>JAUCMX010000002.1:5272075-5534575 GCA_033459395.1 Hemibagrus guttatus | reverse complement strand
CCGCTTATGAATATAAGCGCTAAAATTTCCCTGTATTGATCTCTAGCGACAAATTGTTTTAAACACAGCAGTTCAAGTAAATGTAGTGTATAAATAATTGAAATGAAATATTTAAAACAATTGAAATAAAAAATATATATATATATTCCAACAAATAAATAATTGCGCTTCCGGATTTAACCACGTGATTGAAAGGCAACCAATAACAGATTGGAACGCGCTGCTATAGCAACCTGTGTTAGAACCTAGCAGGTACTGGTTATGCTGGAAGCACGGTTGGACGCAAGGCGAGTAAACAAGCTACCTACATTATACATATTTTTAAATTATTATTTAAAATCAAAAAAAATTCACACTGTTTTATTATTGTACCATAAAAACAGACAGTTCTGCTAACTTCAGAATAGACCAGACTGGAAAGATATTACAGAAGATTCCTTATATGAAGAGTATTGGACACTTTCTTAAATGGTTTATTAGCAACTTTTAAAATGAAAAACATACACTGACCAGGCATAACATCATGACTACCCACCTAATATTGTGCTGGTCTCCCTTTTGTTGCCAAAACAGGCCTGACCCATCATGCACTGTGTATTCTGACACCTTTCTATCAGAACCAGCATTAACTTCTTCAGCAATTTGAGCAACAGTAGCTCATCTGTTGGATCGGATCACACGGTCCAGCCTTCTCTCCCCACGTGTTGCCGGTTCACCACTGTTCCTCCCTTGGACCACTTTTGATAGATACTGACCACTGCAGACCGGGAACACCCCACAAGAGCTGTGGTTTTGGAGATGCTCTGATCCAGTGGTCTAGCCATCACAATTTGGCCCTTGTCAAACTCGCTCAAATCCTTATGCTTGCCCATTTTTCCTGCTTCTAACACATCAACTTTGAGGACAAAATGTTCACTAGCTGCCTAATATATCCCACCCACTAACAGGTGCCATGATGAGGAGATCATCAGTCTTATTCACTTCACCTGTCACTGCTCATAATGTTATTCCTGATCAGTGTATATTGTCTAATTATTGTCTATTTATAAATTCCCATTTTCATACTGCACTGTTTTGTGCAGCTAAATATTAATAAATTCTAAGTTGATGTGGTATAATAATTAAAAAAGAGAACATTCTCTCTGATTTGCTATTCAAATAATAACCTGTGATTTGATAGATTCATATTCATTCATATTCAGTTAACACTTTATGCTGGGAACACTGGACGTGAGGTAGGGACACAACTCGGACAGGATGACAGTCCAGCACAGCTCATTCACACCTATGCTCAATTTAGCACAGCCAATTTGGACAGTAGAGGAAAAACACACGGACACATCTGAAAGTCCACACACACAGTAACCCAAGGTCAGGATCGAACCGGGTGACCCTGTGAGGTGATAACGTGACCTGCTGTACCACCCTTGAATGAAATACAGTAAGGTTTATAGACAGACAGACAGACATACAGACCAATCCACCCACGTCCACATTCACAGGTCAGTTTATCAGCAATCATTAAAGTGTACAAATACCGACTGATCTGCTGCTATCTCAATCTCATCCTGTGGAAAGAAAGCAGCATATTGTGTATATATTATAATGTGTTGCTAGTGTTATAACCACATTTTTACACTTTTATCCATGCAGCTAACAGCAGTCCTGTGATCAGAACCAGAAAAAGGACTAGAAGATGATTAACACGCCACGTACATAGAAAAAGCTTTAGTAAGCCTACAAGCTGAGCTAAGGCGGTAGGTGTATCTAATAAAATCATCAGTAATATACTCTTCCCAGTGCAGCACAGACTATTGTGTCAGTCTTGTGCTGAAAGTGATCCAGTAAAAATGATGAATTCTCTTCTTTGTCAGCTTTAGCCATGTCTGTATCAGGAAGCCAAACTCTGAGGCACTCAGACATGCAGCGCCAGTTAAAGGAACTTCTTCATAGTGTGGAAAAAGCGCACAAAGCTGATATCCAGACCTACAGCTCAGGTCACCTGGGTCTTAACAGTCTGTCTCATAGACCCCTTAACTGCAGGCCACACAAGCCCATATGGAACAAACCCAAGTGTAAAAACAAGGGTCAGTCCCGAGTTCAGGAAAGGAGCAAAATGGAAGCTATCGTGGATGAAATGACTGATGCCCTGCACAGCTTCACCATAGACACCACGGTACAGAAGCCTAGGATCCAGAAAAGGCCAGAAAGTCCTGGTAAGGAATTGCTGACCTCTGATCTGACAGGAGTTCAGGACATGGCCGAGCTAGCTAAGCTGAGAAGAGCAATACAGGAAAACAGGTGTGCAGTGTCTGACATGGTGGAACAGGATAGCGGCGGGTTCACACATTCACACAAAGCTGGGCTCACCTGGAGCGAGCCACAGCATCGGAGGATGCAGGTTTTAAGGACAAAAGACTTGACCACCAGGAAGTGTTTGAGCGGTAGAGAAGCAGCGAAGCGGCATGAGCACAGGCTTCAGCAGGTCAGAATTACAGAGAGTGCAAAAGTTTGCATTACTTTTGACATGTTCTGCTATTAATGCAAGTTATATAACTGGACAAATGATCAGATTACATAAATTTGGACTGTTCCTGCTGTCTCTGAGGACCTTTCATTTCTCCAACTCTCCTGATGTTTTTATTGGATTTTTTGCAAATCTCCCTGGCAGTTTTTTAGTTATTAGTCTTTAATTCCTTGGAAGTGTCCACGTTTCTTTTTTTCTTTTTTTAAAATTCTTTAAACACGGATATCTTTTAATCCCTTTCTCCAGCTCTTTGAAAGGCCAATATTTTCCTTATATTAACTCTTGTGAAATGTTTTCCTGGCCCATTTGACACATGAACATGACCTCTCACAGAAAACTGACTTCAGAGTCTGTTTAAGTTTAATTTCATTTATTTGAAAGTAAACAGTGAAATAAATTAACCTCACTGATAAATAACCAAGGTCCAACGTCAATGCAGTAACATTTCAGACATGAAAAGTACATTTTCTTTTTCCATTTTTTAAACTCTGAAGCCATATTAGGGCCACTGTGAATCTCATGAGCTTGACTGATGTGTTCCAGGCTCGGCGAATGTCTGTGCTTCAGTACGCAGACAAATTACACTCTACTTAGTCATCTCAGAGGACAGCAAGAGACTGATGCACATTTCCGACACAGGAAATTGTTAATGCGTGTGTGCGTGTGTGTTAGGCACTGAGGAAACTTCCTGCTGGCGGAGGTCCCTGCAGAGAGCGCCTCGCTGTATTTAGTGATGTCTTTGATGACGTGTGTGACGGCTCACCTGCATTCGGCAGCATCCTCCGAGAAATCAAGGTGAGACTCTATAATGCCTTCTTAATACACAGACACACACAGACACGTGTCATACACACGTCATACACACGTCATACACCCACATCTTTGACTAATGAGGAAATCTCACTGGATTTATTTTCCAGTCATTTACACACATATTAATCTCATGGATGTTATAAAAGTGATCCATTTTAGTTTTACACCCTTAATTAATCTTAGATCACTTTTAAGTATAAACTAAGCACCATTTGACCTGTTGTATACAGACCGAGTATGATTTGTTCTTGAAGTCACTCCTTTCCTCCCAGTCATCTCTCCAGAATGAGGTGAGAGATTTACATTTCAGACCTCAGGTAGAGGGGGGGGGGGGGGGGGGGGGGGGGGGGGGGGGGATCAGCAGTCAATAGCTGTTTGTGAAAATGTATAAAGAACAATAAAACAAGACGATCTCTGATAGTAAATGGTCATGACATGGTTTTCTTGGTTAGAGTTAATTGGATATTGAGATTATTTCAATAAAATACATTTATATGGCCGGGGTACACTTTAGGTTTACACCTGGTTAGGAGTTTAAGTTCCTTTAAGGTACAATGCTGATGTTTGAGACATGTCAATTCAGCCCTCATTCATCACTTATCAGATGTGTGTGTGTGTGAGTGTGAGTGTGAGTGTGTGAGTGTGTGTGTGAGAGAGAGAGAGAGAGAGAGAGAGAGAGAGACAGAGAGCGCAAGTGTTTATATCTTGGTGTGAACCAGATATTCTCTTAAGAATAAGAATGGCTTTGTCTTGCTTTAGGTTACAATTAGGATTAAGTTTAATTGTAAGCATTATTAGGTAAAGTCCTTACAAGGATAATAAGACGACCTTGTGTTTAGTCTGCATCTACCTCCTCCGGAGTCTCCACAGAAGCAACAGGGTTAAAGGAAGCAGCAAGCCATGTGTTATTACTGGAACAGGAAGCCAGGAGAGCTCTAGAGGAAAATGACAGGTATTATTTTAAAATCATTTTCATTTCATTTTGCTCAAAACTAATAATAGAAGATGTCTTTTTTCCCCTTTTCAGAGTCCGAATAGAGTATGAAGATGCTCAAGCCAAAGCTCTGGTAGACCAGAAGGAAAATGGTACAAAGCACTACAACAGATGTTTACCCATAACCCCGAGCAAATCATTCAGCATTCACCGCACTCACCATGTTTTACTGTCACACAGATGTTTAGGGCAGACACTTACAACTGAGCATCACACAATTAGCCAAGACGTTTTCTCAGATGTTTTAATTTCCCAGTTAGTTAATGCTTTCGGCTGCTCCCTGTTCGGGGTCGCCACAGCGGACCAACTGGTCCGCACATCAACTTGACAAATGTTTTACACCGGATGCCCTTCCTGACACAACCCTCCCATTTTTTCCGGGCTTGGGACTGGCACTGCATCCAGGGGCTGGGATTGAGGCATTGGCTGGGAATCGAACCCGGGCCTTCCACATGATAGGCGAGAAACCTACCACTGAGCCACCAATGTGTTTTAATTTCCCACTAATATTTCTAAAAGAAACTATAATCATCAACTGAATATATTTACAGCACAGTCATATTTTATAACTCATTATATGAAAACATGTTTCTAAATCATTACATTAATTTTTTTTTTTTTAGAAAGCTGTGAGTCAGTAGGTCTGTGTGATGAGGGTGTGTTCTCAGGAGTGAACTGGTGTGAACTGTCCTCCCTCGGTCAGCTGGAGGCTAAAAGCCAGCAGGTGTGGAAAGTGTGGAATGAGGTGCAGAGGCTTCAGAAAGACATCCGAGAGACGATGGTGTCCACTGTTACCACCAGCGCTCTTGAGAACGGCATCAGAGACACAGAAGTACTGTCGTTTTTTACACTCGGTTAAGAGTATAACATTGGGAACTTTATGTTTTCAAGTAGGTTTTGCTTTTTCTGTCTCTAGGATGAAATCATGAACTTTGCTGCTTCAAATGTGCTTCTTCAGAGAAAAAATAAGGTAATCATGGACAAGATTATCTAAATCTCGAGAATGTATATATATATATATATATATATATATATATATATATATATATATATATATATATATATATATATATATATATATATATATATATATATATATATATAAAACCGATCAGGCATAACATTATGACCACCTGCCTAATATTGTGCTGGTCTCCCTTTTGCTGCCAAAACAGCCCTGACCCATCATGCCCTATGTATTCTGACACCTTTCTATCAGAACTTCAGCAGTTTGAGTAACAGTAGCTTGTCTGTTGGATCGGACCACAAGGCCAGCCTTAGCTCCCCACATGCATCAATCAGCCTTGGCCGCCCATGACCCTATCACCAGTTCACCATTGTTCTTTCCTTGGACCACTTTTGATAGATACTGACCACTGCAGACCGGGAACACCCCACAAGAGCTGCGGTTTTGGAGATGCTCTGATCCAGTGGTCTAGCCATCACAATTTGGCCCTTCAAACTCGCTCCAATCCTTACGCTTGCCCATTTTTCCTGCTTCTAACACATCAACTTTGAGGACAAAATGTTCACTTGCTGCCTAATATATCCCACCCACTAACAGGTGCCATGATGAGGAGATCATCAGTCTTATTCACTTCACCAATATAATGTTATTCAATATAATAAATATATATATAAAAGAGTAATTTCCTTCCTTTAAAGGATCTTGAACAAAACATTTCAACTATCCTGAGAAAAGCAAAAGTCAGCGAGCAGACATCAATGTATGTACTGTTTTACAATCATAACTTTTCACAGCATGAGAATCAATATTTATAATTTATAAAGCATTATTCAAGCTCCTTGCAGGCTTGTCCAGATTACCAACACTTTGATTTGTCTCATTTACAGGCAGGTTTGGGAGGAGATATGGACCACACTGAGTGGACATGATTGGGACACTCAAGAATGAGCTACTTTGTGACTCTGACTTGTGTTTCAACATCTGCATGGGGTAAAATTTTGTTAGGTCTTTAATGACGGTAAACTAAATAGAGAGTCATGGCAGGACAGGAAGTGGCTTGTCAATATGTGAGAAACTATTCTTCTATTTAGGATACATCTGTCCTTTCTATAAAATAACTTTTTGTAATCTGCTTCCAATTGGTTACTTCATAACACTTTATAAAGTCTTCATAAATGGGTGATTCTCAAATGGTCACTTTCTGACCAGCAAAATGCTCATGATTTTGTTGTTGTTTGACGTTACTGGATAAATCACTGGAGTTATTCGTTGTCACTGGTGTTACAACAAGCACAAGCCAGATGTACTTTCCAAGACTGCGTCGACATAAACAGCCTCTCAAAACACACCAGCATCAATATATTCTTCAATGAAATCCTCTTATTTTGGTAAGAAAAATATTTTACTAAAAGACCTACAAAGTAAATAATAACTTCTTGTCAAGAGACAGAGTGTAAATCTACTGGTGCTGGTTAAAATGGCAAATTGTTCTTCTAAAATTTGGCCATGAAAGATTTTTTAAATAGTTAACACCAGTGACAAGAAATGCAGGAGCAAATTTCTTTTTTTTTTTAAATGATTTATATTATTAAATATTATTCATTTACATATACATATAAGACCTCATTCTTATGTTCAGCTTGTTTTAATATTTTTTCTTATAAACAGAAATTTATAAATGTCAGATTTTTTATATGTCTGCAAAAACCGAATAGAAAAATACTGGATACTGGATGAAGATACTTTTCCTCAATAAATAAATGACCAAGATTAATATTTTTGTCTCCTGTGTTTAATTGAGATCTCTAGGTCCTATATAGAAAATTCTAAAGGGTTCACAAACTTTCAAGCACCACTGAATGTTCACAGCACTTAGCAGTTTCAAAGAATGTATACACTGATACAGATTCAAGCCATTAATTTTACTTAGGAACATTTAAAAAATTATACAGTTCTTGAAAGAGTTGAAACTATGTCATGAGGGTATGTTATAAAGGAACAGGGTTTGTCACCATATTGTGTGAATGACTCAGAGTCTGCTGTTCTGAAGAGGCAAAAACCTTTTGGACTAATGAGAGAATGTCAGAAGATAAAGTCTATGGTTTATCATTCAGACACAAAGCAACTGATAGCATCACTTTTCATACAGCATGTACTTTTGGAATCAGCTACATAACAGACACGGTAACGAGGAACTCTGAGGACGTGCCGTCATGAGGAACAATGACCACAGCCAGCAGTTCCATACATGCTGCCCTTTGACCGTGTGCTGGCTGGCAGTGATTGTATGTTTATGTTATTCATCTGTTTAACCACTAGATGTACCCAGAACCTTGCCAATGGATTGCAATATCTCTGCCCATCCCAAAGACTGCATGTTGGATTCTGAAATATAGTTTCAGGCACTTTAGATTGTTTAAGTATTAGATATCGATCACCATGGTTTAAAAAAAAAAGGTGACAGGATTAGGTTCTTCGGCTAAAAATCAAGTGGCTTGTATTTTTTTTTTAAAAATTAGAATAAAGGAGGTGTGTGGCTAAAAACATGCTCTCTCCCCTAGCATGATACTACTGTGCCCTTTGACCTTAGCACCAGTCAGTGCCTTGCTGTCTGCTTGATCTAATCAGGGCTCAAAGTCCTATCCATGAGGCAGTCCTATCAGTGGCAGGCTGTTTCACTCTTTCACTCCACAGACACTTGTCCCACAACATGTTATCTCGGTGTGCCCTCGTTCTTCTGCTCTGCCTCTCCACAGGCCTGGCTGCCACGCTCATCCCTTTCGCTGCTGCCGAGGAGCTTCCGTCATCTCCCGATCATGCAGCAGCTGAAGAGCTGAACAAAGTCCCGGAGGCTGAAGCAGCTCAAGTAGACGCTCCTGCAGGGGGATACCAGGCTAGCTCTACTCAGGACGCCGAGGACAACTCTGACTGGGGCTTAAGCTCCATCAGAGGCAGCTTTCAAGCCGTCAATGGGTATTTTGACTCGCTGATGGAGCTGATGGGAGGCCGCGATGGCGTGTGCCAGTACCGCTGTAGATATGGTAAGCAAGCCAAGCTAAATGTTGATGTTGACATAGCCGTTACGTGATTTCAGTGAATGGCTCGGGTTTACTTTAACATTCTTGGCCATGGACACCTCTTGGAAGTCATTCTGAAGGGAAGCGAGTGGACAAAGCCTGGTTCTGATGTTCATTTTGACTTGATCAATGCTTGTGTGTTGGTTCATTAAACTAACATTGGAGAGCCAGTCTTAGATATTTGCTAAGTCTTTCAAAACTATTGCTTCAGAGTACTATCTTTATCAGAATGAGAGCAGCACTCTTATATAACTAAGCAGATAATATCATATTTATGCAGACAAAGCTCATGTCTTTATTGATTACTGAACTTTTTGTCATTTCCTGGGAATATACACACTTTAGCGGTGATAGACCTAGTTTATTATTAAGCTTGTAATAGAGATTACAGTCTTAGGAAAACATCCTCCTAGCTGTTTATAGGGGCTACCTAGAATTGTCACTGAAAGGGAGGGTTTTCCCTTTTATATAATATATATATATATATATATATATATATATAGACAGAGAACTTTGTTTTGCTACACGTACACGATGAATCTGAGCATGTCTTGGACTGTTTTCTCCTGCATGTGAGGTAACACAGGCATGTTTGTCGATTGACAGGTAAAGCTCCACAAGCTCGTCAAGGCTACCAGATGCCTGAACCCAATGGCTGCACCTCCTCTTTGCTTGGTTTCCAGGTACCGAATAGTGTATGTGTCTTCTGAAACATTACTAACAGACTAACACCAGCATGTCTTTCCATTTTCACGACAGAGCACAGAATACATTATGGTGGTTTTTCCAATCAGGGTTATTTAGGGTTCGGTGGATAAATAAAGGCAGGGAACGACTTGAAAGAGAATGCTTAAGTCGATCCATTAACACTTTCAAAAATAACGGTACCAAACTTCACTTTTTCTTGCTACTGGGGTGGTACCATCAAGACAACATTTTTGTACTTTTAGTGTGTATATTTTACCTGGAATTCTTCGAAATAATCAAATCATACATAATCAGATCTTACCTACTACTTTGAAAACTAATTAAAGCTATAGGTAAAAAATACTAAAAGGTATAAATCATGTACTCTTGATGGTCCCACCCATGATACATCACAGCCAGGTATCTTCATTTATGAAAGTTATACCTGGGGTTGGGAAGTGGTTAGTAGATGGAGACCTCTTGGTTTCATCCAGTCCATTTCTTTGGTTCCATTTCTCCTAAGTGTTTCCCTTACAGAAAAAAGTAAAACCTCTTTAGGAAGTTAGGATACGTATCCACACCTTTTCCAAGAGCATCTAATCAAAATACATAGTAGTTTTAAAAAATCCCAGCCTGCACTGATTCTACACAATGTTCTCCCACACACAGATCGACATGGGCATCCCAGCCATGACCAAATGCTGTAACCAGCTGGACATGTGCTACGACACATGCGGTTCCAACAAGTACCGCTGCGACACCAAGTTCCGCTGGTGCCTCCACAGCATCTGCGGGGATCTGAAGAAGAGCTTGGGTTTCGTATCAAAGGTCGAAGGTGAGAAGTGCTTCAGCTCGCATACCCATGACACATTTGTGCTTGCTTAAAGTAAACAAGATAGGAGTCTCACAGGAGCGAACGTGTGATATTGACGCTGTTCAAAGATAAGCCAACTGTTCCTTTGCCTGATGACATTTCTATTGCACTTTGTACACTCTGACGTCTTATCTTGCTCTTTGGCTTACAGCTTTTTTGTGTACTTGAGAATTATTAATGAGAGTATAAATTGCCACTCGTTTTTCTCTTTCTCTCTCTCAGCTTGCGAGGCATTTGCAGACACCATGTACAACACGGTATGGACTCTGGGCTGCAGGCCATTCATGAACAGCCAGAGGGCAGCATGCATCTGTGAAGGAGAGGAGAAAGACGAGCTGTAAGAACTACCACTCCTCCTGCCAAGCACAATGACTCACCATTACCAAGTGCCGCCTTCAAACTCAAGCAAAAAGAGCACAGCGGCCTCCAAAGAGAGGCCAGTGGTGCGAAAGACTCATGTGGCGCAAACAACAATGAAATGCTTGAATCCCAGTGTTCTCTTCATGCCTTTTTACTAATATACATATAGAAATGGTAAATTCCTATACGTCTGTGGAAGGAGAGCCTTTCTTTAATATTCCTTTAGGGCTAATGTTTTAAGACTGGTGAAGTTTTTCTGAATGACTGGCTTTTTTTCAGTGTCAGTGTGCCCTTCAGACAAAATTCAATATATTCGTAATTTATTAAAGTGTAGCGCTACTACTCACATTAATCTTTTAGCCATTAATACAATTCAGACTGGTTTTATTTCACACAGACTAAGCACATTATAAGACACATGACTTCTGCATCTTCTAAACATTCCTAAGTTATTTTGAACTTTATTCTGAATAAATTGGAAACTTTCTTTGTTGTAAGTCTTTTTCTATATACAGGTCTAAAATGGCGTTTCAGTAGGGAATCATTCCGGCAAGGAAGGAACAAGGGTATATCTGTGTCTACTAATTTAGCTATGCATGTGCATTTATTCGCTCACTGGATATGAATATGTTCGTCATATTGAAGAGATGTGTTCTAAACGGATTCAAATAAAATGATCAAATGATTGCCAGAAAGATTCACAGGGCATTTGGCTGGGACCAGAGGTGTGCATCAGGGCTTGGATTCCATAGGACATGAGCAGGAGGTTTTTACTTTCATACATGTTCAAGCTAGGGGGGACCGGTGGCTTGGTGGTTAGCACGTTTGCCTCACAACTCCAGAATTGGGGGTTCGATTCCGCCTCCGCCATGTGTGTGAGTTTGCATGTTCTTCCCGTGCCTCAGGGGGGGGTTTTCCCCCGTCGGTCCAAAGACGTGCATTGTAGGTTGATTGGTTTAAATTGTGTGAATGTGTGTGCGCCCTGCTATGGGTTGGCACTCCATCCAGGGTGTATCCTGCCTTGATGCCCAATGACGCCTGAGATAAGCACAGGCTCCCCGTGACCCGAGAATAAGGGTGGGGGAAAAAAGCTGTTAAAACAAATGAATTTAAAGAACATTTTTTTCAGGGAAAAATGTTTTCCCTGCACAAACAAAAATAATACCAGCACAAGCAGGATTTAAAACCAGTTGAAACTAATTATGAACCAGAGTGATGTAGCTGAGGTTCAGGAATGCACACACCATGCTAACAGTGCTTACATTTTCCCCAATGACTCCCTGTGCTTCCAGTGTCATTGTGGTTCATATATAATTATTTTTTTTTAAATGATACGGGTTTTTTTTTAAACACAATTTAGGCCACACATACACCAACCAGGCACAACATTATGACCTCATATAGTGTTGCTCCCCCTTTTGCTGCCAAAACAGCCCTGACCTGTCATGCACTGTGTATTCTGACAGAACCAGCATTAACTTCTTCAGCAATCTGAGTAACAAATTTTGAATAAGCTCGTCTGTTGGATCGGATCACACGGCCCAGCCTTCATTCCCCACGTGCATCAATGAGCCTTGGCCGCCCATGACCTTGTCGTCAGTTCACCACTGTTCCTTCCTTGGACCACTTTTGATAGATACTGACCACTGCAGACCGGGAACACCCCACAAGAGCTGCAGTTTTGGAGATGCTCTGATCCAGTGGTCTAGCCATCACAATCTGGCCCTTCATCAAACTCGCTCAATTCCTTACGCTTACCCATTTTTCCTGCTTCTAACACATCAACTTTGGGACAAAATGTTCACTTGCTGCTTAATATATCCCACCCACTAACAGGTGCCATGATGAGGAGATAATCAGTGTTATTCACTTCACCTGTCATAATGTTATGCCTGATCGGGTGTATATCAGGTTTAAATCCAAATATAGATATGGATATTTGGAACTTACTATGAAACTTAACAGAAACAGGTCTAGAAAATGGAACACCCTTATTATAGATATATGGTGTGTCAAAACATATATCTTTCAGCTGTGACATAAGCATTGAATTCATTAACACAGAATTTCAATACAGTCATTCTTTTGCACGCTAACATGCCAGGTGAGGTTGCAAAGCAAAATGAGTTTATTTTGAGCAAAATGATATTAATCCATGTGAACCCTGACATAGCATCTGTCTATGAACTGTTACAAAATATATAAAATTTATTGTGTAAAAATCTGACATGCATAGTAAAAGTGCTGTCAATAGACATAAATGTACAGTCCATATTAAAGGTTATATAAATATGAGGCTGAGTAAATGGATATGTTCATGTTTCAGTGCTTCCATTAACCTGGAGGAAAGATGAAGTTATGATGATATAAGAGAGCGTGTCATTGGCTGAGATACACATGAGTGTGATGTCAGTGCATTTCTGATTGATGTGGATGAATCGAGGCTGAAATGCATGTGCACAGTAATGCAGTTTCCAGTTGGCTGATGAAATTATGGGGTTAATGGAGTCTATGTACAAGACATGATATGATAATGTTTGAGTGAACACAGAATCAAGGTTATAGATGGAGTTGTGAGTGTGTGTTACAGATCTGGCAGAATGTGAATGGGTCCTCCAGTCAGTGTGCGTTTCTCCCGGTGTTGATCAGTCCGGAGGTCTCGTCTCAGACGTCCGTGACATCCCTGTGTACAGCGTGACTCTCCCTCACCGCACACTAGCACCCGGCAGTGCAGGTACACCTCCTACACACACAAAAAAAAGGCATTGAGTCACTGTCAGAAGCCACAAGTATAAAATCACATTCACATATTAGTTTTACTATATATGTGGAGTATTTTTATTATTCACTTTGATATTGCAGGTTTATTGACTTCTATATTGTCTAATGATTACATCAGGAAATACTCTGGTTCTAAAAAAAAAAAAAAACGGCACATAAAAATGATTTTTTTTGTTGCTTTTGTGAGGGCCAACCTAATGTCCTTACAATATCTGAAATGATGTGTTATAAGAAAAAAAAATAAACCTGGCCACCCACACACAACAGTAAAGATTTATTTCACCTCTTCTTTCTCTCGCTTTCTGTCCCTAATGGTAAACCTCTCGTTTGATTCCCATCTGTGCGTGCCAGCACTGTTTGTAAGGCCATTTCTCATTTTCGACTTCAAAATGACGCTTAGAAGCACCCTCAGTAAGACCTCTGGCAACGTCTACATCAATGGAGACTCAATAGTGTTCTCTTATATCGCTAAAACCCATTGAATTTGTTAGTTGCAGATCCCAGCAGAAAGATACTTTCATTTCAATAAATTCATTTATTTTGTTGTTGCCCTGAGAATAATTAGGTTTGCACAAATATAAAACATCTGACTGAACAGAGCACGACTAATTACCTAATTTCATCTACAGTCTTCCTTATGTAATTTACAGCTAATGTGATCTGCATAAAAGTGCAAATGATGTGCATTATGTGAGCCGCATAAAAGTACAGAAATGTTAATTCAAAAAAAAAAAAAAATTTGTTTGAATGGAAAATGAGTTTGGGAAAATGTTTCATCGGACATCGCCCAAGCATACTCCTTTGCTGTCACATCCATCCACCCTGGAAGACTCAAGGATTATCTTAGCGTGACATCAAAGCAGGACTGTAGGGTAATATATGGAAAAAGGCTTCTCAATATCAAACAGTTGACTATGGGAAGTCTGTCCGTGTGCACATTCACTCACCCTGTTGTCACTGCCAATGAACTTGAAGACAGGAACCTGGTAGTGTTTGGAGAGCTGATCTTTAGCTGAGAGCTGGCGAACTGTCTCATCTGAAATACAGCTGAGAGAAAGAAAACCGGCTAAAATAGTCTACATCTTCTGTTCTAGTGGAACATTGTGACACTGAACATCACATGTGTAACCAGACCTTCATTTAACTCTGCAATTACTGACAGCTATGGAAGAATTATTGAGGCTCTTGAGGACTAAAAACAGATTACCAATTGGTCCTACTGGTCACATGCCCAGACCACTAGCAGGCTCTTGACCATCATGGTTGGAGTAAATTAATCATTATACCCGAGCCAATGAATGTAAAGTCACAGAATTTTAAACTTGGAAAAATGCTTGGCGTGTGAATTTGTAACCAATAAGTGGTCAGTTAGGTCCTAAATGTTTTAACTGGACCTAGATTTTAAAAACGGTGGATGAAAAAGAAAACACGGATAACCACAAAAAAAAAGTAGAACTTTTGTGTCAATGAATAGAAAAGAAGAGTGTAAACTAAAATGTGCCAAAGAAGATTTAACATGCTGTCACTGTTGGCTAGTAAGTCAGAGCTTGTTATAGAGCTGCTGGACTGTGTCCTTTTCTGAAATAAACCATTCTGGAGAACAAAACCATTCTTACCCAACTCACTCACCCGTCTTTAATGAGGTAATATTTGAGGACTTGGTCAGATTTAGGGCCAGGTGTGGCAAAGCAGGTCTCTACAAGTGCAGCAAGGCCCTCCACACGCTCTCGTGGCTCTATGCCAAAGTACAGTGCATCACGTAGGCGCAGCTGAGGAGGACTGTTGTACGGCTCGGAAAACTCTGCGCTCTTGAACAGCTCCAGTGTGAACGGGAAGACGCCCTCACTGTGTCCTGACAGCTCCAGTGCAGAGCTGCGTACACTGGGAAGGTAACCATCTGATACATCATACTGACCTGGGAACTCACATGTTATGGGCAGCAAAAGCTTGCTGGTGCGTACAATTAGATCTCCACTGCTGGTTGGACTTGACTTTGGAAGTCCGGTTACCAAATTCGTGGCAATAATTTTGTCATCAATTACCTAGAGAGAGACAGAAAGATTGTAGCTTGTGTTACAGAGGCTCTTTCAAAGACTGATGGCCAGGATGTTTCAGCCCAAAATCATGTTGCCTCTGCCAACTGATAAGATAAAACCAAATCAACACAGAAACGATTAAAGCAGCGATTACTCATCCATCTTTGTCTCTGGATTTGAACCTTATTGAAAACCAAAAAGTCCTATAAAGAAGATTATAAAGCAGCTTGAGCTTTCTGTTTCTATACTAAGTTGCAAGTACAGTCTATGACAACATACTGCTATTAGTGAATGTTTCAAGGAGCTTACCTGACCACTCTAGTCAAATTCTTAAAACTATTCTTTACTCTTCTACATTGTTAACATAGACTAATGCAGCTAAAAGCCTTCTGGCACCAAATCAAGGTCCTGTATTTTCTTATGGAAGTTTTACTCAGGTAAATTCCAGAGTGAGCCCAAAACAGGGACAAATGACAAATGAAGATTATTAGTGGTTTTGGTGTTTCTCCTCACCTTGACCACAGTGCCGCAGGTCTTCAGGCTGAAATGAAGGTTGATATGAGTGCCATTAGAGACACCGTGACATGAGGAATTTGACAAAAAGAGCTCCAGGCCACCCACAAGGTCTTTGGGAACAGACACATCAATAGAGCTGGGATCGCACTGCACAGGCACTGGACAGGAATAGACACACCATTTTAATGTCAGCTAACCCTAGGCCAAACATAACCCCAACACTCTCACAAACCCTGCCCAACCCTAAGCCTGGGGCAATTTTAACATCACCCCAAACCAAATGCAAATTCAAACCCTAAACTTAGCCTAATCCTAAACCAAGATAAATCCCAAACCAACAATAAGTCTTGCCAAAGCCTACCACTGAGATTAACCCACGTCCACTCTAAAGAAGTAGAATTTCTCATTGGGAAAAGGAAAGGTTTCTAAATCAATTTGGGTATTTAGTTCCCACAGATATATCAGTGTAGTCTAACTGACCATCGCAGCTTCGTTTGTCCTCCCCCAGCGTCAGGCCTCTTGGACAGTGACAGTAATAAGAGTCATCTTCTGATGAACAGCCATGGCTACAACCTCCATTCACATTGTGGCAGCCTGCGATCTCTGCATGCACCCAAAAACACAGAAAATCAACATCCTTATCTGTGTAAAGTGTTTTGTATCAATCTAAAACTAATTTTGGCTGAGTCTTACCATTGCAGGTACGGCCATTGTCATCCAATACTCTGCCTGGACCACACACACACCGCCGTGAGCCCTTAGTGTTCACACACATTTCAGCACATCCGCCATTGCTACTCTCACACTCATTTATGTCTTGTGTGAAAAGCAAGAGAGAAAAAACAATTGTGAGTAAATGACAGCAGGGAGGCTAAATAACTAAACAATGGTTTACCATGTGACAGAATGGAGCTAGTAGCTATTTAATCCTGAATGGTGATTAAGGAGAAATGAAATCCAATACTTTCTTTTATTTCTCTCTCGTTCAAAGAGAGAATGGTAAGAAAGGAGATTAAAAATTGCATTTTAGTTGATAAGACAGTAATTACACAATGACAGGGATTCTGCAAAATGGCTGTCACCCCAAATTAAACAATACTGTGATATCTACCCAGTGTTTTTCCTTGTTTGATTCTGCCCTGTTGTCTGTATTAATCTCTACTATTATCACTCCGTGGGCAAGTATTCTTTCACTTCTATCTGCAGGGCTTAGAAAAATTTTAATTACCCGTAGTCTGGATTTCACAGTAAAATCAGGAAGATTAAACTTCACGATTAAACCAATTCCCAACTGCATTAAATACTCAACATTTCAAAAACGACATGGCTGGCTGAACAACTTCTTAGACATTTCCCATTATCCATGCATCATGGTCTCTCAGCTCACCCACCCAGACAAGTTTGTGAGTCTGGCCCCAGAACAGTTCCAGCAGGACAACGGCACTCTAGTTGCAGTGGACAGTCTGGACCAGTGCACTCCACCTCATCACAGATGTCATAGAAATCTACCACATACACATAAATGATCCATGTTAATATTCTCAGCAATTAAATCAAAGAGGTTAGCAAAAATGTAGAAACATAAGGCAGGCAGGCCACAGACTTACGGCCACAGTACACGTGGAAGCATACTGAAGGACGTGGCAGGCGGTATACATAGTAACCTCTGGGGCATGCTTTCACATCCACCATCCCACGCCAGTGGCAACAGTCATCGTTGAAGCTTGCACATGTAGGCAACGTGATGATGCCATCGGAAGGCTGTGGGTGGGTGCCGTTGAGCCAGATTGGTGCGTGGGTGCCACAGTGGTTCTCCTCGATGCAAAAGGTGGGCATGGCGTCACCGGCCATACCAGTGAAGCGGTACCACTCACCATCTACATGGCGGTCACACAAGGGCACACCAGCCGAGTTGTTGACATGGTACTCGGTATTCCTCCAGGGTTCATTCAGGCTGATGTATGCCGAGCAGGGATCTGGAGCTGGCCATGGATGAAGGCATAAAAATGGTAGACTATTCTGTATTTCACACAAACATGAAAGTACAAACACAAGGATCTCCAAAAAAGTTCCAATAATGCAACACAGAGTGTGGATCAAATGCAAGCTTGTACAAAAATGTTTTTCCCTCAACCCTAACTTAATAAATCCATCCTAACCCTCAGGAGGGAATAATCCATATAAGCTTAGCAGAAGATAATACATGTACTAACTAAACACAGAGAAATGTTAGCCAGTGAGTCAGTGTGGGAAAAAATTGGTCTTATGAAGTCAGACTCAATAATGTTGAATCTTTTCTTCTCAGTTAGGTGAGCAGGTTTCAGAGCAAGCCTCAATTCAGAGAGTGAATAAGCACTGACATATCGATATCTATCTCTCTACAAACTCATTAAGATGGTAAGTAGCTAGTGCATGTGTCCTGCTGTAAATGACAGATGTTGTGGAGTGAACCGAGTAATATCTAGAATAACCTACAGAGCAGTGGTCGAGAGGGTTTTGAGATCAACCGATGCTGTTGATTTTGGTAAAACGTGACTTTTTGCTGTAGTCTGGCTCCAGCTCCAGGTATTAGAGGAAAACTTACTTGGACTGATTCAGCTGTTTTGCTAAGTTGATGCAACGACAGGGATTTTGCAAATGCTTGACCTTTAGGGATTTAAACTAGAGAGTCCACATACAAATCCATTACTCTGTACACGCCCAGTGTATAGTACTCCTTGTCCCTGCACTTCCTTTACACCATCAAAAGCAGTCAGTACAGTAGAGTGAAATCTAGTGAGAGCAGGCAAACTGGGGAAGAGTCTATCTCTTTAGGATGTTCTGCTAATACGGGAACGTATCAGAGGCCAAGGATCAGGTCAAGGTGACATGCTGTAAACACAAGATTCCCGTACACTGCCAAAATAAATCATTTCTCCTCCCTTAATTCCATCTACCAACTAGCGACATATCCTTGTTTTTTCTGATGGACAAAGTAAACCCTAGATAACTGGAGTCTGGGAGGATGAGGTTGAAATGATGTGGCTAAGAAATTATAAAACAGATATGAGTCACATGACTTGTTTTGGGTCAAAAAAAAAGTACTTTTAAACCAGTGAATTTAACACAGATTGAACATACTGCATTATAAAGTGACATTTGGTGAGAAATGTGTTTAGACATGTTCAAAGTCAGGGTGTCAAATGCATTTTAGTTAAAAGCCTACATTACATTTTTTTATCTAATAATAATTATTACCTACCTATACTATTACCTATGTCAAACAAAGAAGTCACTTAAAATTAAAAACAAACACAAACTGACCAAACATCATAAATATCATTCACAAAACAGATGAAGTAACTGCTATTCATTACCAGAAATACAAATGTTCCTAATTATGTTTTTTACCATACAGCATCTTGGGGGGGAAAAAAAAAAAAAAAAAGAAGAAATCACCCCCTTGTACTTTTTAGAGTTTGTAGAGTCACAGTGTGGAAATGAAATCGACTTAACTGGGATTATATGTCAAATTTTTAGGCTTGCTAATAAAAAAATAAAAAAAAATATTATTTGTATAATAGCTGAGATTTAACACTAGCTCTTCCATATTTGCATTTCAATTAAGGCCCACAAGACGATTTTAATTTAAAACATGAATTTTATGTTTATTTGAAGGGGCTGATTACTGGGTCAGTCCTAACCCATAGATGTTTGAAACTCTTGGTCTAGAACTTGGTCTTGAGGCTTGCTTGTTTTTCCAAACTACTGCATTTGAAATTCAGCAATATCAGTGCTATCAATATTCAGTAGTATCAACTAGTTTCCTGACTGGCTACCTGGAGGGATCAAATATCCTTCATAAACTTGTAGAATATTCCGGCCCAATAGAGACCATGACTTCAATTGACAATAAGAAACATCTATACGGAAAAAACCTTAAACAAGTTAAAAATGCACTGCACTCACCTGCGATCTTATCAGTACCCACAATCTGGAGGGCCGACAAAGCTAACAGCACATCCATCAGCCAAATCAACAGCATGGTGAGTTCAGTCTAACACAAGCGAGTCTGTTGTGAGAATTGTGGAAAAGGGCAGGGTCTTTAAAAGCACTACATGTAGGATGGATCTGTGTCAAGAGTTGTGTACTGTGCAGAAGAAGATAGGACATCTGTCTCACCTTGACCTTCAGTCCTATCCTCCAGCCCCATACAACACACACCTCCGGCCAGTGACAGGATCATCCTTTCATTGTTCCCAACCCAATCAGTCCTCCATTGAGCTCATACATAATCCACATACCGATCCTGGCAGCTGCCCAGAGCTCCCTTTAATCATTGACACTGCAATTTCTATCAGTTCTGGCAGCCAAGGCCTGACCAAAGCAAGATTCGCCAGTGTTTAATTAAACAGATTGCTTCTTTAAATCAGTGAGGCCATTAAGAAGCACAAGCTGGAATGTGTCATATGTCACATGAGATTACCGCATGTGGTTCAATAGGAGCATCTTCTTTAAATCTTTGCACCAGTCACTGGGTGCTAAAGAGGGGTATATATATATATATGCTGGTTGAGGAGCATCACATCATCACGACAAAGAAAAAGCATTTGTTTGTACACATTCATGCGTATAATTTAACATTTGTGCAGACATCGGAGCTGCAAATTCCTTTCTTATTGGATAGGAAGCAAGACTACAGGAAGAACAAGAGCAAAGGATACAGATTTGAGAAGGTCAAGGCTCAGCTGTTCAGTCCTGATGTAAACATGTAAAATCAAGTTGAACCTCAAACCTGGTTTCTCAACCATGTGGTCAGCTCAACTGCTCTATTCTCACGATCGGGCTTGAGTAACCGTGGAATTTTACACAGTGTCACAAAGCACAACAATTGCAGCACAGATACTTGATGATGATTATTACACAGTACTGTATACATGACTTCAGAGTTTGAAAGAAAATCAGAAGTTCCAAAACTGGATAAGCATTTATTGATAAGTGAATTACATTTCTCTTTTATACACATTTCATAAATGATACAGGAGTTTACATTTTTATTGTCTTCCAATATCACAGCATCTGATGCCATTGATAAAAACAAACATGAAATGAAGTAAGTACATCAATGTGAAAACAATGAAAAACCCGCTTAACTCATCGATATATTTATATTTTTATCTTTATTTTCTTAAGTGCACGTGGTAAAAATGTAAAATAATGCACTCTTTTGAAACTTAATTCATGTGCTATGGAAAAATTGTGGGCTTATGAAGAGGTATTTGAAAAATATAAATGGAGAGAAAGAGAGAGAGAGAAAGAGAGAATGATTAAATAATTAAAAAGAGCTGCATGGCTGGACGTTGGCTGCCTATCTATCTTTCAGGGCAGTCTCAGAGCACATGGAAGGAATTAAAACTGCACTAAATCCTCAACAAACCAGTATTCTGTAATCTTTGCAGCTTTTTTGGGTCATTTGTATATAATTTCCCCATGTAAACATTACATTCATGCAACACCCGATTTTTAGAATAAATTCCATATATTACATATACTCTTGTATAAAATAAAAGGCAAAGCAAATAAAGGCAAACTCTTATAGAAAACAAGCACCAAAAAAAAAAGGTCAAAAAGCTCAATGATGATAACGACTGAGACATTGAACAGTGAGAATGATTTTGGTATCAGCTTTGCAGGTCATTCCAAGAAGTGATTTTGGACACGGTCCCTGCCCTGGGTTTCCTCTGAGTGTGCAACAGCATACGAGGATTTATGATTATTGACGATATCAGGACAAGAGACCAAGGGGCCACAGGAGGGGATTGATTTACTCCTATTGATTAGGACCAATATGGATGGGAATTACTCAAATGCATTCATGGAGTTGTAAAGAAAAAACAGCTACGCTGACAATCAGCCTGTCCTTATCGACAAAGCTGTATATCGATGATGTGTTCTTACTGTGACAGCATTTCTAAACTTTGCCTAATGACAGCTGAGAGCAGCAAAACCTCTTCCTCATGAATTACAGAAGTAGCTATCGAGCCACCTGTGACAGCTTCAGCTTGATCATCATGCACTAGTCCACTGCAGTCTCTTAACACCATACACCAATACAGTCTCACACATCCAGGCTAGCCGTCTCCACAACTCGATTTCAGCTTGCTTATTCAGATCTGGCCTTTTCTAGGATTGATATGATTGTGCTTTTCCTTGCTATAAATGTCAAACTTTGCGAGACGCATTCCTTCGGATCACGGTGAAATATTTTGCAGGCTTGCAGTCATGCACGGTCTATGACATTTCGCTGATTAAATAATAAGCCATGTATAACATCAAACAGCACCGTTCTGCTTCAGGTCTATGAAACATGACAATCCCGGAGCTCACTTTGCAATGTTGAGCCACTGGACTTGAGTGCTGTGATTGCCTGGAGGCCTGGACTGATGGTAAACTACATGAAGAGAAGGTAATAATAGGTAAGGAAAGAAAAAACACTTCTCACTTGTAGCACACATGCAGAGCTAGGCTTTTGAAATATTACTGCGAGGGAGAAGGCATGGCTGTTAGATATCTGAAAGCTGTTTCTACTCAATTTTAAACAGAGTACCATGTCCAGAAGAAATGCATTTATGCCTTGTTGTGAAATTATTTAAAATAGAAAAAATGTGCGTGTTCAAGTGGTCCAATAGTCCGTCCACAGATTTTACTACTTCAGAATGCGTCTGCTCTAAAGCCTGTCCCCTAAAGACGCCATGTTTTAGATGAAAGGATGCAAAAGTCACGCGCTACAGCATGCCGTAAAATAGTGCGAGAAACCAACTAAGTCTAGGATCTAATATATTACACGGTTCTCTTCACACTTCAGTATATTCTTGGCATACAGAGGAGCTGTGCAGCTGTACAGCTAGATTTTGTCACACTTTTTTCATTTTTTAAAAATTTGACACGCAATCTTATGATATAGTAAACAGCCCAGGAATAAATCTTGAAGGATGGACGTTTCTGGCTCGTAGAGGGGCTGAGGCTGAGAGACCAGAACGTGGCTGCACAGGGGAATAGGAGCGCCCTGATCAGCATGCTGCACGGGGTGCTGTGAGGCACTGTGGGTAACAGTTTTCTGGCACAGAAAAGAAGAGGAAACCTTCTGAATCTGTCACTTCTGTAATCCTCTGTTAATCTCCACAGGTTTCAAAGAAAAAGGCGCATATGTGGACTCGTTCACGGTCACCGTTCATAGACTGCATTTATATTGAAACATTATGTGCGCAGGAAGCATGCTAATTTTGTAATTTGATATCCGGAGCTTCATGTATGAGGAAAATGGCCTGATCCGGGTGGTGAACTGATGTGCAATGTTGACAACATGGCAAAAATAAAATAAAATAAAATAAAATAAAGAACTCCTCCACCAATATTAAAGAAACAGGTTAGTTCATTTCCTCACCCATCATAACAAATATAATATTATAATATAATATAATATAATATAATATAATATGGCTTTCAAAATAAAAAGTGCCAAAATTGTTTTTTTGTTTTTTTTTATTTTGTTTTCCTTTCTGTTTTTTTTTTTTTGTTTGTTTTTTTTGAATAATTGAACACACAGTGATGTTTAGCCGGTAGATCTCTGGTCTGCAGCTTGCAACAGGTCTGTACAGGAAATGATGCTCATCACGTGACCCCTTTTCCCTTGTACACACTTAGCAGCAGTGTGGTTGTTGTAACTTCTGTTACGGCTCTGTCATTTGCACGGCAGAGCGTGTCAGTCATGCTAAGAATGCAACTGGAGACACAGGGAGATGTGGCGGCAGTCCAGAGTCCCAGCCACTAAAGGACAGGAGGGGACAGAGGGGGAGACAGAGGACAACTCTGCTCCAAGCAGGGACGTTGGGTCAAAAATAGCTCTCCTGCATTTGATTGTCCCCCCAACAACAATGTCCAGGGCTGGAAAAAAAAGCCCAAAGGCCCAAGATCTTTCCTGTGCCAGATATACAACTCCACTGTAAAAAATAGGTCTTTAGAGGTTTTTTATTTTAAAAGTATGTTTAAGAGATGCTGAACCACAGAGCATGTGTCTGCATGTGTTGTTTTCAGCATGTCTAGGAGATATTGTGTCCGTACCCAGAGGTCACTTCCTGTTAGGCATCAGGAGCTTCCTGTAGGCTGCTGCTGTTCTTTCTGTGATCCTGTAGAGCTGTTACTAGAGCACACAGGTCTGCAGGCACAACCAGCAACTTTGCCCTCCAGCAGAGGGGCTTCAGGTGTCATTCATTCTTTCGTTGGATTTCATTCCATCCCCTCCTCCTCTACTTTGACTCGCCGTGTTGAAGCAGTTTTCAAAATCAAATTATAGAACATAAAAACAGTAGTAATTAAAACAAACTCCATTTCATTTCAGAAAGAAGAAAAAAATTGAAGGAGGTGGCAGGGGAAACAAACAAACAAAAAAAAAACAGGAAATGAAAGAAGAATGGGCTGAAAGAGATAAAGGGAAAAGGAGAAAGAGAGGAAAGAGGGAAGGAAAGAGAAGGGAGAAGGAAAGAGGGAAGGAGGAAGGGAGGCTTTCACTTCCTCAGATCAATCCTTGCTGGTGCTAATCTGCTGGATGGGGAGGTGCAGCTGGAGAGGATCTCTCAGGCGCTTCAGGTCCAACTCGGCCTGAGAAAGAGGGAGAGTATGGAGGAGTGGTGAAAGAGAGAGGAGTCAAGGAAGGAGAGAGTCAGGGTCATTCAGGCAGAGGAGTTGTTTTTTAGTGCAGGGATAATTGGGTGTGGGGTGTGTGTGTGTGTGTGTGTGTGTGTGTGTGAGAGAGCACACACCTCAGCAATAGCATCCTTCAGTTTGTTGTACTTTTCGACGTCAAAGCGTGTCCTCTTCACTCCCTTGTGGAAGAACAGCAGATACTGTCTGTCTCTGGCATCAGGGTAGATGTACTCCTGTGTGTGAGTGAAGGAATGAGAGAGAGTCAGAGAGAGAGAGAGAGAGAGAGAGAGAGAGAGAGAGAGAGAGAGAGAGAGAGAGAGAGAGAGAGAGAGTCTAATAAGAGAATGGCAGCTATATTATTTTTTTTATTCTATATTATTTATTGCAGCTATAACGTATAACTCGTCTATCGGATGATGCACGACAATAAATGTAACTATAAACTGTTAAAAAGCACACCGTGTTATTCAGTAATAAATCCATCATTACAATCTTTGGCAAATGCCCCTAATGTACGACAGGACTAACATACTCCACCCAGTGTGCATTCATTTTTGCATAACATCACAGTCTTTTCAGATTCCTTACAAGACAGAATTCAGAACTGATTGAGTTGTAGTTTTATTGCTTAACACATAACGACATTTATTTGTTCTCCAATTTGGTGGGAAGCGATTTGTTCTTGCTTTGGAGTTTGTATCATAACTCATTTGAGAAGTTGTTTGTCTTATTTGTCTCAATTTATGGATTTGTTCTACATTGGTTTCTTTCAAGTTATTAATATGAATGACAAAATTCTCATTAGATTTGTGTGTGTAGTTGAATAAATAAGCAATTTCAACTTGACATTGCAATCCATGTAAAAAAAAAAAAAAAAAAAAAAAAAGGACAGCCAGTTATATTATTTAGGAGGCAGCTGAGGTTCACGTTAAGGATTCTCTTTATATGAAACTCAGGATTATGAGTAGGGTCCATGGTGTATATATAAATGTTATTTATTAGTAACTAGGTTTTTGGTGGCTTGTTGTTATTTTACCTGGCGTGTGAGCACAAAGTAAGCATACATGGCCATGGCTGTGCCATAGGTGATGAAATAAGTGACGGGCTCCATGATATCCCACGAGTACTCCCACCAGGTTAGCCGTGCCAGCACGCCAAACTGGGTGGCCATATACGCCATGCCTCCCCATAGTACCCAGGTGGTCCGACGCTCTGCTTTCCTGCTCAGCTCCTCTTTCACCTGAAACACACAGCAAATGAACAGTGCGGTGCGGGTTTATGTGCAAAGTCTACAGTACAGTGAAAGTCGGGTCAGTCTGATGGAATTGATTTAGATTTTTAAAATTGAATTAGGTTTTCTCAGTGCTAGATTGGGGATTGCAGAATTTGCTTACATTTTGGTTATGCTGACATGAACTGATGTATAATGGTTATGACCAGAGAATGACCAGTGCAACTACAAATGAGGGCCAGTGATGAAAGGTTTTTTTTTTGTTTTGTTTTTTTAAATAACACTGAAAAATCTTTGATAGTAATTGATTGCTGATTAGATGATATACCGTAGTTTATACAGAATGCTTTTTTGTAATAAATTATTCAAATTAATCATATCATATCATTAAAGTCATATTCTAGCACTGCTGTAACCTGTCATCGAACCTGAAAGATCTTTAATTCTTCTCTGATTAAACAGTGTTATTATGATAAGCTTATAAAGCATTATCAACCTATATATTACTTCATTATGCTGTAGTGATACATGTTTCTTTTTAAAATGTTCTGTTTACAGCAGACTTCAAAAATCCAATACCTTTTCCAGTGGGCGGATCTGGGAGTTTAGATCCTCCAGTCGGCCAATCAGCTCTCTCTCTTTGTTCAGCTGATGCTCATCTATGCGCAGAGTAGTGTAGAGCTGCTGCACCAGAAGCTTTACGTCGTTCAGCCGCTCCGCCTCCTCGTGTGCCAACAATTCTGACACACACACACACACAACAAACTTTAGCCATATGTAATATAAGGACAAAAACGGACGCCGAGCATATCCCTTAACTCTCACCTCTTCTGGGTGGCCGCACAAGGTGCGTGGTGTCATTAATGACCAACTTGAAGTCATCCAGCAGCAAAATGTCAACCCCCGTAGAGGAAGCTATCCTTGCGCCATCTACACATAGGAGCAGAAGAGGGAGGTTAAAATCTTTAGCTGCACCCCCCAACTGAGTAAAACTAAATCAGTTTTCATGCACAACTGTTAATAACACAAAAGGAACACAATACACAAAAGGTATCAAAGAGCTAAATAACTAATCATCCTCTTTGCTCACTTCTGTTTCTCTTGTCCTGTAAATACTTTGCAAAGAGGAACAGCCAGTAAGAGAGCTCCCTCTCATCGCTAGCAACGCTCAATCAGTGCTGACAGCCGCTAATAAAAGCAGACCACTGCCAACACTACGGGCAGCGAATCAGCCGCAGGCGCACAATAACCGCTCCGTGGCCAAGAGTCAGCTCGGTGTGCCAGAACTAAAGGGTGCTTATGAAACACAGCATTTTCTTTATTTATTTAGTTTGGGGCAGAGCTGACTTCAGTGATTAAAGCTGTAAAGTTGTGGCTGTCATAGTCGCTATATAAACATGGCAGAAAACCTGAGCCTTGTGAATCCAGATTCCATAGTATACTAGCAGAACACGTGTATTAGTGTGTGAGTGGTCTTACCTGTGGAATAGATAGCGACTCGGTCGATACCCCGGTCCTCGGCTTGCAGCTGCTGAAGGAAGACGCCCACGCTGTCGCTGAGGGGCTTTAGAGTGAACTGACAGCGCTCCCTCCGAGACGGCAGCCTCACTGAGATCACCGGCAGACTGTTCTGATATACCACCGCCACCTCTGACAAGACAAACACAAACAGTATTGTTACAGCTCTCGCTGAATGGCCACCCACACAGGACAGACTGTTAGATATTGCTGTCACTTAATGATGGACCACAGGACAGTGTGTGTGTGTGTGTGTGTGTCTGACAGCTTCTACTTAGTGCTAGATAAGGATTTGCAGCAGACACTGGAGTGCTCTATTTGGTGGTATGTCACGGGTCATGGTAACTGCGGTTTTATGAGGCAGACTGCGATACAGAGACAAACCTATGACTAGCAGTAGAGGGCAGTGTTGTAGTAAAAGGAGAGCATTGCTGAGACAGGAGGTGTGCTGCAGAATGATGAGTGACATCCAAGTCTTCCTGCATGCACCCTTTGCAGGATGGTGAGAAAGATTCATGATTCTTATCAAGTAGCTGGACAATGCAAACGATCTAATTCGATTCTCGATCTAAGATTTTAATCGAGTCTTTTGGCCAATTCAGTGACTGGCATCAATTACCTTCATCATTAGATACAGCTACATTTTTTCCCTTACTGAGCAATAACTCTATAATCTGTCATGGTTGCTGCATGATTAGGAAAGTGATTTGGTCTAAATAACTTTTTAGGCAGTTATCATTCACAGTGTTTTATTAATGCAAGCCTGTTTATTATAAGGCATAGATAAACAAGCACACCTAATTGAACATTTAAAAGGAAGACTGATTAATCGAAACGGTCACATTCAGTACCTAGCCAGCTGTGTGCATGGGCTCTGCTTTGTATTACAGCTGTTGTTCTTCAAGTAAGTTTCCCTACTTTGACACCGCAGGCAGAGAGCTTGAGTGTGAGAGAAAACTGAAAAACGATGACTACATTATCATATTTATGAGGAATTATTTAGTGTCAATAAAACTCCTAAACTCATTACAAAGCTATTTTATTTCATTATGCTCAAAAATATGCACAGAAATAAATCAAGCTCCATGGAAGTCTGTCTGTCTTGGAGGCATCATCAACAGGGTCTCAGTGTGCAGCGCGTTTATTACTGAAGCAGCGTGTCTGTCAACTTTAAATCATTACACTTGGTTACTTCCTTAAATGCTGAGAGGGATGTGCTTTTTTCTGTGTGGCATAATTAGAGCTTGTGTTAGGCTTAATGAGGAGTCATTTCAGGAGATTGTGTCTTTAAGTGCAGATGTCTGAGGATTAAAACATCGCTGCCTCAAAGGTCTCTTCAAAGCAGAGGACCGTTTAGTAGGAGCGTCATCAAAATTAGGTGAAGGACCTGTAGTAAATCTGCCATATTTCAGATGGAACTGCCTGCTACACATCAACTCGCCTCATCAATCCAATCCCTCTTCTACTCACTCAGTGTCTTTTTTCTTTCTTTTTAACCCCTTACTAACAAGAGCCTTTCTTCCTCACGTTATTTGTGATTGGTGCCACAAGAGGCCAGTCTGTCTTAATAGCACTGCTAGTAAAATATAGCTTTAAAAAAAAAAAAAAAGCCGACTCTGCAGCACGGCTGTGCTTTCAGCGAGGCCCATCTGCTGGAATCTGGTCAGCATTTCCCTCGATCTAAGCAGATGCTGTTATAACCTCCATGCACGCTATGTGGAGTGCATTCTGACTCATCACGCCTCCGGTGTGCACTTTAAGACGCTGCATCACTCAATGCTATCCAGTCGTATTTGTATGTGTCTTATAAACAGAGCAGAACTACAATCATGTGCCCTGCTATTCACCACATAACTGCAGTTTCTAGAATCTTAAAGCGGATAGTTAAGTTGAATTATCATCGAGTGCAACCCTCTTACGTTAAACATCTAACTTATATCAATTATTCAGACTTTTGAATCATCGCTGCCTTATATAAGAGCACAGGTGAAAGCTTGCTCTGTTATTGATAAATACTGCAACACCTTTTAAATAAATGTGTAAATATTCTTGCGCATATAGTCAATGAGCAATAACGCCCTGTGTGTGAAGCTCTTTCAGTCAGAGCATAGCATGCCACTTCTATTCACTTCCTTGGTAATTTGTGATAACAGGACAACTATGTGCTCACCGAAAAGTGGTGCAATTAAGCTCTCGAGTGGGCGAATGCTGAATAACTACAGGCTATTACTGTTTGTTGTTGTTAATGTAAACGCTGGTTCAAACTGTTAATGAATAATTAGCTAAATTGAAAATGAAGAAGGACTGGAACAAAAAAAATTATTAGTGCTTATTGTTTAGGCAGGTGGAGCGTGGTTTCCTGTCCATTACCATTGTTCATCTCGTGTTGTGGCTTAGTGGCTGGGAGATACACAGCAGTTAGATTTACACACGGTTAAAACAAATGAAGTTTGGTGCTTGCTCTCTGGACGATGATAAGTGGACAGGACTAAATGCAGGTGTGAACCGGGACAGAGGTGTCTTCTGAAAGCTCAGAACAATTGTTGGGGTGGACCTGGGACACGTTTGCACATTAACCCCAAAGTAGGATGCATGCTATACAAGTATATATACATGCTATATATAACCCCAAAAGAGTGTGTGTATATATATATATACATATGTAAAGCGTCACCAGGGTTGCCAGGTTTGTGGTCTTCCTGTGGACTCAAGTGAGTTGCTAGCGGCTTGCATGCTTTGTCTAGGGCTCGGTCATTTTGCATATCTTATAATTACATTTCTATATTAAAAATATGCATACTGACTATGCAAAGTGCCCTCTCTTGTGAACACTTCTTCTTACTTCTATTCATGCTCACGGCTATTCTTTATTTATGGTAATATGTACGAAATATTAATGTTATAGGAAAATAATCCAATATGAAATAGTGTGATGTGGCCTGACACAAAGTAAACCTCAGGGAAGTGGATTATTTTCCGATAACAGCATGCATCAAAATGTTTATTTCTCTTAAACAAACGTTGACTCGCCAACAGCTCCAATTTTGATTTATGTATTCATGTCACAAAAGCATGTCATCATGCATTTTATTCTTTTAGTTACACTTGTGGAATGTCCGTTTTTTGAATCCATTTATGTACACACTCCCGTTTTATTCCTGCTTGTGTTTATTTGAAAGGACACGGACTGTGATTATCTGAGCAAAATTGCACACAGCCAGAGAAGTGTATGAGCAGGCCACAGTGTATATAAATGAATCAGAGTGCTCTATGAGTCAAATAAAAACTGACATCCAACAGCTAAATATAAACACATCGTTTATATTTATAAGTGTTCCTGTTGGTGTTGGCTAGTTATATGGATCTGGTTTAAAAGTGAGGTTGGGTTACACACATTGGGAACAAACGCTACAAACGAATCGAGATCACGAGTGGTCAGTGTCAGAGTCATTAAAAAATACCAGGTGTGAATAGTTATGTGTCTCAGCTGTCCACTGGTTATTGGATCATGGAGACAGATCTTAATACCAGGCCTGAACAGGACAAGCACAAACACTTTCGCTCTCCTCTTACCTTCTGAAGCAGCAGGTGAGCACAGCAGCCTCTGAGTCGGCCATGTCGGAGTTCCCTTCCAGCCCTGCAGAGACACAAACACAAGCAGCTGATTTATCAACATGCATTACACATCTCAATTTGGTGATATACAATAGATGCACTGGTTTATGTTGAATGAGCCCAAGATGCTCATACCATGACCATAATGAGCATCCTGATAGAGACCAAACATCTCCACTGATGCACTCACATTCTAATTCAAGACAATTATATAATTACATATTGGACTATTCATTCCATTATTTAACTAATAATTATCATTTACGTCGATAGACTTCACATTAGACCATTTGATGCAGGAAAACATGTTTAGTTAGTGTCACTGGGGTCTGAGGAAAGAAGAACGAGGATCAAGAAGAGCTGAGAGGCATGGAGAGAGAGAGAGAGAGAGAGAGAGAGAGAGAGAGAGAGAGAGAGAGAGAGAGAGAGAGAGAGAGAGAGCGCGAGAGAGAGCGCGAGAGCGAGAGGGGGGCATGGAGAGAGAGAGAGGGGGGCATGGAGAGAGAGAGAGAGCGAGAGAGAGAGAGAGAGAGGCATAGAGAGAGAGAGAGAGAGAGAAAGAGCGCGAGAGAGAGCGCGAGAGCGAGAGGGGGGCATGGAGAGAGAGCGAGAGAGAGAGAGAGAGAGAGAGAGAGAGAGAGAGAGAGAGAGAGAGAGGCATAGAGAGAGAGAGAGAGAGAGGCATAGAGAGAGAGAGAGAGAGAGGCATAGAGAGAGAGAGAGAGAGAGAGAGAGAGAGAGAGAGAGAGAGAGAGAGAGAGAGAGAGAGAGAGGCATGGAGAGATAGGGAGAGAGAGAGGAAGGGTGGGAGAGAGAGAGGGAGGGAGGTAGGTTAGTATGGGAATGGTTGAGGGGTGTGGTATGAGAGACTGCTCAACTTTAACCCTCATTCTTCTTTCTATTTTGGTATAGGTTTCTGATGTTCTCTGGTGAATGGCATCCAGATGGGAACTGCGATGAGTAGTGGGGAAGCACGTCAAGTTTTCCACTGAGCGGTGCACAGACACAGACAGATGGAGACAGAGAGCGAGACACTCACAGGGAAAGAATTTCGGTACTGAGTGCCTGGAAATTGACAGGAAGATTGTCCAGTGAGTTTTCCCTTACACTGGAAGATTGTCCAGTGAGCTTTTCTCACAGATTAAGCAATTTTGGTGAGTCTTTTATTTGGTTAATATGCTATTGCTCCGTATTGGTTTTATTCTGCATATAATAAAATAGAGCAAAAAGAAATGGCTTGTTGTAATAGGCAGGGCCGAAAAAATAGTTTTAAGCAATCGTTGGTCGAAAGCAAAGCGACAGGACAAAGAAAGTCCAGCTGTCTCTTCCACGCTTCCACAAACCCAGAGCTGGTGGTTGAGCAATTCAATAAAACAATACAAATTCAAGTAATTTAATAAAACAACTAGCTCACAACATTTTGTGGACTGGATCTAGTATAAATCTGCATTACAATTCCAGTAATGCAGACATATAATCAGTGCTAGTTTGGCTTGGTATATTTGGTTCATTTCCTGCAGTTCGATCGATTCAGTGTTGCATCACTTTCTCACCGCAAACGAGCCATGCTGAAGTCCACTCAGTGGTGGACTGAGAGCACCTTGCTCAGACTGGCTGTGTTGTTCTGGAGTGCGGGGTGTCATCAGCACAAACAAACAGAACCAAGTGGGCAAACACACCAGGGGTTTGTTTTAAAAAGGGATTTGTGAATGTGAAAGTATCCTAACACAACCGATCTACAGTGATCACAGCCATAAACATTAATCACTAAAAGGTTTATTTGTTCAACTGATCAGAATCAAAAGATCAAATTTTTTTTTTTTTTAGTAGCCCTTGGCTGCCTGGGAGGCAAACCACCAGTGTTCCCCTTCCATCTAACCAAACCTAGAGCTAACTATAAATGACTAACATTGTGAGGAGCCTGAAATGATGCACTGTACAGAAATGCTAATTTTCTTTGAAAATAATTATTAATTCTAGAAAAAGCTCTGTCAACATGCCTCACATGCCTCGACCGGTGATGCAGCTGAACGCCCATCGGATCCGGAAGAGCAACAAACTGGTCATGTGCTGTCGAGCTGTTTGACAGACACATCTGCTTCAAGGAGACCACTAACCACCCACTCATCCTCACATGAACACACACATTTTCACACGCAACCACACTTTGAACAAACCAATCAAAGCACACGCCAGTCTAAAAATAACCTAGATAAAGGTGACAGGATGGTTTACTGACAGCACACAGCTCCCACAGGCAGCGGCCCACAGTAACTGACTAGCAGTCTTCTATTTAGATCCTAGCGCATGAGATCTGCCCCAGTGGTGCTCCATAACGTCCTGCCAGCAGTAAACACTCAGCTTGTCAATTTACTACACACACTTAACACATCAGTTTTTCCTCCCTAGTCACAGGACAGAGCAAGGAAGAGTTACACATTCCTTTACAACAGCATTTAATTACTTCAAATGTTGACCGTTCACATGCATTGAAATATTAATGATGTAAACCGCCACAGACAGAGCAGTAATTTTATACTGTGCTTTCATCTTGCATAAACCTAATAAACTGAAATCGTAACACGTCATTTAGAAGCAAACCTGAAGAATTTGACTCATTCTATTAAACCCCACAGTAATGCTGATATTTAGGACTGACACTGAGGGGACTGAATAGCAACTCAGTAGAAGGATGGAGGCTGTTATAAAGCCAAATGATAAGCATATGAATAGATTAAGTTTTAAAATCTGCTCTAATCCACACTTGGAACTACACTACATGGCGGAAGAATAGCTCAAGGACATTTACAGTGGTTGCTCAAGTGGTTAAAGCTCTAGTTGTTGATCAGAAGATCAAGCTGCTGCTGCTGGTCCACTTAGCAAGGCCCTTAACCCTCTCAGCATCATGGCTGACCCTGTGCTCTGTCCCCAACCTCCAAAGTTGGAATATGCATTTACATTTCTGACATTTGGCAGACGCTCTTATCCAAAGAGGATTCAAATCTCTCTCATTTTATACAACTGAGCAATTGAGGGTTAAAGGCCTTGCTCAGTTGGCAGCGGTGGCAGCGTGGTGGACCTGGGATTCGAACTCACAATCTTCTGATCAGTAGTCCAACACCTTAAACACTAAGCTACCACACCCTGAAGAAAGAATTTCTTTGTGCTGTAATGTATATGTGACTAAAATAGAGTCTTCTAAATGCAATAAAACATGAGACGGTGTGCGTTAACAGTTCTTAGCCACAGCACAATGTGGAGACATGACATTATATTGAGAGAAGCCCTATAGCTAAAGGGGAACCATTTCATTAATTGAACATATGATACATTAATATAGAACTTATTTCTTGTCACATGGTCACAATTGTGCACAGAACTGAAACTTTCCATTTCTTATAAGCGAATAGAGAATACTTATATCACATTCAGGAACAGAAGTGAGAGCACATCTGTGCCTGTGGTCATCTGGGAAACTAACACGTTCTTGCTACTATAATCGGTATGCAAACATTTGCACTTGACTTTATGCTCACTGCATATGGTACAGCCTGTAGATGTATATGCCCAATACCACGGTGTTCGGATTTCAATCAGAATAGTTATTTGAAACAATAAAATTGATTTAGACAGTTGTGATGCAGCCTTATGTCCGTGTGTGTGTGTGTTCTCCCTGCAGGAGTTGCAGTGGCAGGCTGTTGACTGTGGATCTTGACTTAGGACTGGCATTAATTAGTGATGAGGAGTTAACAAGCCGATCTCCCAGCAGAGAGCCATGTCAGCTCTCACTCTCACTCTGACACGCACAGGTTTCAGCACACACACATTTTCATCTTAAGTAGAACATTTATACATCTAACAGTATTTACGCACCCTTCTATATCATATCTCAAGGAACAGGTTGATGATTGCATCCCTGAACCCTAATAAATCAATCTCAGAGCTGGAAAAATGTGAATGTGTGGCAGTTCTTGATAAGGAAAAAGACCATGTCATGCGCAACATGTTCAGCCTCGGTCGTACTGTGTTATTGTAAATTGAATTGAATTGAACTATTGCAAATTGTACTGTGTGTATTGATGAATGTGGAGAAGACTGTGTTCAGAAAAAGCCGCTCTTGCCTGTTCTGCACGACGGATGGGGCTCGTGCACGAGCTGAAATATTAAACAGCAGAGCAGTCAATACCACAGCAACCCTGAAGTCAACTGCATTCAGACAGACAGAGAGAGAGAGAGAGAGAGAGAGAGAGAGATAGAGAGAGAGAGAAAGAGAGAGAGAATGCAGAAATGTGAGGGAGCAACAGAGAGGATGTGAGTGTGTGTGAGTGTGTGTGAGTGTGCGCGCGAGTGTGTGTAATCTGCAGCAGCACAGAGGTGGGAGGGAGAGTGACTGCAGGAAATGCTGAGCACTGCAGCAGTGGAATCCCTTGCCTGGAGAGGGGGGTTACCCCTTACTTCTCTTTATGCTGGCATCCCCTCCTTCCTCTCTCTCTCTCTTTATCCTTGTCCTGCTGCTGTCTGAAAACCGGTGTTCCCCTGTTTGCTATGCGACAAGTCCCTTTGTGCCGCTTTATTGCGCTTAGAACTAGACTCAGCAAGCACGTTAGTATATTAGCGTGAGTGTTTCCTCTATATCCATTAGCAACACACAACCCATCAGGCTATCACAGCATTACGACTAATCACTGCACCCTTTCATTAAATATATCAGACCTGTGCCACAGATGTCGCCACCGTCATCGTCAATGCTGGGGGTGTAAATGAATGTAGAGTAAAATGATTGCTGTACACTAAAAACAATCTGTATTAAACCACAATATTTCACGCTAAAAGGAAGGTTTGGGGCTGTAAATGCACATATTAAATGCATAAATATGACACTGTAAAGGAATTAATAGTACTGCGCATGTTTTGTTTTTTCTGCAAAGGATTCGGTCTACAGGAGAAAGGACTAAATGAACAAAAACACTGTCAAGCATAATGAAATTTTTTTTAAAAAAAAAGCAAAATAATTGGTTGTGCTGGATCTAGATGGACAAATATTGAGGGAAGAAGCCATATTGTTTAATTCAACCTAATGTACAGTCATTAATTCATAATCACAACAAGAACTAATCACGCATAAATACCTTATATACTAGTAATTTACTCTTTCTTACTATTTTCTAACTCATGTGTCATCAAATTCATCTTTTTTATGTTGTCTTTTGCTTTTATGTTACATCGTATTGGATTGGAGATACATCGTATCTCCCCCTTTCGATGCTAACCCATATCTCCAAGGGCTCCACAAATCTAGGGCTGGTTGAAAAACCCTGATCTAAATGCTTCTAGTCAAGAAATAATCTCTGAGGTGTGAACTGTAGAGCTCTTAAGAAAACTTAAGCACCTGCATAGATGCGAATCTCTTTTTCTCTGTGTATTGATTTTTTCTTTAGTTGAAATGTTTAGATAAAAATCAACGTTCAATATGTCTTTCAAAAAAAATGATGAGAAGAGATCTTCCTGCCTGATTTTATCAGCACTATATTATTTACAATATTATTTTATCCACATGCATTTTTTACTTCCGCCCACATTTTCAATTCATTCATGGCATGGATTGGTCAGACCTCTCGATTAAAATGCTACAATCCCATCATTGGGTGAGGGAAGGAAAAAAGTCTGAGTGCCACCAATTAACACATTATCTCCAGTTTAAGCTCTTGCAGCAACTCGTATTCTTTTAGTCCAATAAAGTTCTACATTGTGCTGGTTTTCACAGCTAAATTGTATGAGAGAGAGAATGAAAAGTAGAAGCTTTTATTCTCAATGTCATTCTAACGCTGAGCTACGACCTGCTATTTATCTCCTGAACTGCCTCGTTCATTTTTCTGCCCGATATCACAGCATACACACTCGTCCACGCTCGTGCACTTCACAAATGATCCTGCCCCAAGCCTGATGGCCATCATCATCCTAATCACCCTAAATCACAGGAGTCTGCTGTCCCTCTCTGAAATAACTCCTGCATTTCACTCACAAAGCCATTTACAGCCAGAGATGGATTTCCCCCTTTTATATGTAGGTGCTCTAAATAGTCCAGAGCGGGTGAGTGAAATTCTCAAGACTTCACACACATACATACACACACACACACACACACCTTCATTGACTCTGTCGAATCAATAAGTGCAGGAATCCCTGGAGCTCAAGTTGTGGTGCAAAATCTGTCCCCTGAGTGGAATAGAATATAATCCTATAGTAAAAAAGCCTCCAACCACATGTGTGTGTGTGTGCTGTGTATATATTACGTGTACAATAATATGCTATTAAATATGGTCAAACCCTAAGCTAAGGAAAGCTGAGAGAAGATTTGTTCTGTCAAAGTAGAACAGCAAGCTTTTAGTGGTGTATTATTTATACACAGGCTGGGAAATGGTTCTTAAGAAATTGAAGGATGTGACAAATTTGCAGGCTGTTAGAATCCCCAATGAATTTCAGAAGCTGCCGTGTATGTGTGTGTGTGTGTGTGTGTGTGTGTGTGTATGGCTGCAAGGATTTCCTTACCTTATGCTCCAGCGCTTCATGACTAGTTATATATTTTAAGGACAGATAATGATCATACTTTAAAACAAAAACAATAGAAAAAGTACAGGCTATGTCAGGAGTTTATGTTTTCTGCAACACTGTTTACTCCTGTTTATGTTAGGGCGTATATCTCTTCCTGTCTTTTTTTCTGTTGGATGCACAAAATGCCAGCGGTAAATCTTTTGAAAACCGTCATGTGCTGGAGTCTCTCGGGATTTCTGTGCGGTAGCTGAGGGGTATACACCTTTTTAAAAAAAAAAAAATGAAATAAAGAAAGAAAGAGAAAAAAGGACCAAGAATAAACCCAGAGGGAATAGCAAGGCTTGAGAGGATTACTGGTGGAAATAAGTAATGTCTCTTGCTATGGAGATGTAATTAAAAATCTCTGGTCTGGCCAGAAAAATAAAGGGGGGGGTGGTTGCTTATTGCCATTTCTGTTTATAATATTTCCAGACTTTTATTTCAGATTTTATATATATATATATATATATATATATATATATATATATATATATATATATATATATATATATATATATATTTGCAAAAGACAATTTATTGTGTATTTATTTATTTATTTGTATTTCATCAAAAGAGAAACTGGCTACAAAAACTGTTAGACAGTAATATACTGTTTTAATAATAAAGTTTCCTTCAGCAGGAACGGTGTGTTGCTTTAGACAAAAATCTGTAGTGTTTTTTTTCTGTTTCCTCTTGCCATGTCTGACTGATCGTTCTCTAGTCTGCACGGATCTACCGTTTTCATTTGCATATATTACCGCATAGATATTCTTCATCATCTATGTTCTAGTCTTTCAAGCATGTTTCAATGTTCTGGGTGTATCATTACTCAGCTGCTGCTTCCGTTGGTCTTATTATCATACTGTCACTGTATCATACACAATGATAATAAAATTGTGATTCAACCACAGCCAAGAACTCATACTGAATACTATTGACATCACAAACTGTATTTCTTTGTCGTATTAACTTCAACAGAGAGAATAGACGAGCTGGAGAGGAAAACGGTTGAATATAGCTCCTTGAATGTATGAGACAATCATAACTGTGTTATTTGTTAATAAATTCAAGTTGGTGGCAAATTGCTGTGGTTTTAGAGAAATGACTCACTTTAGGACTGATGCAATAGGAAAATAATCAGCTTCTGGATGCTAACAGTTACTTGGCTTGGTGTTGCACTGCAGTTGTAAATGATTTTCCTGTAATGGTGTGTGTTTTTCCTTACTTAGCATAAGGAACTGTTGTGCAGTGTTGGAAATCCAGCAAAGCACATTTAATTATTGATATTGTGCTGATCTCAATTATTCATCCAATCACAATGGGTCAGGTGTTCACACACACACGCACACACACCAAACAAATCATATAATATAGGCCACTTGGACGGTCAGTCATTAAGGTGATGAGCGTAGTCCGATCTTGTTCTTTAGCGCTTCTTAACTTCCTTAATCTATGAGCTCAAAAGACTAAACAAACCCAATTAATGGGGCTTCTTTTCACCTATTGTTTATCCTGACACCAGTCAGCTAAAGACCATTCACATGGCCACAGCACTGCTTGCATTATTGATTTAATCATGACACTGATACACCCACTACCACACACAAACATTCAGCCACAAGCACACAAAAACAGTTTAAAATGGAGTGCTAGTTTTAATAGTGCACTAAACCTAAACCCAACAACTTTTTGAAAAGAAAGATGCTTTCATTTATAACAACAAAAGTCTTTTATTAACATATCTTGTTTGCACACTATGGAAAAGGAGGACAAATCAACTCATCAGGCAGCGTGCTTAGCTCAGAAGTCTGAAGAGCTCAGAAGTTGTGTCTGCACAACTTTAAGCAACAGGAAGTCTAGTCCTTTTTCCTTCGCTGATAAATGTCTCCGATGATGGAGTATTGTTTGTACCGTCGATAAAAAGGCTGTGCTGTTCTCTGGTTGTGAACAAAGACGCTATTTGTGCTTTCATGCTCATTTTCACTTAATAAACTGCTTGTGACTAAGTTCTATGTACAGTTTTTGTGTTGCACCGTTTCTACACCCTGATTCTGGAAATATGATTAATACAGATTCAGATGAACAGATCAACAGCTTACTGAACCTGCTCATTCACTAGGTAACAGACAACTCAATGACTCATTGAGACACGTCACTAAACTGTCACAGTCTGCTCAGTTTGAAACACTGTGTTTGCGTATACAGACATATGGCGTTGGACCTCAACTTGTGTTCATTAGCGTGCCCTGTTTCATAGTGACCAGCAGCTGACTGATGATGCTGGACATTAATTAATTCATTAATTATTTTTTTCCCTCTCTAACACGCACCTTACCACACTGCCTTGCCCTCCCCTTCCTCCTACACACTCCTCCAACCCTCAACACCACGGGGTGTGCTTTACAATCAGCTGGTGCTGTGGAGAATAGGGGAATGCCGCTGAGCAGTAAACCTCTCTGAATACACGGTGCTGATTTCTAACACAAACTATTTCTAACAGGAATTTGGAACTGTGCTTTAATATAACACAATAATTACGCATCCTGGATTCATGAGTCACAGGATGCACATGTTACCTTTAGTCTCATTTATTTAATTATTAGATGTAATAAATGATGTAGTAGTCTAGCTTGCTACTTACACACAAAAACTTGTTGCATCTGTAAAATCATTGCAAATAGATCATGATTTTTTTATTTCTGTGTATGTTTGCTTTTTAAATTTATCTGGACAAACCCATGTAATTAACCCTGCTGTGGATTAATTCTGGAAAAAAAACATTGTAGAGATATTTTTATATTTTAAATTATTAGATTAAAAAAAAGTAAAGGATATTTATGAATAAAATAAATGTAAAAGAGAAGCATGCTTCAGCTCAGTAAAGCTTCCTTTCATCGTGCGCAGGGATTCCCCATGCTGCCACACATTTATCAGGATTATTCATCAGCAAATATATTTCTGGTATCAAATACAGACAAGTTAAGCAGCTCTGAACCGTAACCATGACACAATAAACACACACCATTTCCTCTGTATATGGTTTGCTGACTCCACCAAGGCTTTTTATTGCGCTCGTAATGCTCTTTTTATTTCAATATTTTGAAAATCTGCAATTGACTGGAAATCATTCGAAACCCTTTCACAGTGCGGACTCCTGTTCTGAAATGTGCAGAGAAAATACAGCCTTAGAGCACAACGGCGCTGCCAATAAATAATACGCCCCGGCACGAAGCCGTGTGTAGGCCTTTCCAGTCTTACACAACAAATTCATCCTCAGAGTGAACGTTCAGCCTCGCAACATTAATTAAGAAAGATGTAGTCACAGCTTCAGCAACCGAAATAAATGCTAGGGGTGGAGAGAACATTTCAGAGAGCGAGAATTAATTAACAAAAAAAAAACCCAGCACGTTCATGCACATGAAACACAGCAATCTGCTTGGTCCTTTACATTCCTATTCACCCCACAAAAGCGACACGATACTTTATGCTTCATGCTTTCTACATTTTGATGAGGAATGCGACTGGTCAGCTCTATAACATGCACAAGGTATCCATGGAATATACTGTGGGAATATCAGTATACTAAATGCCCGTCCATCGACTGTAATGCACTTGAATTTAATCAGCTGTGTAAAGCCTCTAAACATGCCAGACACTCTCATTAAGCAAAAGCTTTAAAAACGTCTATCTGTGGAAAATCAAGACGAGTTTTATTTCCCCATCCCAAAAGCCTGAGCCTTAGAGCTCACTCGAAGGCAGATAAAAGACACGACCAATCCAACAGAGACAGGCTCACTTTGCTTCAGCCTCTTCCAATAGCAGCAAATGGGCTGCGTTTAATCAGCTGCACCCTCCGCTTTATTCCTTCGTCGGAAGCTCTGCCCGAGCAGCCGTGGAGATTGTCCATCATCTGTGCTCTGCACACACACACACACACACACACACACACACACACCTCCTCTACTGTACTTTGTTTCGTATAATGAAACCATTCACTCAGTATCAGTGTGTGGAGCTCTTGTCATCTCATTTCACCCTCTCCAAGAGACAACATGGACATCATACAAAGATGACCACACCCTTGAATCAGACAGAGAGAGAGAGAGAGAGAGAGAGAGAGAGAAGGGGGAAAAAAAATGTAAAAAAAAAAAAAAAAAAAAAAAAAAAAAAAATCAGCTTCTCCCCAACCCACCTGTTCGTGTCACTGTCGCTAAGAGCAACGGCATTCAGGGGAAGGAGTGAGGGAGAGTGAAGTTGGTGATGCACTTCATATTGGGGAAACAATTCACAGAAAGGTGGAGAGAACTTGCAGGCACAGAGCAGCGTCCAAGAAATCAAGGTGCGAATATGGAAGTATGAGACCAATGTGAACCGTCAATACCGAGTGGGGGAAGGTGCAATGGAGCATGTAATGTGAACACAGCCCAGGATACCTTAAGGAGGATGTATCTCCACTGTGTCTTGTACATGTCAAATGCTGGCTGGAGAAGAAAGAAGAAGAAAGGTTAAAGTCTGGATACTTGAAAAGGAAGAGCTTGTAACCGCTTTCAGTAGAAGAGCTCATTAAAACAAGCAGAGAGATACAGGGACAGTTTCACTCTGGCTAATCTGGCGGCTTTTATCCTTCTCTCCTCCACACTTTATTCATCATCTCTCTCCTGCTGACATATTCACGTACCCATTTTAAAGTCTGAGAGCAGGATATTCATAAAGAAGACAACACAACAGGGTCCTGCTGTTCTAGAAAAATAATCCACAGGGTGGTGTGTGATGTGGCCTGACGTGAAGCAGGAACTGGCTTTGATTTCCATAGACTCAGAAGCACAATGAAATAACACTCATATTGCATCTTCTGCTAGCACCCGAGTCATCTCAAAGAACAAGCTGCCAGCATAGAGAGTGTGTGTGTGTGTGTGTGTGTGTGTGTGTGTGTGTGTGTGTGTGTGTGTGTGTGTGTGAGAGAGAGAGAGAGAGTGTGTGAGAGAGAGGGATGAACAAAAAAAAAAAAAACAACCCTTTGGTCAATAACCTGACGCTCTTTGTGAAGACCATGAGCTGAGAATAATAAAGAATATTAGCTTGGCAGATTTAAAAAAAAAAAAAAAAAAAACTTTTGACTATTATTGATTTTTCAATATCTTCTTCAAAAGATGTTTGGGTGTATAAGCTGCAATGTTTCTGTAATCTTTCTCATATTTGCAAAGTCATGGGCACACACACACAGACATACACACACTTATTTTCCCACACCCAAGGCATCTTACTCTTGGATATCGTCCATTAATTGAGTAAATCAGCATATCCAGTAGGAGCATATGCATCTGCACACAGTACAATTAAGCCTTGTATTAAACAGACAGAGAAAATACCACACTGTTTATTACTATAAGAACTTATTTATACTCTAACAGAAGCAGAATGAAGTCTTTTAAAATGAAAACGGTATGACTGCCATTTTGAGTGTAGGTACAGGCTTACATACTGCACCACCACACCATGACTACAGCGACACTGTGACTACAGCGACACCATTATAACTGTAGCACCATGACTACAGCGACACCTTTACAACTAACACCATGACTACATTGCTGTAGTCATGGTGTTAGTTGTAGTGGTGTCGCTGTAGTCATGGTGCTACAGTTGTAAACACCATTACAACTGTAACACCATGACTATAACGACACCATAACCAAAGCGACACCATTACAACTGTTACACCATGACTACAACAACACCATTACAACTGTAACACCATGACTACAGTGACACCATAACAACTGTAGCACCATGACTACAGCGACACCATAACAACTGTAGCACCATGACTACAGCGACACCATAACAACTGTAGCACCATGACTACAGCAACACCATGACTACAGCAAGACCATGGTAATGCAATTCCACCGATTTGAGACGAGACTGCTAATAATATAAATTATTTCTCTTTTAAACAGGCAGAATATATTTAATGAAGTCATTTCCAGTGCTCACAGGAGGATGAAATAGACCAGGGGAAACCCTGATCACGGGCTCTGATAAGCAAACACTAGAGAACCTAATGTTACTCTGCAGTGCTGTAGAGTCCACACACACACACACACACACACACACACACACACACACGGTCTCTCTCTTCTTCACTTAGAGGATTATGATACAGCTAAGTAGCAGCTTCTGCCAAGGACAGGGTGGACGTGATGGAAGCTCCCTGTAACTCGGCTCAAATAAGGAAGCAGAATGTACTAAGCTGCCAGAGATGATTCAGGATCCCTCCATATATGGTGCTTGGGTGTCGTAAGGTTTACTAATAGAATAACAAAAACACACCCAATGCCACGTCTGTGGACGAGGTCGTGTTCTTCAGTTTAGTCTTTCGGAAACTGTATGCACTGTAGTGACAGAAGGAAGCAGTGAAGGAAGGAAACAAGGAAGGAGGAAAGTGAAAGCAGAGATTGAAGGAGAAATATGTGAAAGGCTTAACAATACCGCTTTCATGTAATTCTGTAACGCAAACCCTTTGTCGTTCTGAAAGACGATGAGGATGATAAGATAATCTGTGTGAACGCTGCTCGGCAGAGCTCTGACAGGAGCGATAACCTGTCAGCACGACACAGGCTAAGAGCTGCAGACCCTGACGATCGATGCCACATCTGGCCCCTTACTACAGCAATGCGGGTAGAGAGAAAGACAGAGGGAATGTGAGAGCAGGGGGGGGGGGGGGATGGATGGAAGTGAGGGTAAAAATGAGACAATCTTACTAAATGTCTAGAGAGATGGAGCTACACATTCATTTGAACCCTCAGCGGCATGGAATGAGATATTGAAATCGTGTCTGCACAGAATTCTCACAAGACATTAACTACAGAACGAGACGCCTGTCCCGAGTAATGCCATCTGATGTGTGGCAATACAGATCTGAAAACAGAATCAAATTAACACAGGAGAATCGTAGATATAACAAAGTGTTATTAAACGGAGAAAGCGAGGCTCAGGAGCTCAATGTTGAGTCCCAGAGCTAAAACAGGATCTCAGGTGTTGCTCAGAGAGAGCAATTAAGAGTCTAAACAGAACAAGTTTAATAATAACTGTTTTTAATTGGTTTAATTAATTGGTTTTAGATCAGGGTCATTCTTATTAGAGAAAAATAATGAACCAGTATTGCTGAGTTAAAATACCAATATCATTCATTTAAAGCTTAGGTGTATAGTGTGCAAAAAAAAAAAGGAAAAAAAGAAGAAGAAACAGGAAGTCAAGGGTCACCCTGCCAGCCTTGAAATAGTTAATACCATGTCACAGGTGTTGGCTCAATATCAGAGAGAAATGCTCAAGCCATATGCTGACTCAGATACGTCAAACATCATCATGGAACAACATGAAAGAGGTCTTAGTACCCTGTGTTTGCAGGAGCGAGAGAGAGAGAGAGAAACAAAGCAAATGGAAGAGAGAAAGTGAATGTGTGAGAGAGTGACTCCCCCCATGCTTAAAAGGAAAAAGGATTCAGGACTGATCGAGTTTGCTGAACGCTTGTGAGCTTAATCTTATAAAATGTTCTTGGCCAAGTAGTTTGCAAAAGGGCAAAATTCCAAACTCATGCATCTTACAGCTTTAAGGTCAATAACAATTTCTGTACTCATTTCTGAAGCCATTTCCAGTGTCAGATGATTTTGTATATTGTTATTTGTTTGCTTTAAATAGCATCCAATACATCAGGGTTGTGACAACTTTCCTTCTCACATTAATCAGCATGCTTCATTTCTTGAGCGCACAGAGAGGTTTTGAGATGAGGTTTAAGCCTCACACACTCCTAAAAGATCCAGAAATTTGTCAGCAGCAATAATTATAGGTTTGTTTTTTTTGTTTACAAGTGTGATCATTAATCAGCTTTGATTAAACTTCATGCCAAAAACATTACGCTAAAATAAAAATACCCTAAAATATTTTCATAAAGGCATCTTGTATCGAAAAGGAATCAAATGATGAGGTGTACAGAGATTCCCTCACCTACACACCCCTAATAAGCGCACATGAGCAATGAAATGCACATAGATATTACATATTAGGCATTTGAATGGACTGCAGCAAAACTAGACAAAGTATGAACACCATGACTACACCGACACGGTCACAACTGTAACACCATGACCACAGTGACACCATGACTACAGCGACACCATTACAACTGTAGCACCATGACTACAGCGACACCATTACAACTGTAACACCATGACCACAGCGACACCATTTCAACTGTAGCACCATGACTACAGCGACACCATTTCAACTTTAGCACCATGACTACAGCGACACCATTACAACTGTAACACCATGACTACAGCGACACCATTTCAACTGTAGCACCATGACTACAGCGACACCATTACAACTGTAACACCATGACTACAGTGACACCATGACTATAGCGGCACCATTACAACAGCAAGACCATGACTACAGCACCAGCAAGACTACAGCTACACTTTACCTACAGCAACACCATGGCAATGCAATTCCACCGATTTGAGACGAGACTGCTAATAATAATATAAATTATTTCTCTTTTAAACAGGAAGAAGATATTTAATGAAGTCATTTCCAGTGCTCGCAGGAGGATGTCAAAGTATGAAGGTAAAACTCATGTATTGCTGTCATGGCACCACCTTTTCCTCTGCGCCACATCTCATCTTCTCAGCTCTCTGACATATCGAACAATCACTCGCCGTGAATATCTGAGCCGCTTTAGCTCGCGCGTACACTCACTAACGTGCTGCTCAGCAACAGAGATGGCACAGGATCAAATAGGCTATTCTGTATAAAGAAATTTATAGCCCATATGCCTGTTGAAACTCAGCCGGCAGAGGAGGTAAAAAAAAACAACAACAACGCAGTATTAGAAATGCAGACACTTAACCTTGAGCTTATCTTCTGAACGTACTGCAGCTGCAACACCGAGCTTCATCAGCCAAACTATCTGCACTGTGATGGAAATCAAATTCGCTTCATTCAGTGTCAGGTCAGGAAACGCTGTTACCATGGCCACTGGCCTAGAAAAAGCCCTGAAAATTTTATAAATAAACAGACAGGAAAGTTCAACTCTAATATGGAAAGTGTGTTGAAATTGAATTTCCTTTTGAGTTGCTGCAAATCTTACACTTTTTCTCCCTCAGACCTGGTCTTCATTTAGCACTGAAAAAAGCTTATTCAGTTGTTCATAAGCTGAAAACTTAAACAAGCTCTACTTTTTCAGGATATAAAAAAGAGAGCTAAGGAAAAATAACACGCAAGCAAAAATTGCACACAAGCTCCACCTTCTCCCAATACAAAGAAGGATCTGTGTGTGGTGGATGCCATCACCTACATATCAGAGCTGGTGTGTGTGTAGTGTATAAAAGCAGGAAGGATTAGGACTATGCCATATTCACATACAAACTTAACAGTGAACACATGGTATTTATTCGGACAGCAGTAATCGATCATGATGAAGTGCCTAAGAGCACGTCACTTCGGCGAGCACTGGGGGGGTGATTCATTTCCCCCCTTGCACTCTGAGGATCTCTCTGTGCTCATGGGTCAAGGTGCATATTTTTAACGCCCCCTGGTCAGACATCACTCTACACAATCAAGCTTAGAGGAGGTTTCCACAGGGTAACAGCTTAATCAATTTCAGCATTAAGAGCTCATTGCTAGAAGCACATCACAGCAGCTAATATAAGCATAAGTTTAAACAAAAAAGTGTCATGACACCCTGATTGGTTAATACTGAGCAGGTTACTCATTTCAGTATGTTGTTGTTCTCTGGTCTGCATGTCTCACTTTGGCACACGTTTTACGCCGGAAGCCCAATTTATCCGGGCTTGGGACCGGCACTGAGAGTTAGCTCCGGGAATTGAACCCTGGCCAGGGCAATGAGGGCGCTGGATCCTGCCACGGGACCACCAGGTGGCACAGGTTACTCATTTCAGTATCATTATTTGTTAACAGTTACTAAAAAACTTCTGAAAAAGGGGAAAGAAAAACAACCCACACACATGGTATTGATGCACCCTAATGAAAACCCACTTTTTACGTCAATTAATATAAAATACTAATAATCGCATCGCACTTACAATGGCAGATATGCATTCTCCCAAACTGGCTGTAGCTTTAAAATGGTGATCGACTGGAATAACACTTTTGACCACACTGAGACACAGAGAGCAGCTCAGCTAACAGTCAAAATGTCATACAAACACTTGCTGCTGTTTAGTTTGATTGAAGACATAAACATGACAAGCTTAATATTGATTTGCTACAAGGTCACTCCAGAAATGTGATTTTTCAAAGGCTGTGTTTTCTATTAAATCTATCTAAATGACTTGCTATAATAAACAAGGTGTTAATGGGGTTATAATGGCCTCATTAACTGAATCAGTTTAATTTTTTTTTTTGGTCTGTCAAGAGGGACAAAAACATTTGTAGTGGCACAGAGGAAACCATATCTAGTGCATTCAGGAAGGCCTTTGTTATCTTTGGTATTAGATAAGGCTTAGGTGGAGAATCATTGTAGCTTACACACAATATCTTCAAAACTCCTGTAGAGCTCTAAATAAATCTAGATAAATAAACCTAAATAAATCTAGGTTTGGTTTTTGACACATAACTCTTCGCACTAACCTGGGGAGGTAGAGAAGCCCTGGGCTGGCTAAAGAGTGTTGCCCTGCCAGAGGACCTCAGGCTGTGTCCTCTTCTCACACTCTGGTGGACAAAGGGTCCAGACAGCGTGTCCTGCAGAAGAGAAGTCCAGAATGAAATCATGAGGCTGGGTGTTAAAGAATTGAGAAATCCTCTATGGCCATCACACCTATATGTGGTTCTTAACACAAAGCTGGAAGCATACAATTGAGTAGGTTTATTTTATTGCAGCATATAGAGTATGCAGGCAATAATAGCAATAATAGAGTATGCAGGCTCATCATTCGGTAAGATTATGCCAAAAAAATATAAAGGAAGCAACAATTAACAGTACTATCCTTTAAATACTGATGGGAAAATCTATTAGAGAATGCTTGAACGCTATAGTGTAAACTATTATATATTTTTATCTAACAGTCTTTTGTGCCTCTTCTTTGATGATTAAATGAATTGATTTATCTACAACTAGTTAATTGGCATCAAAATTGTTACCATGTGTTACGCATTATTATAGCAGAGGATTGGTTTAACTGGAATATTTGCAAACATATTTAGCACATTTTCATTGTATTGCTCTTTTTAGGAGCTTGCATTAAGCTGGTGTTGGAACTGCTTTGCCAGAAACACAAGGCAGAGTTTGTTTTCAGCCAAGTGCTTTAAGTGAAACTGCAAAAAAATTAAAATAAAATAAATAAATAAATAAGCTTGGAGCTCTTTAGGCTCTGCTGGTTCTCTGTGTGTAGAAGGGAACAACTACTCCTCCTTTTTCTCCAACTATAGCAATCATGCCAGCTGTGCCCCATCAGAGCCTACATTAACACCAATTAGACTCATTCTCAATTAATTACGCTGAAAATCTTCTAGATACAATGGGAGTGAGAAGAAAAGTTCAAAGAAAAGGCAAAGAGAGTCTCGAAAAAAACAGCTGCAAAACTCAAAAGTCTGTAAAACTCTCTGGCAGAGAGAAACAGATCAGTCGTGAGGAAATACTGAGATTACTGAAGGCATCAATTCACATACACCTTCAACTCAAAGCTGTCATCTCATTAACTTTTAACAGTAGAGCTATTAGCTGTAATATATTTACAAGTTTAAAAAAAAAAAAAAAAAAAATCATGCCAAGATACATAATCAGGGATGGACAAATCACAAACCCGAACATCCAACACAAGCATACACTATATTGGCAAAAGTTTTGGGACACCCTTCCAAATCATTGAATTCAGGTGTTGTTTTTCAGGGGCTGGGCTAGGCCCCTTATGCCGAGTTCACACTGCGCGATTTTCAAAGTGGCCAGATCACGGTTGTTTTCACACTGCACGACTATCTGGGGGAGCATTCAGTCGCTGCTGTGTTCAAACTGCATGATGGATTGGTGACAGGAGGTTGCACACTGCATGACTTCACAATAGGAAGAATCGCCGACAACTCTGTCTGGTCCACAAACTGCGTTCTCAACCAAACGTACGCGAGAAATGAGGAAATGATGCAAGATCACACGTGAGACCAGAGTTCTCACGCGAGACTGGAAATGGAACCCCGCAAAAAGTGCGCAATCCAAATGGTCAGCTTCTTATAACAGCTTCAACTCTTCTGAGAAGGCTTTCCACAAGGTTTAGGTGTGTGTTTATAGGAATTTTTGACCATTATTCTAGAAGCACATTTGTGAGGTCAGGCACTGATGTTCGCAGTCTCCTCTTTAATTCATCCCAAAGATGTTCCATCAGGTTGAGGTCAGGACTCTGTGCAGGCCAGTCAAGTTTCTCCAAACCAAATTCGCTCATCCATGTCTTTATGGCCCTTGCTTTGTGCACTGGTGTGCAGTCATGTTAGAAAAGGAAGGGGCCATCCCCAAACTGTTCCCACAAAATGTTTTGGTATGCTGAAACATTAAGAGTTCCTTTCACTGGAACTACGGGGCCACGCCCAACCCCTGATATCAATGATTTGGAGGGGTGTCCCAAAACTTTCGGCAATATGGTGTACATAATCAGGGTTGGACAAATCACTAACCCAAACTTCCTACACAAGCATATGCCATGTTAGAGCTATGTGGGCTTTTTCATCAGAATGCACACAAAGCAAAACGATGCAAACATCATGATGACTAGTCAATATCACAATGTGCAACACTGGAAACTTTCTAAACAGAGGATAAGCACTAAAGCTACACAGTCCTCACCTCACTTATATAAATCCTCATTAATGCACTTAGCTAGCTAACTAGCTGATCATATGTTATTAGCTGCTAATAGTCATTTAGGTTTCCAGCTAAACAAATCATTGGACTGGGCATGATTAAATGCATTAGATAGCTATTCACAGGACATGATTTTTAAACACATAGTGGTCTCCTTGTTTAAAACCGATTGACACAAACAACCACGCATCTAATTATGTAGATCTACAGCATGCTGTTGCTTGAAAGTTGTCTTGCCTGAATATTGCCATGCAAGACATTTGGCTAGTTTCTCTGTAGTATGTTTCTTAAACCCTGTTTACTAGGCCAGAAAAGGCTCCACCTCGGCTGAAAAGCAGTTTCCATAAAAGGCAAGTGGGCGGGATCACTCTGAGAACAGCAGAGAGCTGTAAAAACGACAAACCACTCTGTTCAAGTGCTGGCAAACATAACACTTTTATATTTTTCTGTCAAGACACGTGCAAATTGAAAAACTGCCTTTCATCTTCCAAGACTTTTAGTTCTAAATAGAAAAGGCGTCGATTAAAACTCACAGGAAAGCCAACATATGAGCATGCTGTGGCTGTAATATATGCAAAAGCCATCCGTCCACCCACACAGTCCTTTACATGCGTGTTGAGGCAATGGGGGTAATGGAGCATAAAATATATACCCGTGTGTGGGTAGCTAGGGCTCAGATAACAGCCTCCAATTAACCCAGTATTGAAGTAGTTATTGCTGGTCATGGATTGAGGTTTGCTGAACATGCTCTGTGATTATACTTACACTATGAGCTGCGTGACAAAGGTTCTAATGAACACCAACAGCAGCAACAAATGCGCAAAGTCACTGTTGTAGAAAGCGTCTCTTTGCGCTTATCACAGTCACCATGCATGGGGTGTTGTCCTGAAATATTCCCCTTCAGTTTCTGCTATTTCACAGTAGATGTACAGAGTACGGAAGTACAGATCATAAGCTTCTGAATACCACTGCTAAATCCACCCATGTAGAAATACCAGCGATGTCGGAGAAAATGATTCCTCCGCAAAGCCAGAGTGCTGTGATGGTCATCGACATTTCAAAGTTCAGCTGCATTGAGCAGTGCAAGTGTCATTAAAGGCACAGGACGGTTTCCTTTTAATCTAGCACTACTCCCGAGGGACAGCCCGGTCTATTGCCCATGATTAGCTTGTCACAGTGAATAAAGCGCCTGCTAGCCACAGATTAAGATGACAAACCAAAGAGCACCGTTTCTTTTTACTGGTTTAGCGACTCCAGTCAACGTGCACCTTGAGGTCAATTGTCATGTACATCCACATATTTATCTTCTGTTTCAAACTCCAAAACTGGGGTGTAGCTGTATATCAAAACTGATAATACTCATTTCATAAGCATTTCACTACCTCAGATAGATAGAACACAGAAATGTTCGCCTCAGACCTACATTTCTGTCCATAGCTCTAGTAACTGCTTGCCACAGAATCATTCAGTACATTTTTATTTGCCAATAACTTTGTGGTTGCGATTCCTTAGATCAAAACACATCCACACATGACTGTTTAAAAGCCTGCCACAATGGAATGACGGACATCTTGAATTGCCTGAAACCTAAAAAAGCTACCAAACAGGAACTATCACCAAACAGGAACTGACTGTGTATTTCAGGGTGGCTTTGTTGTATTGCCATTAAACTTGGCACTTGGTTATACACTGATCAGGCATAACATTATGACCACCTGCCTAATACTGGTCCCCCTTTTGCTGCCAAAACTGCCCTGACCACACAAATGTGATGCATTGCTAAATATAGTCACGACTAAAAACGAAACGCAGCCTGGTTCAGGGCCTGTGTGTGTGTTTACGCATTCACAACAAACACATTGTGCATAACGTAGAGGAATCACACTGCATCAGAATAGACATAGCAAACTGGATGTACAGAAATATAAAAGGAGGCAGGGGAACTCTGAGCAATGTTTTTTAACAATATGTGGAAAAGGCAATGACAGTTTGCAGTCACTTCACATATATGTAAAAAAAAAAAAAAGCTACAGAAGCTAAGAGGTTAACTCACAGCCATAGAACAGAAACCAGAACAGACTGGAGGAAGAAGCTTTCTTTTACACACTGTGGTTGGTAGAGTACAATAATGAAAGCCTCGGCCTATGGGAATTGGGATTTTTTTTGACCTTCTGTCCTTTAAGCACTTCCCCCTTTTTTGATCAAGTCATGTTTTCTGTTTCATAAAAGTTCTGCTACATTTGTTCCCTTCTCTGCTTTCCTCAATCCTTTTTTCTACACTAATGCAGAAGCAGAAAGGTCTCTGGACACAAACATGCTCAAAAGTTTGTTCATGTGTCCCAAAGTTAAAGGAGGAGTGAAAAAAAGTAGTAAGTAGTGAGGAGCATCTCTTTATCTGATCTTTGCTGGTGTCTTTCTCTCTGCAGTGTATGCACAATGCACAGGAGAAGGGCTTTTTCAGAACATTAAGCAACCTCTTACACAATATGAGCAAGCGACGGAGTGGCAGTTAGACGATGAAGGTGTGTGTGCGTGTGTTCAGATGCTGTGGACATGTATGCTGCAGATCTGGAAAGGGGAAATCCCTGCACTTGTCTCATAATGAATCCCTCATGAGCTCTCAGCTGTATATCAGATCCTTTTCAACAATATTTGAAGCGCTTCAACAATAGTGTTGTACGTATATAATTACACTATATGGCCAAACTGTTTGTTACAAATACTTTTCTATACTTAATTGAACAGCTAGAGTTTGTCCAGTACAGTAACTATGGCCATCGCCTGTAAACATTAGATTATGGAAAGGTTTTGTTTTGTACTCAGTGAGAATATTATTATAAAGTTCACTGCAACGGTCAGCTAGGGTCATTTCAAAATGGTGATCGACGAACTTGAGTGATGAGGATTGTTTGACAATCAATGATCTGCACTCTTCCCAGCTCCATTCTTTCTGGTCCTCCAGCTACCAAGATACCAAGCGTATTTACTGCTAAGTGCAGTATGGCTCAATAAAGCAACAATGAGTTGCTGCTCAGTGAAATTTTGTCCTTGCATACACCGATCAGCCATAACATTATGAGCAGTGAGAGGTGAAGTGAATAACACTGATTATCTCCTCATCATGGCACATGTTAGTGGGTGGGATATATTAGGCAGCAAGTGAACATTTTGTCCTCAAAGTTGATGTGTTAGAAGCAGGAAAAATGGGCAAGCGTAAGGATTTGAGCGAGTTTGACGAAGGGACAAATTGTGATTGCTTTAAAAGAATGGATCAGAGCGTCTCCAAAACCCGCAGCTCTTGTGGGGTGTTCCCGGTCTGCAGTGGTCAAGTATCTATCAAAAGTGGTCCAAAGAAGAAACAGTGGTGAACCGGCGACAGGGTCATGGGTGGACAAGGCTCATTGATGCACGTGGGGAGTGAAGGCTGGCCCGTGTGATCCGATCCAACAGATGAGCTACTGTTGCTCAAATTGCTGAAGAAGTTAATGCTGGTTCTGATAGAAAGGTGTCAGAATACACAGTGCATGACAGGGGCAGGGCTATTTTGGCAGCAAAAGGGGGACCAACACAATATTAGGCAGGTGGCCATAATGTTATCGCCTGGTCGTTGTATAAACACCATCACTATGATTGGAATACAATCAGTGTACAATTTTTCAGTGGCTTCATTTAGCTTCTTTTTTTTTTTTAATAAAAAAAATGTCAATCAAGAAAAACATCTATTAAATGTTCTGTGATCCAAGCAAGGAGCAATCTAGATCTAATGAAATCTGTAAAATGTTTATCACATTAAATCAGGCACTTGTCTCGCACCACATATTTATGTCACTGTCTTTGGGTCTATTAAATAGAGCATTAATTGCTTTCCTTTCCAAGAGCACCGGCATTTAATAAATCACCAGGATCTGAGAGGAACTGATGAATTATTTCCACACAATTTATATATTTTCTATGTAGATATTTCTTTCCTTAGGTCCTGTTTTAATGAAGTCTGAGCTTGGAGGAATTGCAGAGTGAAGAATTTCACTGTATTGTGTAACAAACTGTTTCATAGATATATGACAATAAACTTGTGAATGTTGAATATTAAGCTTTTGATCTTCTGTAGTATTTCGATTGGTCCAGATGTTGGAAAACTTTTAACTGGCATTATGTGTAAAGGACACAGTGTGGTGTGAGAGGTCTAGCATTGGCTTGCTAATGTGTGGTGATCCATCAGTGACACATCAGAGCTGCCTGAGCTCAGCTGGATGAGAAACACACACACACACACACACACACACACACACACAAGACAGGATCTAAACTTTAAAAAGACATTCGGTCGTGTCGGTGCAGGAGCTCATCTGTCAGCCGGGGCACATTTGAAGCAGCAGGGATGAATGACTGAGTCGCAACACTTCTCCATTCATAATACAAGAGCTGTATGAGACACACACACACACGCACACACACACACACAGTGAGACAGCGCAGACTGACACAGCTAAACTTAAAGAGAGTAACAGACAGACAGACAGACAGACAGAAAGAGAGAGATACAGCTGGATTCCATTTACACTCATTGCAGTTTAATTAGAGCATAACCGCTGCATCTGTTAAAGACACAGCGAGCGGGGAAAAAGTCCCATTGTTGCGCTGACATTATGCTGAAAAGGGAGCTTATAAAACAAAGCCTGTCTTCGGCGTCTGTGTCGGTCGTGACCCATACAGAGGTGTGAGAAATCGTGAGCGAGTGGTAGTTCCTGGTGTTATGTTAAGGATTTCCACACAGCAGTGTAATGGATCCCACTTACAAAACGGCTCGCGTCTGACTGCGTACAATACGCAGTTGTTTTTACAATGTGAAAAATATCCCTGGACGAGTCTCAGTGAAAGGAGTCGGTCGCAGCCCAAGTCATAGCCCAGTGCCAGTTCCACATCGAAACATCAGCTCTGTAATCAGCGTTGCATGAATGAGAGCTGTAATTACATGACACGGTGATTATTAGTACTGCATCATCGCGGGGAATCCTGCGACAGGCGTTGCACATTTCAAATTAAAATACGAGCTGTTATGTAAGACAGATTTTATGCAACACATGCCGCTTTCAAGATGTGCGAGTGAGCCAAGGACAAAGGCAAGGAGTTTATACAGAACACATGCTCTTTAAGCGTCTGTTTTCACTTTGGTTAACATCACATACCTAAACAGGGCGACGCACAAACAGGTCAGTTTCCACAAGATTCGGATGCGACTCATGGTTGTGACTTGTAATTCCCATATGCAACCTGGAAAAGTAAAAGAAAATGCTCCATCGACTTGAAATTCCCGCTTTTTATCTTATAGGTTACTTCCCTGTCAAATCAGCAGCAGTTCCTGGTTACTGTTCTATGAAATCCTGAACTTGCGGACAATTTTCGAACTCCTTTAAAAGGCAGCAAACTTTAATGCAGTCGAATGCACCTCAATTATATCGTAGCAGCAGAAGTTTGCCTCTTGCCTTTCTCCAGTTTGAAGAAAATGCTGAAAATACCTGAGGTTTTAATGCAGACGTGAATAAGTCAACAATACTCTCTTCTTAACGTGGGAGGCAAAGAGAGCCTAGAGAATGCCGTAGAGAAGGTAAATATTTTGAGAAAGCCTAGCGTCAGTCACTCTGACAAAATGCACAGAGCGTAAATCTGATTTCTTATGATTGAGTCACCAGGCATAAGGGAGGTGAGGATTTCCTCAGACAAAAGCATGGGTTTGGTTGGTAGTGATGATAAAGCCATCAGTCACGGGCTTTGACGAGATGGAGCGTCATCAGAGATTAATCGTTAGCCAACAGCCAACTCTGAATGTAGCAGAACACAGCGGCAAGGAAAGGAAGAAATCCCAGAGAATACAATGAGTAGAAATCAGAGACTTCATGGAACATTTCATTTATATCCGTTTATGTTCTTCGAGTTTAGTAGAAAATACTGTACGCTTGTTCATGCGGATTTTAAAAGCTTTCTACATTAGTTGACTTGCATCGAGCATCGTGTAGGCTTGCTGCATTGTCCTGATGGAACGTCATTGTTCCCCAACTTTCTGACTTTTCAATAACACTCATGATGACTGCAGGTATGAATATGGTGTCTACATGCGTCAACACCTCGCTTCATCTTTGTTATTGACATGAAGAAAAATCTCTCTCACTCTGTCCATTTTCTTCTGATCTAAAAGCACTCTGAACTCCCACACACAAACGTCCCAGGAGGTCTTAAAGCAAGCATAAGTGCTGTTTTCATTGTCCTTTATTTTCAGACCCTTTGTGTTGACTGTAGATTTTCTTTTCGTTTGTTCTCCTCACTTTATTTGTACCTCCTTATTTGTATCCTAGGAAGATTCTGTAGTTCCTCCTTCGAATATTCTCACTAAGCACAGTTTGCAGTCTGCTTTGCTGGTCATTATGGCTTCATTATAGCAACGACGCACACCAGGCTTACATGACGTGGTGTCAGATGTCGCCGTAGGAGCGTTTTCATGAGCGTAATTAGCATGGTTGTGGGCCGGTACTTGGATTAGAAATAAGTGCCCAATTATGGCGTGATCAGAGTGAGAAATGTCTTTTGCGCGGAGCCGGCCGCACATCGGGCTGCGCAGGGACTTCCTTCGTGTCGCAGTGTTTCCACAGCAACTCCATGGCGACCGAGAGGAGGCGTGAGGTCAGAGATGTACTGTAAAAGCTTTCTCTCTCATGAGCACCTTGGATAGAAGACAACAAGCTGGCCTGTCACACTCCTTACTAAGTGATGGAAAATTGCAGTTTCGCTAGATTAGTTTGCAGTGAATTTAAAAGCAGCTGCACCAAATGTTATTCTTGTGTTTAGTTATATTCTGCGCTCTTTAAGTCTGTCCCTCTCGTTATTTGTTTCTCGGTCTCTCTCTCTCTCTCTCAGCGGAGAGGGAAATCCCTCAGGACTGCCTGATGAAATGGAGTTTCAGACATGCAGGCTTTGCTGTCAGCGACACTGATCCGCGCCACAGATTTACCTCTTGCCACTACTTCAACTTCTTATTTCTCTATCTCCAGCTCTCTATCTCTCCTGTCTCACCTTCATTTGCATCGTGTCTCACAGCTCATTCTGAAGCACAGGCAAGTCACAGGCAGGTCTGATGGATAAGATGTCCTCAAAAGACTGTTCTCCTCACAGCCTGGGAATGCAGCAGCATATTTTTTTATTGACATGTGTAAAAAGGTGCTTTGAGAGAGCGCTGTTCCTTACATAGCAGCTGCAGAAATGGTGCACAAGGAGAACAAGCAAAATACAAACAAACCTCTACTGCCGCCGGCGATGCTGACTACCATCACAGCTAAACTCAATTAATTACGGTTAAGGGCCTTGACACACCGAGCAGACGTCGAGGAACTAGAAAAACGGCTTCAAACAAGATTGAAGGATTGTTGTGCACTCAAAAGCACAGCAGATTACAGCTGAGAGGCAACCTGCACACATATTTGGTGCTGAGTGACAGGAAGTAACATTCCACATCAGAAGTACAGGGTTCGACGCCAACCACCAGGCAGATGGAGGGGGAAAAGACCACTCATCTGTTTTAGTGAAAATGTTAGAAGAGGCAGCTCTGTTCCCCCCAAGTGCTCTGTGGTTCCTTAAACCTTGTTTATGCGCACACTCCAAAACATTCCCCATTCATCTTGAGGAACAGTGAGGCTGCATCTGTACAGCACTGTCTGTGTATTAAATCTAGACTGATATTTTATGTCTGTACTTTTGAGGGTCACCAACAGCTGATACCAAATGTGTGTAAAAACCTACTTCACCAATAAACCTGCTTCTGATCTTTAAAACACTTCTGACCAATGACTGACAGGTTTAAACTCTCGAATGTTAAGCAACATGCTGAACATTTGAGAGTTTGAACCTGCTAACCATTACAGATTTTTTTCTTTACAGGCTATTTAGCAAAGTACTTAAAGATTTTGCACTATGGAAAATGAGGCTGTGTTCCAAATTGCCTACAAATAATATATTATGTATTAGACTGTCTTACTTGACTGGATTTCTTCGCTATACTCTATATAAGTGCAGTAATGTATGGTTTGGAGCGGAGCCAGACAAACTACACTAGCTACCATTTCAACAATCTGATGAAACCCTCAGCTCAGCGATTTGATTGTGAAATGGTATCTGTCCACAGCAGAAGTTGAAAAGAGAAATGAGACCGAACAGCCAATCCGAGAACACTCTCTCACACGGTGCGCTGGGTTCAAACGCTCTCAATCAACACTGATGATAATAAGTCCTAACGTGCTTTCTCAGAGAATGGAGCTAACATTTAAAAGACTAACCGCCTTCAGTCGAGTGCAGCAGCATCGCCTGTGATGTGCCACAAGGTTAGTTCTCGCTCAGGTCAGTTCTTGTTGGAGAAAGTAGGCTAACTCAGTGCTAAGGTCTAAAATCAGAGTTGTTTCTTGGGGATAGTTAAGACGTCACATGACCTCTTCAGAGTCCTGATAGAGCGTAAGAACACTGCAGCTCGGTACGCTGTGTTTCAAGGTTGTGCTCTCGGCTCGAATGCGCCGCGGGTTCACCTTCACTTTTTCGCTGCTGTACTGTGGAGAATGAATTAGGCACTGGAGCATGAAACAGAGTAGAGTTAGGAATGCAATATTATTGTTTTGAGAAATACAAGGCATAAAGGTCAGTCCAAGTGCAAGGCCAAATCCATCCTGAACAACATGCGTAGGAATCTTGGTAAATGAAATGCGACAAAGTCATCCAAGATTTCTTTTGCAATGAAACTCTTGTAGTTGACAATTTTAGTTAAAAACTTCGTTCACAAACATATTTTCAGGTTACTGACATTACCCACAATGCCATTAGACTATATCCTGATAATGGCACTAGTGGGAAGGAAGTCTTTACTAAAAAGAGAGCAATGCAGTGGCGCTTCTTTACATGTACTTTCTGCTCAGACAGGTCAGCTTCTAAAGCTTTAACATTCAGGCTAATAGTGACCAGAAAATAGTGTGGTCAGTAGATCATCTCACAGAGCACTAGCTAGCAGTGAAATGGCTTTATATGCTGGAACTTCAGGTACAGTGTTTGCTGCCTCCACTAGTAGTAATGTCCTCATGTCTTCTCAAAGGAATAACAAAATCAGCCAACAAATCACTAAGGACATCATGAATATTTAAATCTAAACATATTTCATGTGTTTCAGGGTTTTCCTGTATGGTGGAATTGACTGTATCGCTTCATACTTCCATCCCTATAGCATCAGTGACAGTCTGACAAGTGTGTGAGAATGAATGGTCTGTGTCTGTGCGTGTGTGTGTGTGTGTGTGTGTGTGTGTGTGTGTGATGCTGAACTTGTATCTCCCTGACAGCTCACAGAAGGAGCCAGGCAGCATACTTCCTGTTCCGCTGACATTCTGACACAACGACATGGTGCAAACATCTCTCATGGAGTAGCCTCCTTTCCCCCAGAAGACCCACCCAGAAAAACAACAAACCGTTGCTTGTTAACCCTGCAGCCGCCCAGGCGCCACAAAGCCCCATGCGAGCTGCTGTCACCTCAAGCCCTGCACTAAAGCAACCTCTCCTACACACACACACACACACACACACACTCCACTTTATTTTTTGTTCTCTGGGTTACTGCAGTGACGCTGCCTCTTACACGACAGCTAAGAGCAGTTTGGCAGCTGAGAGGGTGAACAGAGGGACTGAACACTGCAGCAGACTGAAGGCCGCATGTGTCGACTGAAATCTGATCCTCATAGTAATTACAGAAACGGAGAGCCGTGGTGTGGAATGAGGAAGGAGGAGGAGGCGTGTTCGCAGCTCGAGAGCTGAACGAGGTGTCACCAGTTCATTCAGAATCGAACAGGAAGAGTTACACAGATCAGGCATAACATTATGACCACCTGCCTAATATTGTATTGGTCCCCCTTTTGCTGCCAAAACAGCCCTGACCCGTCATGCACCAGAACCAGCATTAACTCGTCTGTTTGATCGGATCACATGGGCCAGCCTTCGCTCCCCACGTACATCAATGAGCCTTGGCCGCCCATAACCCAGTCGCCGGTTCACCACTGTTCCTTCCTTGGACCACTTACATAGATACTGACCACTGCAGACCAGGAACACCCCACAAGAGCTGCAGTTTTGGCCATTTTATACACTAATCTTTGTCTAATTAACATGTTATGGAGAACTTTAGGAACTCTTATCCTACACTGTGCTTCCTGGGAGTGTTCTTGAACATAATAGAAGCAAGCTGTCAATGATGCCAATCCCACCAGCACTTTCTCATCAGCAAGGAATGTCAGCATGCTCACTTTTCTGATTAAACATAACAAGCAGGGCAGCAGATTAAATCTTGGAATTTTTTTGTGCATGTCGCACCCTATTAAAAAAATAAAGTAATTCTGTTCTATTCATGGATTAACATTACTACTGGCTAAATGCTTCACTGTGTTGAAATCTATCCATCATACACTGAGATGCATGGAGAGGAAAAAAAAAAAAAGAGACACACAAACAGAAAGAAGTTGTTCCACTTCTGTACTGGTAACACAATCATCTGATTCAGCTAACTGTGTGGAAAATAGCTGTGGTGAAACGGAGTGGAGGCCAGGGAGCTGGGTGATTTATTCATTTATTTATTTACCATAAAGAAACACGCATTCTCAGTTAAATTTTTTTTTGACCTGCGAGAGAACTGTAGACAGTAGAAAGTTTGTGTAGTGCTCAGTGCTTGCAGAATACCTTTGTGTGAATAAATACACAAGTCACAGCACCTTGCGCTCATTTTTATCGATCATCCTCGGCTCATGCTTCTCTGTGAGCTCAGGCTGCCCTTGATTATTGTAAAAGTACTTTCCAGACTCTCGCATGGAAAAAAACCCGGCAGAGTTCGTTTTATACTTGGTCGTATCTTCTGTTTTTATTTTTCTTCAAATGTAAAGTGCTTAAAAGACGACACATCATTCTCCTCATTATTTTCTACAGCGTATTTATCTCATACATCTTATTACGCAGGTTGAAACGAAGCTACGCGAGACCATAGGGTGTTTATTGATAGCTGTGTTTCTAGAACGTTCTCAGTGACGCTACAGTTTTACGGTAATTGCTCACGTGTGGGAATATTACAGGCGTGCCAGGATGTTAATGAAAAAAAATGAATAAATGTGGCTGACGTTTTTACTGTCACCAGACACTGCGAGATCTTTTTAAAATCCTGGGCCTATTGAGTATTTGTTGAGTTGTAAAAAATGTTTTTCTGTACCTTTGTGTATGCACCAGTTACACCCCCACAGGAACCTCTAGAACTTTCTCCATCACACTCCCTCTCCCTTTTTCCTTATCTTTTAATATCTCTTCCTGTGCCTCAAACAGAATCACACAGCAGACTTGGATCTCACACACACACAAACACACAGAAATTCACCCCCTCAGGGCAGATTTCAGATGAGCTGTGAAGCTGGGTTGGCCTTTTCTTGGCATGGAACGCAAGGTGAGCGACAAATCGCGCTAATCAAGTCCCGTCGATGCTGATAGAGCATATTAGCATTCTGCTTCACAGACGTCATGTACAGATGAGTCCGGATAGCAACGTGCGCTAATCTGAGCTTGGTCCGTGACACTCGGCTTCAATCACAGTCTAGTGTATGATGTTTAAACCATCACTTAGGGCAGCTACGATTACACAGTAAGGGCTACACTCGATGAACTGCAGGATTATAAATGATGATAATCATAATAACAATGTTCACAAAAGTTTACTATTTTTAAAACACATACAACATAATTGAACTCTGAACTTCATTCAGTTGCTTCTACCTCCACAGAGTCTAACAATTTCTTTTAAGAGGGTTCGAGTTACAATAACAAAAGAAACACAATGGTGAGCATAACCACATAAAAAAGTGATGTAAGGTGAGGTGAGTCCGTTCCTCACGTGATACATAAACAAGATGTTGTTAAGGAGAGCTAGGAGTGGTTTGGACAGTCTGACACCACAGTCACTGCACCGTGGTCCAGCCCTGTCTAACCTGAGAGAAAATGTGCAACGCATGAAAAAAAAATTATAAAATAATAATCCTCTTTCCGCTTCAATTCCAGTAGCTCTCTACTCGTGGTAGATGATGAGTGAGTAATTATATTGATTTGCTGCTGGGATACAGGCGTTAAGTGTGTGAGAGTATCCTCTCTTCCTGCTTCTGTAGCTTCAGAAGGGGAGTGAATGTCTGGCTAAGCAGGGCAAATGGAACGAGACAGGCTGGCTGCGTCCTTGGGACTTTCAGGTCACCCGCACACACACCACCACCACACACACACACACACACACACACACACACACACACACACACACACACACACACACACACACACACAGAGAAAGAGCGGTGGCAAAACCAAGGGGAGACACTGCACCACATAGGCAGGCGATATTTGCAGGCGGTAAGGCTAGAGCAGGTAATCAGTTTTACACAAAGCACAAGCGATGTTAGGCAGGTATCCATTGAGCCAGATCGAATGCTCAAATACATGCCAGCTTTCTGTAGTACAGTTGTTCTGGCAACTAATTCCAACGCAAACACAGATGTCAAGACACCGACTAGCTGCCCATTTGACTTGGACGAGTTTTGCATGGGATGCTGGTTTTGTCTCTGAGGGATTTTAGTCTTGTCTGAATCTGTGGTGTCAGACTGCAGATTGCCTAGTAACCTGGCAGTGATAATCCCAGGCAACATACATGTATACATACACTGACCAGGCATAACATTATGACCACCTGCCTACTATTGTGTTGGTCCCCCTTTCGCTGCCAAAACAGCCCTGACCTGTCATGCACTGTGTATTCTGACACATTTCAATCAGAACCAGCATTAACTTCTTCAGCAATTTGAGCAACAGTAGCTCATCTGTTGGATCGGATCACACGGGCCAGCCTTCACTCCCCACGTGCATCAATGAGCCTTGGCCGCCCATGACCTTGTTGCTTTTGTCCTTATCCTTTTGATCGATACTGACCACTGCAGACCGGGAACACCCCACAAGAGCTGCAGTTTTGGAGATGCTCTGATCCAGTGGTCTAGCCATCACAATTTGGCCCATGTCAAACTCGCTCAAATCCTTACACTTGCCCATTTTTCCTGCTTCTAAAACATCAACTTTGAAGACAAAATGTGATGAGGAGATAATCAGTGTTATTCAATTCACCTGGCACTGCTCATAAATCTGATTGGTGTAGATGCAGACAGGAAAAACCGGCCCATGTTTGTCTCCAAAACAAAACCGGGTTTACAATGCAGAACAATATAATCTAAACAAAAGGACTCTTTCCTAGTACAGCTTCACCCTACAGACATGTGAAGTACTTCACCTTAAGAGCAATGTGCACTATAGGAAGTGTGTATTAAAATGAGGTGTGTGTAGAGGGCAGAGCAGCCCTGTGTACATCACAATGACTCTTCCATCTCTGTGGCATAAAAACTAGATTCGTGAGCAAAGGCTAGAAAGAAACTAGTTTAGCAGTGAGCATGAGGCAGGAACACACTCTGGATGGGACACACACACACACACATTCACACACTCATTCACACCTCGCATAGCCAATCCAGCTAGCAGCATGTTCCTGGGACATGAGTGGAAACCACTGACATGCAGGGAACATGTGAAACTCCACAGAGCTCATCACTGAAGCCATAACCCTTGAGCTGGGAGGTGGCTTTGGTATTAAGTCATTTAGATTGTGAATGCAGCACGAGTCTGAGCAAATGCAAGCACTTTGAGTAATATCGAAAACAAAATTTCATCAAGCTGCATTTCTGCTTATTGCTTCCTTCTCTGGAAGTCATGTACGTGTTTAGTGTTGTGTATATGCTGCACAATATCACTTTATTCGAGTTGCCATGCGCTTGTCTCCTAAGCACAAAACCTAAATGCTGAAAATGACAAGACATTAGCTGTAAAAGCGACACACCTACATCCACACACACACACACACACACACACACACACACACACACACACACACACACACACAATGGTGTTTGATGTTAAACCTGTTATATTGGAAGTGCAGCTTGTTTAGCTAACACACAAGCAATAGTGTGTGTGTGTGTGTGTGTGTGTTAATGTTATGAATGGAAAAACACGAAAGCTCCAGAAAGCGGTTACGTGTGAGGAAAGTCAAAACAAGTCAATATCCCAGCAAGGATCCACAGCTCATCATTACAGATTCCCATACAGGTGGTTAAAACGGTGATGAATTTTAAATTTAATTACGCCACACCGAATTCTCAAATCTGAAGGTGTTGATTCATTTTCTAGAGCAGCAGCACTGACTAATTTGTTTCTATTAATGCTCTCATATATTAATGTGCTCGTTAACGCGTTATCATTTCTCAGCTCCGGCGTGGATGATTTTCCTTGAACAGCACATGGGTTCGTCGTGCTCTGTTCCTTACAGGGGGGTCTGGTTCTCCGTACACAAGGACCAGCCTGAAGCGATCGATCGCTGCAGTGTCACAGACGCATGATCGCACCAGTGAACGCACGACGCTGAACATGGGGCAAACAGACCGGCTTACAAGCATGCAATCATGCAACACGCTCACCCACATACTCACTCAGCAGGCTACAATTCCAGTCAGCTATCATCTCAAACTCATTTAACGCAGAGATGAGCTAGGTAACCTTCATGTCAGGGACGAAATTAGCAAGCCTATTTAGATCTTCTTTCGCTACGGGAGAATGGCTGTTTTCTCATCAAGTGCAATCCAGTGGCATATCTAGACCATGCAGCCCGACACACAACGGCCACATTAGCATCATTGGATGAGAGACGGAACCGAGAGGACGTTTTAAAGAGATCCATCAACGCTTTTGCAGGCACTAGTCTCCATTAAACGCAAAGAGCTTCAGCAAGAGGCACGGAGCCCGGAACGATGGGCTTTCACTTAGCTCGATTACACTGGAGGTGATCATCATAACCCTACCTGCTCTGTCCTACAAAATGTTACACATCATTCAGCAACTATACTGCTATTTAAATATTTTCTGGAAAATAAGAAATGTGTACAATAAAAAGATGGTAGTGTTAAATATTTCACTCATCTTCCTGCATCAGGGTCATGGTGGATATACCTGGAACACAGGGAGTGAGCTGGGAACACAGCCTGGATCGGAGGTCACTGTACACATGAGCACACGCACGCACGCACACACACACACACACACACACACACACACACACCTTGTTTACAAGCAGGGGCAGCTAAGCACAGGCTGAAAGCCTGATTCCTCTACACTGAACAGAGTGAATGGAAAACCAAGGATGAGTGGAATTTCATAATTTTTACATTCTAGCACACTTACATACACAATGTCCAAAAGTCTGTGGACACCTTCCAGACTTATAAGCTCCACTTTTCTTGAAAGGCTTTCCACTAGATGTTGGAATGTGGCTGTGGGGATTTGTTTTCATTCAGCCGCAAGAGCATTAGTGAGATTAGATGTTCAGTGGGGTTGAGCTCAAGGCTCTGTGCAGGACATTCAAATTATTCCATTGCAACCTCAGCAAACCATGGGCTCATGGAGCTCCCTTTGTGTATAAATGCAGTATCAGGCTGGAAAAGGTATGGACCTCTTAGAGAACATTCTAGACAAGTGTGCGCTTCAAACACTGTGACAACAGTTTAGGTAGGACTGATATATGCGTGTGATGATCAGGCATCCACATACTTTTGGTGATAGAGTATCACTGCTGATTAAAGCATACTGGGAGCTGAATGATGACTTTTTTTTTTTTTTTAAACCGTTATCACAGAAAGCACATCCTTGGTCACTTGGCATCACTTCTTCAAATAATCTCCACACACACACACACACACACACACACACACACACACACACACACACACACACACACACACAAAAGCCAAAATCTTAAACCGAATTCAAGCAACATTTGACAAAGAGCTAATTAATAAGTTGCTTGAGGATGAATTACACATGGAATAATCATCATCTAATGAAGCCGAGGTCCCAGACCTCTTATGCATTTCAAAATTGTCCTGCCAAAAGGTTCAGCCAGTTTCAATATCTCAGCAAATCCTATTGCCAATCTAATTAAAGGTCATGGACAAATAATCATTTTATTAACATCATTAATATCCATGAAAAGAAGCTCGGAAAACCAGCTGAACCCATGAGGCTGAGATTACAGTAAGTGTTATTGTGAACACTTTCCTCAGTAAAGTTCCTCACTGTTTCAGAGTTCACAGTCCAGATGGTCCACATCCACCCGCTGCCTAAAGGAGAAGTCGGGACAAAAAAAACCCTAGCTACGTACTTATTATTTCTTTCACGGCATGAAATTTAATATAGAACAACCTTATAAAACTAGTCAACTCGTACATATATACATAATCATACTGTTCAGATCTCAATTCTGACTGGTCAGAAGGTGTACTGCAATCACAGGTGCATATTAATGTGCTTGTTCGAATGCATTACAGTTTCCATGGTACCAGGGACTTGTATAGTTAATGCTTTCGGCTGCTCCCTGTTCGGGGTCGCCACAGCAGACCAACTGGTCCGCACATCAACTTGGCAAATGTTTTACACCGGATGCCCTTCCTGACGCAGCCCTCCCATTTTTCCGGGCTTGGGACCGGCACTGCATCCAGTGGCTGGGGTTGAGGCTTTGGCTGGGAATCGAGCCCGGGCCTTCCGCATGATAGGCGAGAAACCTACCACTGAGCCACCAATGCCCCCGGTACCAGGGACTTGTATACCAGAAATATATAACATTACTAGAAAATATTCAGCTTTTGTTGCATCACATCTCCTCATTGTTAATTATTTTCCAACTCATAATGCCTGGAAGTGGTACTGTGTGCATATGATACACTGCAATGAACTGCCTTCCTATTCCCTGTGTCCCCGAGTTATGCTTCACACTGTGTCCCCGAGTTATGCTTCACCTGACCAGAACAAAAAAGGCTTACTAAAGACGAAAGAAAGAATGAATTACGCTTGGTTTATCTCAAAGACCGCTACTGCATCATCCAATCATTGCTGATATACACTCACAAAACACGCCATCATCTGTAGTAAGAAGACCCAAGTTCCTGTTTTTTTCAGAAATACCTGGTTTTTCATTTAGTACCACAAAAGCCATATTCAGTCATGCAAATTTGCATGATGTCCTAGATTAATGTCTTATTTTAGAGGTGCTACTCTGTGATATTATTTCCTTCCCGGTCAGCCACGTCAGTGTTTTTCTCCATCGTCCTTTGAGAAAATTATGGAAGTTGCTTGATTGTTTCAGTCCTTGATACACTTCTCTGATTGTTTACGCAGATCTCGCCATACAATCAGCTAGAAACTCACCCCTACTGTGATCGTTTTATTTTGTGTCCAGATAGGAGAGATTTATCACAAAGGAGACGGCCTCAGTGATATTTATATTTATTACAGACGTCCCGCCGACAAACAAATCCAATCGGAATAAGACCGTAGAAGTCTTCTTAGTGTTTAGATAACACTATGTAAATGCGGCACCTGATAGTCAGTGTGAGAGAAGACGAGCTCAGTCGAGTGAGTTGTGCTGGTTGGACATTATTTATTCTCTCTCCTGTTTACAGAGGTCTGAGCTCCACAGAGACCAGAGTCCGTCCTTTAAATCGTGAATTTTGTTGGCCGCTGCAGCTACGGGAAGAGAACCTAATCGGATATTACCGAATGCGCTCCGACTTACGCCCCGGAACCTGATCAGTTTTGCTCTGTATAAAAGGTGGGGTCAATAAAAATAATAAAAGCCCTACAGAGAGGTATAAATCCAGGCACGTCGAATCTCCCATAAAAGAAGAAACCATGAGCTGATTAGAACCTTCACATTTCAAAGTCCAGTATAATAAAGCTAGTGAGTGCAATCTGCGTAGAGAGTTAAGAGATAATAACAATCAGGGCAAATCATCACAAGTACAGGAGGACACACACAGGCCAATTTAATAGGAACGTATGCAAAAGTGAATGATCAAAAATTCATGTAATGATCTAATCAGAGGATCATTATTCGAATAAAGAGCTTCAGTTACTGTTCACACATTGAGCATTAAGATTACTAAAACTATTAGCATGGTTGTACGTGCCATGACTTCCTGAGATTTTCACAGACAACAATTTCTAAAGGCTTAAACACCTTTAGAGAGACAACAGAGATCGGAACTTATCAAGGTAACTTGAACAGCTACTCTTTACAAGCGTAATGAGCAGAAAAGCATCTCGGAACATACAGCATGTTAACCTTGAAGGTGGAATAGAAAAAGACCAGACTAGGTTAAAATAAAGCGGGCACTGGCTCCCCTGATCTACACCAAATATGTAATATCAGTAAGTATTTATGTATGTACAGGTGCATCTCAATAAATTAGAATGTGGTGGAAAAGTTCATTTATTTCAGTAATTCAACTCAAATTGTTGAAACTCGTGTATTAAATAAATTCAGTGGACACAGACTGAAGTAGTTTAAGCCTTTGGTTCTTTTAATTGTGATGATTTTGGCTCACATTTAACAAAAACCCACCAATTCACTCTCTCAACAAATTAGAATACTTCATAAGACCAATTAAAAAACATTTTTAGTGAATTGTTGGCCTTCTGGAAAGTATGTTCATTTACTGTACATGTACTCAATACTTGGTATGGGCTCCTTTTGCTTTAATTACTGCCTCAATTTGGCGTGGCATGGAGGTGATTCATTCATCATTACCATTGACAAAGGCAGCCTTTCAGTCCATGGCTTGAATTGTCAAGACGCACCATGAAGGCTACATGAAATCAATGTGTCACTTCTTAGCTTGCAGGTAGATCAAGGATGATGTGTTCAGTGGTGTTCTTCCACCGTGCAGCGCTGCTGCTTTCTTTCAGCCACTAATCCAGAGCTTCCCAGTCAATCAGAGTAGCAGGGGTTAATTAACTTATTCTAATCCTGATTGGATTAATGCGTCATAAGGTTGTCGAGGATGAGTGTGCCCGTCTGGTTCCTTCACATTCATACACAGAAAACTTTAGGCTTGTTCTAAATCGATCAATCTGAAACTTGGTGAGGAGGAACTGAATTACATCAAGATGCTGCTCCAGTATAATGGATAGAACTGTGCCGAGCCCACACCCACATCATGATTTATGGCAGGTTGCTTTTCTGAGTCACTCGCCAGCCTCCCCCCCCCCCAAAATGGGGGCACCTTTATAGGGCAGCTGCATAAATAACAGAGGTAGAGCAGGTTAAGTGTCTCTCTTTGAGGCCTAATACGAGTGTCAAGAGCAGGACCAAAAGTATCACACACGTGACGTGAAATAAAAGCTTTGATATATGAAGCTACAGATAGATTCATGGTCAAACTGGGGTTCGTTCCAAGTAGTGGAGAGATGAGATACGGTGTCAGAAAAAAAAAACACAGAAAGGATATTTGCTAATGAAGTGGCAGGGAAAGTCAGGCATACTTAAACAAATCGGGCCAGTTAGTGTGCCTTGTGCTTTTGCGACGATCGTGCAAAGCTCAAGCTCAGAAAAGGAAATCCACTCCAAACGGGAAAACCCGGGAAGCTATAAAGAGAAGCCCGGAACAGAGTCAATCATGTGTCAGTCCTGTAGGAGAACGAATACAAGTCTAGGGGGAGGGGAAGGGAGGGTGCAGTGAGTGTGTGAGAGAATATGAGAGAGAGAGAGAGAGAGAGAGAGAGAGAGAGAAATGGATTGCTTGAGGGTCACTGAAGAGTTCTGCGGCACCATCTCACCACTCACACACTCACTCTCTCATACACGCACACTGCAGAGGCTCACACACTGCTCACCTTACCCGATTAACAGGTTAAACAAATCACTGCCACGTAATCGGTCAATACTACGAGGCAGAATTCTAGACAAGACCTGACGAAAGCAGAGGAATGTCTTCATGTGTGTTTTTGGGGACCACATGTCCACACAAGGACCTTCTGGGGGACATCTGCCCGGTTCATATAATGAAAACTGTCTTGTGCAGAATTAACTAAATAGCCAAAAGGATTCATTTTGTTTACTAATGTAAGGGTTAGATGAATTTTAGGAGTAGGCATTTAATGTAAATATTATTATTATTCCAGTGGAAGGTCCATACAACCATTTGTGTGTGTGTGTGTGCCCTTCGTCCATTCAACAAATAAAGTTGAGACCCACTGCACACTGACACTGTTGCATTCAAGGTTATCCCGGAAACGGACCCTTGGTTTGTTCATGATAATTGAGCTTACTGTTGTGTTAACACGGAAACGTGAGAAGAATAGAAATGTACAGCATCTGCGTTAGCTTAAAGCTCGTAGCTGTATGTACAGTACACGCCGAAACACGCCGAGCTCACAAGCCAATATTTGCAATGTCACAACTGAATACTGCCGAATGCTGCGTACAAAAAAGAAACATGAAATAAACACCACCACTAGCGTCAACAACAACAACAACAAAAAAAAAAACAAGAGTGTACACTCGAATAAAGCCGTTAGCTCGCTACTTCCTTATCATCAGGACGGTACTGTACCAGAAGAATCCACCCCTCATATAGCCCTTCCTGCCTTATCCCACTCCCTCCCGTTTCTGTTTTTTCTCTCGTTCCGTCCACACACTCCTTCCTTACCGTTCCTGTGTGCTGGTGTTGCCGATGTGAGGAGACACCAAGCACGGGGAAAGGAGAAGCTACGGCGACGCTGCTCCGGGACAGCAGGAGTCTACACACTTTCGCGGCCATGTCTGAAAGAGAAACCTTGGAGCCGGACGGCAACTGCTGCGGGGTGAACTGAGGGAGACCGGAGAGGGAAGGGAAGAGAGGGAGGGAGGGAGGGGGAATAAGGCGGGCTGCTTGGGCTGGGCTGCTACACACACACACACACACACACACACACAGAAAGAGAGAGAGCGAGAGCGCGGAAAGATAATTTTAGTACAGAAATGCGGAATAAACTACAGCTTTTATCCTTCGACCGGAAATATTTCAGTCAACAAGCGTTGAGCCTAAAGAACTATGCGTTACCATAACAACAAAAAAAAACGGTCGCTTAGTCTTTTTAAATTCACAGCCTTTTTTTTTTTTTTTTTTCAACGTTTAAAGTGAAGTATGGAAAGTAACGATTTGATTGGTCAGTGTAGTTACCTGCAGGCCGGGCACGAGCGCGAGCACTGGGTTTTTTTCATCCAATGAAAAGACGCCTAGTCCGGCGTGTGCCTCAATTTGACAACTTCAAGTGGGCGGTGCTTAAGGACCGTTCAGCCAATCAGAGCACGCGGGACGCTCGTCAAGTCTGTAATCAGAGGGAAGTCCTGGAAGCAAGTGAAGGCTCTGAGGCAAAAGAACTCCTGTAGCTTGTTCACTTAAATCTGTATTATCTTGTGACATTATATAATATATATATATATAGTTTTTCATGATGTCATGTAATGATGACGCATTTTTAAATATTATCAAAGCCATTTATACCTACACTATATTGCCAAAAGTTTTGGGACACCCCTCCATATCATTGAATTCAGGTGTTGTTTTTCAGGGGTTGTGCTTGGCCCCTTAGTTCCAGTGAAAAGAACTTCAGCATACCAAGACATTCTGGACAATTTCATGCTCTCAACTTTGTGGGAACAGTTTGGGGATGACCCCTTCCTGTTCCAACATGACTGCACACCAGTGCACATAGCAAGTTCCATAAAGACATGGATGAGTGAGTTTGGTGTGGAGGAACTTGACTGGCCTGCACAGAGTCCTGACCTCAATCCCATAGAACACCTTTGGGATGAATTAGATCGGAGACTGCGAGCCAAGACCTTCTTGTTCAGCATCAGTGCCTGACCTCACAAATGCGCTTCTAGAGGAATGGTCAAAAATTCCTATAAACACACTCCTAAACCTTCCTGGCAGGCTAACTCCATATTACATTCATGTGCATGTAAAGGCAGGCTTCCCAAAACTTTTGGCAATATAGTGTACATCATGGAGCGTCTCTATAAGCAGGAGTTATGTCACGCTGAGGCACTGCTGTCCTTCTCTCTTAGCAGCAGTTCTGTCTTTTCCATCATATTATTACTTTTCTACTATTAGAAGTCAGTGCTTGATTTGATTGATCAGACAAACCACTTACTTCATTCTCCTCACACATGCACACAACAGGCTAATGTAAAATATTGAGTTCATGCTTACAGTTTATCAATATGATGATTCATTAGTGTATCTCGACCAGATAATGAGTCCTTTGCTAGCATGACTAATGACTGAAGTGAAGAATAGGCTACCGAGGTATATCTTTTAAACTGTGCTCAAGGCACTACACTCATTAAAGAAATGGTTGGGAGTGGGAGATCTAATTTACACTTGCTTGGGAGTTTTTATTTTTCTGTTTTGTACTGGAGCTATGAGACTTGTATTACTTGTTAACCAAGTTAGCAAATCTTTGCCAGTGCAAAACTGAAGAAGAGAAATCTGAATACTAATGTACCTCAGGTAAACTGAGATACAGTGTCAAATAGAGATAAGATTAGAGTACATATGTATAATGGTGTATTTATCTCACACCTTTCAAGGACCTGGTTCGATCCTGAGCCGTAACCTTTGGTTAATGTCTGTGCAGAGTATTGGATGGTCTCCTATGTCTTCAGGTTGTTTGGTTTCCTCTCAATTGACAAAAACATACATTTAGTTGAAGTAGCTGTTATAGATTGTACCTATGTGTTTGTGTATGCTCTCTTGGACTGTTGGACTAATGGACTGATATCACATCCAATGTTTGTTCCCGTCTCACACCCACTGTTATCAGTTGTGATCATTTTTCTTTTTCCAGCGCGTCCTTCATTGGGTACAGACCAGAGATGTTTCTTGTGAACAATTGTAGATCCACACCTTTACAGCTTGAAAAAGGGTTCAGATGGGAAATGAGAAGCTTTCTGGGTGTAACTCAAGTGTCTCTCATTGCCTCTCTTGCCCCAGCTGTCCAGGTCTCATCCTCTCCCAGTTGCAAAGTGCTGCAGTGCAGAGGTGATGCAATTTAAATGCAAATCAGTTGGAAGAGTCATGGACCACGATGCAGGCCACTGTGGAACTGGTCATCCCTAGATGGATGGCTGTTGGATTCAGTTTCTAGTGTATTCAGTATTCATGGTGGGTGGGGTCACTGTAATTGAGACATATTACTTAAACATTCAGTGTTTTATCTTGTAGGTCATCGCATGTCATACATACAATATTTCTTTTATATTCTCATTTAGAAAAACTATACTATGCCAGTATACCAGTCTTGCAAGTAACAAGTCACATGCTCAATCCATCTTTTATTACATTTCTGTCTCTATGGACTATAAGCCCGCTAGAGATAACCTGTGGTGTTTGCAGCTACAGACTGCTTTCTCATGCAGTCCAATTATGCTGTTAATAAAACTGCATCAGAATTACGCAATTTCTTCCCCTTTTTTGAATGTAAAAATCGATAAATAGCACATGTGAAAACTGTTACCGTTGCAGAGGGAATCATTTTATTTTCAGGTAATCAATACACAATTCACAACGAGCAAAATGAGCAAATGAAATGAGCTGAGAATGGACTGTTCATCCTTGTGTGCAGTAGACCAAGGCATAGCTAATAAAGTCTTAAGGCTTTTTATTGCTCTGGCTCTGTAGTGCAACAAAATGATGCCATTTCACCACAGGAAGCCATTAATATGGCCTAACCCTTGAATTATCTTCAGGTTATATCTAAATGACAAATATAAATCACTTGTTGAAGTTACTCTGTTGTTAAACAAATAGGATGATGTCTTTTCTGATGTTTTCCTCACACACAGCTGTAGGATATGGAATATATAAATACATATTACCATTAATGAGAGGTGCAGCTTTCACAGTGCTCTGGGTGTTTACTGTTACTAAAACAGTCACGCCGTTTTTGCCTCACACCTGTTGCTCAGCCCATAAGGCCCTCGCCTAACAACAGAAGGCTGCATACACGGCTGACACTCTGGCTACTTTGCATACAAGTTATTGACACTCATCATGATCAAAATACGGCACCATTATTTCCACTGGAAAACGAGGAGGAGATACAAGCGACGACAGTAAGAAAAGCGAGAGGCCATATCTGACTGGGAAGGTTTTAATGATCTGGCATTGACACACTTTGATCAGCGAGATTAACCGATAAGCTAAATTAAAGATTCAACAAAGATAACCATTCTCATTGTACACCCTCCTCTCTCACGCCTTCAAAGCCTTTTTCTCACACTGTTTCAGACGAGCTCAGGCCCATAATAGATGGCAAACAGAAAAGTACAACCTTGCCTTGTCTCCTGAACTTTCCATGATGCAACCGTTTCACACGGCCACACCTTAAAGTCAGGATTCAGGAATGCACTACAACTAAAAGCAGCACCTGGCAGGCGTGGTTGCCCAACAGGGAAAGCAGGCAACATACCTCACTTAGTCCACATGAATTATTCACCGTAGTAAAATGCAAACAAAGCAAGACTTCATCTATTATACAGAATTGTTGTAATTAGACACTCCTCTGCACCTATTCCACACCTGACTACTACCTGGACACCTTTGGTCGCAAAACATGTACGCTTACACAAGGAATGTTTGTTTTATTTTAGTTTAGTTTTACACTAAAGGAAATACAGACAGTATATGGCACATTACATGGTGTTGCTTTTGTAATAATGTGCACAGGACTTTACTTTTAGGTGATAATCAATCAACTGTTTGCTGACAGGGACAAAAAAAAACTAAGGCTTTCAGTATAAATCAAGGGTGTGTGCTCAGTGTGAGTCCAAGTGAGATAAGTGGACTCTCAAACCTGTACTACTCATTTACCCCTGCAAACACACCCACACACCCACATACCCGCACATTGCAGGTCATGTGGAACATGTAACTTGAGGGCTGTTGTAGTTTTCTATGATTCACCTGTGTGTGACGGCGATGTTCCTGGTTTCACAGCATTCTTTACTGTGCGGTGAAGGCCTTCTTAAACACGCCAGTCGCAGCGTGTACTTGCAAGCCCTCGGGTGGGTGATGCATATCACATTTACACCTACTTGCAGCTTGCTAGAGCGATTTGCTGTCAGTGTGATGAGACAGATAGACAGATCTGGTGTAGTGCTAATCAGCTGTGCTTCATTAGAGAAGACTGTGAAAATCTTAGATGACGGAACAAAGTATATTATTGTCATTGTTGGGTTTTCTTCAGCTCTAGGGGTGTAACAAAATGCCAATATATCTGTATCTGTATCTGTTAGGAGCTTCAGATATCAATATCTGGATTCGAAGTTTTCTTCATAGCAAAAATGAGTGCAGTAGTGTGTGTGAAATCTGGCTTTTACAGTTCCTCCACACGTCTGCTTTCAACCAGGTCCCCCGTGAACCTTTCTGACAAGCTTTCTCCATTTAATGTCTGTTCATTCAGAATAACATATTTGCGTTACATATTTGATCCACACAGACTTCAATCTGATTCGGATCATTTCCCTCTCTCCAAACCTGCCCAATTTTTTTCTGAAGTGAAATTGTACCAAATCTAGGCATATATTCAAATCAGATTCAAAGCTCAATAATTTCACTTGTTCAAGTCCATTGGGTCTCTTCAACACAGAGCTTGTTATGGAGATGTTTTGGAAGTACAGAAAAGCATGCTTCAATGTAGCAAGGTCTTGTTTCTGTACTTGGTTAATGGGCAAACAAATGTGCTGAAGAGAACCTAATTTTACTCCGAGTGTGTGATAACACCAGCCTATAAATTACATCTCAATGCAGAGCCAGATGCCTATTACAGGACAGAGATAACTGCTATTTTCTGCTCCCCAGTCTCACTTTTGGTAATCTATGAATATGCATGATTGGTTCTAGTCTGCAATGTGGTGATAGCAGTATGATACATTTCTGAAGGTTTTCATTCATCCAGGTCAGCAAATTATCCATAGATATAATAAAAAAAAAAAAAACAGGATCTTAAAGACGGCCATCCTGTCACTGAAGGGATTTTAGTCGATGGTGCTCAATTAGTTTCAACCGAGTGGTGAGAAATTACCCAGCAATTTGACTCCCACCAGAAGGTAATTCCCGCCAGTGATGTTATACTGATTTTTTTCTGAGTCAGAATTAAATTTAGTGGTTATTCCCCTTATTCAGAAGACTCTTTAATGCACACTGAGACCACAATGTCATGGTCTAGAAATTGTAAGGTTAATATGGTGAGGCATGACTATACCAAGACTAGCACTCATTCCAGCAACAACAACATTGTTTTAACATGTATAGGTACAGTAGAATGAATTAATTTCTTCCTTGTTAGTCAGCTGAAGTCAGCTGTGATAGCGCATCCCTGGAGTAGTTCACAGCTTTGCTTAAAGACCCAAAAGATGTAGTGTTGAAGTTCTGGTATTAAAATAAGGATTAATTTGGGATGCATCTGACCAACATTAGCATTAGCAGTTAAAATTGTAAGTTTTTACAGTAGCACAATGCATCCTATATATTGTCCATGCTTTTATTGGTCTGTCCATAGTCCATGTACAACATGTGAATCTTCCACAGTGACGATGCTATTGAATGGTTTTCCATGACTGCACTTTCATTAGGGCTTCTGTCATGACCCTAATACATTTTTAAAGTAATCCTTTTCTAATACATGCAGACAGTGAGATATGTCCAATGCATGGTCCAATCTATACTATATTGCCAAAGATTTTGGGACACCCCTCCAAATTATTGAATTCAACACCTTTGGGATGAATTAAAGTGGAGACTGCGAGCCAGGCCAAAACTGGGACATCTGCCTTTACATACACATGAATGTAATACGGAGTTGGCCTGTTCTTTGCAGCTATAACAGCTTCAACTCTTCTGTGAAGGCTTTCCACAAGGTTTAGGAGTGTGTTTATGGGAATCTTTGATCTTGGGAATCTTTAAATCTTTAATTAGAAACTAATTCTAATACAGGACTAAACAAACTCACTCATCCATGTCTTTATGGACCTTGCTTTGTGCACTGGTGTGCTGTCATGTTGGAACAGGAAGGGGTCATCCCCAAACTGTTCCCACAAAGTTGGGAGCATGAAATTGTCCAAAATGTCTTGGTATGCTGAAGCATTAAGAGTTCCTTTCACTGGAACTAAGGGGGCAAAGTAAAGTATGGAACATCCAATGTCCCAGGACATAATATAAGACAATTCCTGTAAAGGTGTTTTGAAACAATGCACATTGCTAAAGTGCAATGCAAATAAAATTTAATTAAATTGACTATGTATACACACAGGACAGTTCAAGATGTCCACACTAAAAAGTCCATACAAGCTACACAGAATAGAAAAAATTAAATGAGACCTGTGGCACCTCTGGATTACAGATCACTACAGGAGTGCGTGTGTGTGTGTGTATTCTTCTTCCTATAATAGAATGTGATGATAGAATGTCATTTTATAGAAGCACATAACATAATCACATAAACGCATAACTTTAATTGCATAATAAGACAGTCAAATGCAACCATCCAGATGATATTATAGTAATGCAGTATGTCAGCAGTCCAGCTGTGGTAGACATTACAGCAGTTTTACAGTTTTTGTTTTTGACCATATGGCTACAAGGATAAATAAATGCTATGAGATTGATTTTCAGCAGGTTTATGAATATGAATTTCATTTAATCTTATTCAATTTAGAATTACAACACATGCTTTCAGGAGATTTAGAGATAACGTACTGGGCAGTATAATTATAGAATCTTGATATTGTGATCAATTATGTCAAGATATGAGATATCGCAGTGGTCATGATAACTTTTTAGACAAATATGTTTTTTTTTTAGTAATAACATCTTTACATTTTTATTGACAGAATTTTTATTTGTGGTATTAAATAGCATAAATGTTCTAGACATTAACTGAAAGTGTGGTGTATATTATGTATCATAGAAATGGCCTCAAGTATCGTGATATGATCTTGTCATTTTACCAATAAACGAATCACTTTTATTGATAATATTAAAATTAAGAATAAAATTGCCTATGAAAATCATATTTAGGAGACACGTGCACCAGGCCATCGTGATGTAAAAGAAAATGTGATTAATCAGACCAGGCCACCTTCTTCCATTGCTCCGTGGTCCAGTTCTGATGCTCACATGCCCATTGTTGGCGCTTTCGGTGGTGCACAGGGGTCAGCATGGGCATCCTGACTGGTCTGCGGCTATGCAGCCCCATATGCAACAAACTGTGATGCACTGTGTATTCTGACACCCTTCTATCAGAACCGTAGCTCGTCTGTTGGATCAGACACCACGGGCCAGCCTTCTCTCCCCACGTGCATCAGTGAGCCTTGGCCGTCCATGACCCTGTCACCAGTTCACCACTGTTCCTTCCTTGGACCACTTTTGATAGATACTGACCACTGCAGACTGGGAACACCCCACAAGAGCTGCAGTTTTGGAGACGCTCTGATTCAGTGGTCTAGCCATCACAATTTGGCCCTTCATCAAACTCGCTGAAATCCTTACACTTGACCATTTTTCCTGCTTCTAACACATCAACTTTGAGGACAAAATGTCCACTCGCTGCCTAATATATCCCACCCACTAACCGGTGCCATGATGAGGAGATCATCAGTTTTATTCACTTCACCTCTCACTGCTCATAATGTTAACGCTGATCGGTGTACATACTATATAAAGAAATATACTATATATAAGAAAACTATATGATATATACTTTACATGCACACCATTTATAACAATATTTAATTGAATGAATTTAGTTTAATTTCACTTCATTTCATCATCCAATTCTCTGAACCGACTCCTTGCTCTAGCTACACCCCAAAGCATACTAGCATACTAAACAGTATGTAGAATGTAGTACGCAACCGCAGCTGTGAGCACACTATGTAGTAGGCTAGTATGCGGTCTGTGGGCTAGAGCGCGGAGGAGGATCCCTTCGCCTTTAATTTGCGGCTCTTCTATGGACGACGCACTTCTCGTTTCCTTTACGGAAGTAAACACAGACTGACACTGAAGGAATTAGCCAAGCGAAGTTATATTCTTTCTTCATTAAGCCAGCAGAGCCCGGATTTTGTTTTATACCATCTTTTCCCGCGGCTTCATCGGAGCAAAGTGAGTAAACAGTGCGTAAAGAGCTATCTGAGCTTGCTGAGGGAAGTATGCTAGCACGGCTAGTTTGCAGGCTAGCTTTCGCTTGTGTGAGTACGTATTATTAGCTGAGTTAGCTAGGGATAAAAGTAAAAAAAAAAAAAAAACAACCCAAAAACGTCTTGTTAGCCGAAGAAAATATACTTTCAAGCATGTGAGCTAGCTTATGCGATCAGCTTAGCATTTCAGTGTTAGCGTTTCATTGCTAGCTGTCAGTTCAGATGTCCAGGTAGATGTTTCTGCAGCTAGCTCCTGCTTTTCTGAGCTCATGTTGTGTTTAGAACAGAAAAAAACCCAATGTAAAGATAATAAAAGGAATGTTTTCGTTATTTAATAACCTAAATGAAAGCTAAATGCTTTGCGCATTTTCATCTTTTCTCTGCTGATCCAGTTCATGATGAATTTATAAGATGTGTTAATAAACTGGATCAGATTGTGGGGATAAAAAACTTCTCTATGAATGCTTAAGATCAGAATATCTGGACTAAGAAATGCTTATTTAGACCTAAAATTGGTAGGGCTGTCCACAAAGAGTCTGGATATAAACTAGTATTTCTTAGACAGCGTGGAAATTGTCCATGTCTCTGCAAACAAATGTGCTTTCTGTTCAGTGGACAGTTGAATTTCTTTACCTCATGTGATAATGTACAAGCTTCTGAAAACTAGAAATATCCAAAGACCTGCAGAAACAGAAGTTGGAAGTAAGGACGCAGGTTTATCACTTCATTACATCACCTTTTTCCACGGTGGTGGCTCAAGTGGTTAGGGCTTTGGGTCGTTGACCAGAGGATCGGGGTTCGGGCTGCCAAGCTGCCACCGTTGGCCCCTTGAGCAAGGCCCCCAGCCCACCCTGCACCAGGGGTGCTGTATCATATGGATGGAATATGCAAAGAAAGAATTTTTCTGTATATGTGACAAATAAAGACACTAATAACTTGCACTATATTGCCAAAAGTTTTGGGACACGCCTCCAAATCATTGAATTCAGGGGTTGCACTTGGCCCCTTAGTTCCAGTGAAAGGAACTCTTAATGCTTCAGCATACCAAGACATTTTGGACAATTTCATGCTCCCAACTTTGTGGGAACAGTTTGGGGATGACCCCTTCCTGTTCCAACATGACTGCACACCAGTGCACAAAGCAAGGTCCATAAAGACATGGATGATCGAGTTTGGTGTGGAGGAATTTGACTGGCCTGCACAGAGTCCTGACCTCAATCCGATAGAACACCTTTGGGATGAATTAGAGCGGAGACTGCAAATGTGCTTCTAGAGGAATGGTAAAAAATTCCCATAAACACACTCTTGAACTTTGTGGAAAGCCTTCCCAGAAGAGTTGAAGCTGTTGTAGCTGGAAAGTGTGGATCAACTCAGTATTACATTCATGTGCATGTGAAGGCAGACGTCCCAGTTTTGACCTGGCTCGCAGTCTCTGCTCGAATTCATCCCAAAGGTGTTCTATCAGGTTGAGATCAGGACTCTGTGCAGACCAGTCAAGTTCCTCCACACCAAACTCATTCATCTATCTTTATGGACCTTGCTTGCTTTGTTCCAAAACTTTTGGCAATATAGTGTTTAACTTAAGTTAATGAAAAGAGTTTAAGGAGTTTTTATTCATGATAAATTTAACAGTGAAAATCTGGTTTATTTTCCACTAGCAGCATGCCCTAAAGAGTTTTATTCTTCTTCTCGCCAACGTTTATTAATGAAGGACGTGTCATGCCTTTTTAACCCGTTATATTTGCAGGCAGTGTTGTGGGACGTCTTCAAGACACGTTAGTTCCTGTTATGACTTGCGTTATAGCACTCGTTTCCTCATCAATTTTGTTTGCTCTGCCCTGAAGTTAAAACATTAAAAACATTACGTTTTGAAGACTTCCCCATGGAGTAAAACTTATTCACCGTTATATAATCTGACACTGGAGTCTCCTTTCATGAACGTCAAATAAACGTCTTGTTTATTGTTGTTGACTCCCACAATAATTTCCCATATTTCTCCTTCGCTATATCATCCCTGCATGAACAACCGACATGTCATTCTTTTAATCATATTTAGCAGAAAGGCAGTGACTTACAGTTGAATACAACAATCTCTAACATCTATTTTTTTTAAAAACATGTGCCACTCCTTGAGATTAGGCCAAAGCAGATTTAATAAATTGACAAAATGGGAAAATGTAAGGGTACAACCTTGAAGAGATTTTATTCAACCCTAACATCTTGAGAACCACAAGACTTCAGTGTGTTTGCTTCACATCTCTGGGGTTGATGGTTTGTTTCCTTGTCTTTGTCCTGTGTGGATGGAGTTTGCATGCCCTCCCAATACTTCCGGGGTTTCCTCAGGGTACTATGGTTTCCTCCCCAGTCCAAAAACATACATTATAGGCTGATCTGAATCTCTAAATCGTTCCTTTTGTGTCAGTGTGCATGTCCAAGATTGTGGGTTGGTCCCCGACTTCGTACCCCGAGTCCCTGTGGGATAGACTCCCGGCTCCATGCGATCCTGTGTAGGATAAACCGCACAGAAAATGGCTGGACATTTATTTTGATAAATGTGAGAGAAAATGCAGCGACTGTAGAAATCTAAGAGAGAAAATGTTTGAAATAAATCTGTGTTATTCATTCAGTTCCGTTCATGGCTTGCTGCAGGATCTTGTGGCTTGGACGTATGTGATGGTGCAGTGGATTAACTTGATAATACTGCATTGTTACTACCTGACATTTCATTACTGAATAAAAATGACTTCATCAAATATTTAAGAAAGACTGCTCGAGAGAGGGGGGAAAAAGGCATAATGGAAAAAAAAAATCCCGGATCTTCTCCATGACCTGATGATACACCATGATAGATTAGTCATCACATCAGGTTGCCATGGTAACCTTATTAAACACCATTGTATAGCCACGGTATAATCATTCGCACAAGTCAGTAACTACAACAGATTACAGCAGATGTACTACAGCAGCCTAACTGATGATGGCGTCATGGAGGTGTGGTGGTGCTGCTCATCAATCAGGCACAGCAGCATTTCAGAAATTTCAGGGATAACACCTTAATGCCAATAATGTCATCGTCGGGTGGAGAATAATCGACAGTTAGGTAAGAAATAAAATATGAAGGAATGTGCTGTTATGGGGAAAACAACAGGGCGGTGTTTAGCAGCCTGACACATTGTTAACGGCTTACGTTTGCAGTCACGTCTAGTAAACTCCAGTCATTTGTTTGTGGGTAGATATGAAAGAAAAGGTCCTTCTTTTGGCACGCCTTCTACATTGTTGGAATGAAGGAGGTGTTTAATTACAGATTTGGAGGCTTCGTCATCTTGCAAACCGTCATCCATTCTTCTCACAATTTGATAGGGCTGAATTTTATACACTCCTCAGCCAGGTGGATATGCTACACCCTCTACTTTGGCCTTGGCAGTGAATATTTCAAGGGCATTTTCAGACATGTTGCTATTTTGCCAGATCTATAGAGATGATCACACGTTTGTCTCATTTCCTTTGCATATTTTCTAATTTTCCCAATGTTAATGAATGTCTCAGAGAGTTCATGTGTTATACTTGTGCTCTGGTGAGACAGGAAGTCATGAAAGCTTGCTTAGGACACCATCTAATATTTTAAAAAGAAGAATATATAAATGAAAGATTGCCTCTGTTCCCTATTTTTGAACAGAATTTCCGGTGTCTAATGACGTGGGTGTGATTTTGTTCTAAAATATATATTCCTGGAAAATGCTCTCAGCATGTCATTTACGTTTCTCAGTTCTAAGTCAGTTTGTTTAAGATGAACAAATGTGAGCAAATGTAAAAAGCTTTTTTTTTTTTTTTTTAAGGGTGCCAACAATTTCTGGAGCAGACTGCAGCTCAAAACTCAGCCAGGTTTTTATGTGTTGCTCACAGGGGGTCCTCCTGCTCCTCCAGCTGGCGTGTAGTAGTTGGTTCAGCCAAAAGTAAAGAAAATCATGACTCTTTGTTTAAGAACGTAACCATTAGAATCTCTCTCTCTGCCTGTGTGTATCCTGTACTTCAGAAAACACACATCTGGAGGCACTGGAGAGAGGAGTGAGCTCTGAGGGGTGTGAGATCTGTGCCGAACACGTGCGACGTGATCCAGCGGGCGTCGGGTTTCTGCTCTGATCAGAGGATCGACGGAGCTTATTAATGCTTCCAGCCTGGCGTGAAGCTTAAACTGTCTTTAGAGTGAAGAGAGCTGTGCAACACTTTCAGAATCGGTGCAATAGTTGCTAGAAACTTCTTTGACAGTCACTGAAACTTTGTGGCTTAGACATCTGATTAACTCGTTGAGCTCAACCGCAAATTCCCGATTCCGATTCATCTTCTCACCTCTCTGGCCTGTAGTGTAATGCCAAAAAATGCATTATAGTCTTCTTTTAAACTCCTACCAGTGAAAACACATGTAATTACTTTCGATGAAGGCTGTACTCACGTTCGATGCATATGAATCTAAGAAGGCTTTGGCTGAATGTGTTGAATTGTGAATTGTGATGATGTCACACAACATGTCTTGGTCCTGAAAATCTGGCCCTGAAAATTTGCGAAAAATTGCAAGCTTCTGAGAACAAAGTAGAGATTACTTGATTTTGAGTTCATTTCTGTGATTGCTAAAATACTGGAGGGACTAATAGAGTGTCTATAAAGTGATAGATATGCGGTACAGCCAAACACAAAGAAGCATTCCAGACAGGAAGTTAGACCGGGAATCAAATCTGTGCTTCGGTGATGAGAGCACAGGATCAGCATTAATCATCATTTCTTAAATATATTGGTTAGCGCTCATGGATATTCATTTATTAAGTGTTTTGTGTGTGTGTGGTTTTTGCAAACTTTGCAGGATATTTCATAGAGCAAAAATGTGTCATTTATACCATACACCAATCAAGCATAACATTATGACCACCTGCCTAATTTTGTGTTGTTCCCCCTTTTGTTGCCAAAACAGCCCTGACCTCCTCGAGGCATGGACTCCACTAGATCCCTGAAGGTGTGCTGTGGGATCTGGCACCAAGATATTAGTAGCAGATCCTTTAAGTCCTGTAACTTGCGAGGTGGGGCCTCCATGGATCAGACTTGCTTGCCTCACACTTTGTGGACTGAGTGCTGCTAGCAGGACATCCGAGAGCTAAAAAGCTTCCATGTGTCTGTGTAATTGTTTGAACAGCATTCTTGTTCCCCATCTTTCTTCAAGCGATTAATCAGAGCCTAGCAGCAGCCTGGTACCTTAATGCTGTAGTGTCGCTCACACTTATTGCAGATCCCCACAGTAACCAGTACTCGGGTAAACACTTTTATTTATTATTGTAAATTACAATGAACAGTCATATACACCGATCAGGCATAACATTATGACCACTCAGGTGAAGTGAATAAGACTGATGATCTCCTCATCATGGCACCTGTTAGTGGGTGGGATATATTAGGCAGCAAGTGAACATTTTGTCCTCAAAGTTGATGTGTTAGAAGCAGGAAAAATGGGCAAGCGTAAGGATTTCAGCGAGTTTGACAAGGGCCAAATTGTGATGGCTAGATGACTGGATCAGAGCGTCTCCAAAACTGCAGCTCTTGTGGGGGTGTTCCCGGTCTGCAGTGGTCAGTATCTATCAAAAGTGGTCAAAGGAAGGAACAGTGTTGAACCAGCGACAAGGTCATGGACGGCCAAAGCTCATTGATGCACGTGGGGAGCGAAGGCTGGCCCGTGTGATCCGATCTAACAGACGAGCTACTGTTGCTCAAATTGCTGAAGAAGTTAATGCTTGTTCTGATAGAGAGGTGTCAGAATACACAGTACTTTGCTGTCCAGAATGCGGCATATAGATCCAGGTACGAGTACGCTTCTGCTGAGTAAATAAACCGGATTTTAATCAGTGCCAAACAAACAAAAACCAACAGAAAAGTGCCGTAATTTTTATTTATTATACAGTTCAGGCAAAAGGTTTATTAGCTTGACAAAAAAAACAAGTTTATCACAAGGCTGCTTTCAGTGCACCGGATTTAAAAGGAACGTTTATTACAGCAGCGGTGGTTATAACACTTCAGTGAGCTTTCAGTTCTCAAAGCCTGGCGTAAGACATGGAGATAAAAGAAGAACAAAATGCAGCGAGTTTAGTGCTTTCTGTTGCAAATGAGTCACATACGGTTATGTTGGAAATTTCCTCCACAATATGGTGTTTTTTAAACTGAACAAGATTTTTATAGTAGGCATGGTACATGTTCCTACACACACACACACTCTCTGTGAAAGAAAAAAGGCCCATTCAAAACCTCTCATCGTCCAGAGAATATCTCCATAATCCTCCGAAGTCACGCGCCAGAGCTCGCTCCAATTAACACCGGGTCCCTTCCGTCGTTCCCTAATGCTGAATCAAGTGCTGGGATTGGGCTGAGGCAATTAGGAAGAGAGTATCGACAGGTGGTTGTTGCAAACCGCTGCTTTAATTACCGTTCCACGTCCCGTGACACACTGATGACTTCAGCAAATGAAATGTAGAGATTAGTGATAATTGTAAAGTCGCACAGAACGTCTCTTTATCATCATCATCACATTTAGAAAAGATGATTGAGAATATTGCTTCCAGTCAGCGAGTCCGACTTGAGGATCGAGGTGTTTCTTTGGGAATCAAATCAATCGCTTAAAGTGTGGCATGTGTGAATTAATTTTTTTGCCAGTTATTAATTTAGTATGAAAGCTTAGAGACCTACAATGCAGTGCAAACACTTCCTGCATCTTGGAAATATTCAGCCTGATTTCCACTATAATGTCTAAAGTTTACCCTTGCTTTAAGATGACCTTTTCTGTAAATAAGTATGCGAACCTGTGTAATAAATTAGCATTTATTACCATACCTTTAGAGTTTACTATTTTATTAAGGTCATTAAAGTGTCAGTGGTAATAAAAATAAATGATGAAAATCCTATACTCCATTTCTCATGTCTTCTCAGGGAGGTTTTTCTTTCATTCTCGCCTCTGGCTTGCTAATCAGGGATCCAAATCTACATCCAGTGTTCTATAAAACTGCTTTGTAGCCACTGTAAAAACGCCGCTTACATATAAAGTTTAATTAAATGTGTGTGAATAAGCAGCCCATCTTTTTGGGCTTTATAAGCAGATAATCAGGTAATCTGATAATATACAGGCGCATCTCAATAAATTAGAATGTCGTGGAAAAGTTCATTTATTTCAGTAATTCAACTCAAATTGTGAAACTCGTGTATTAAATAAATTCAGTGGACACAGACTGAAGTAGTTTAAGTCTTTGGTTCTTTTAATTGTGATGATTTTGGCTCACATTTAACAAAAACCCACCAATTCACTCTCTCAACAAATTAGAATATGGTGACATGCCAATCAGCTGATCAACTCAAAACACCTGCAAAGGTTTCCTGAACCTTCAAAATGGTCTCTCAGTTTGGTTCACTAGGCTACACAATCATGGGGAAGACAGTTGTCCAGAAGACAATCATTGACACCCTTCACAAGGAGGGTAAGCCACAAACATTCATTGCCAAAGAAGCTGGCTGTTCACAGAGTGCTGTATCCAAGCATGTTAACAGAGAGTTGAGTGGAAGGAAAAAGTGTGGAAGAAAAAAATGCACAACCAACCGAGAGAACCGCAGCCTTATGAGGATTGTCAAGCAGAAGAATTTGAGTGAACTTCACAAGGAATGGACTGAGGCTGGGGTCAAGGCATCAAGAGCCCCCACACGTGTCAAGGAATTTGGCTACAGTTGTCGTATTCCTCTTGTTAAGCCACTCCTGAACCACAGACATCAGAGGCATCTTAGCTGGGCTAAGGAGAAGAAGAACTGGACTGTTCCCCAGTGGTCCAAAGTCCTCTTTTCAGATGAGAGCAAGTTTTGTATTTCATTTGGAAACCAAGGTCCTAGAGTCTGGAGGAAGGGTGGAGAAGCTCATAGCCCAAGTTGCTTGAAGTCCAGTGTTAAGTTTCCACAGTCTGTGATGATTTGGGGTGCAATGTCATCTGCTGGTGTTGGTCCATTGTGTTTTTTGAAGACCAAAGTCACTGCACCCGTTTACCAAGAAATTTTGGAGCACTTCATGCTTCCTTCTGCTGGCCAGCTTTTTGAAGATGATGATTTCATTTTCCAGCAGGATTTGGCACTGCCCACACTGCCAAAAGCACCAAAAGTTGGTTAAATGACCATGGTGTTGGTGTGCTTGACTGGCCAGCAAACTCGCCAGACCTGAACCCCATAGAGAATCTATGGGGTATTGTCAAGAGGAAACTGAGAAACATTTTTGTTAAACTTTTTGTTAAAAGTGAACCAAAATCATCACAATTAAAAGAACCAAAGACTTAAACTACTTCAGTCTGTGTCCACTGAATTTATTTAATACATGAGTTTCACAATTTGAGTTGAATTACTGAAATAAATGAACTTTTCCACGACATTCTAATTTATTGAGATGCACCTATACTATGCAGAGGAAATGTGAATGAGTTAAGCTGTATTATGTTATGTCATATGTATTGATTTACAAGAAAAAACAAAATATTATCTAACCGTTTTGAAATAATACCTTAATACCTTAATACCTTAATACCTAATTCCTGCTGCTACAATGTGCCATTTAGTGTCATCCTTTAAAAAAAAAATCATCTTGGAAGTCATAAACAGATGCTGTGACATACTCAAGAGCTGTAAAATTGGGCTGTAGCCACAGTTGGCATGCTGTGAATTTTGATCATTGCTCTAATCGGGACATTTCTCCCACTGCCTCTGTGTCTGTTTGACAGCATGTACCGTGTGCGGGCGTTGACAGCAGTCACGTTTGGGATGGTGCAGTGTTCACGGCGCGTGCACCGAGCCAGTGCACGCTCGCCTCAGCATCGCAGACTGCTACTGGCTGCTCTGGCGGGAGTGACGGGCATATCCGCAACTACAGGACTCCTCTGGACAAAGTAACAACACATTATCCTGCTGCTGTTCATTTCTGCTACTGCTACCTCACGCACACACACACATAATGATGTAGTAAATAAACAAGACATAGCGTGCTTGAGGTTGTAAATAAACCCACACATTCAAATGTGCAAATGCAGGAGTTTGCAAATTGTTCACATATCAAAGGTCGGCTGTTTTTTCCGGAGCAGGAGTCACAGTCCCCTGTGACCAGCTCCTGCTTTTGGACCTGCTTTTTTCTTCTTCATATATACTTGTGTTCTCACATTATATACAGACTGTCAGAGTCCCATTGCTGACAGATGTACGTGCAGGAGCGAGTTAAATGGTCATCAGTTTGTTGACGTTATTTAGAAACAATTTGGTAGAAAGAAATAGTCAAGTGTAGCATGGCTCCAGAAGGGAGGCATCCGACTGAGAAGTAACAGCTGCTTGTGGTGCAGCTGTTTGTCCGGCCGCATTTTAATTAGGTTTCAAGTATTACTCTTATATTTTAGTGCTGCTGCTTTTGTTATTAAATTAAATTAATGTCTGTGTATATGTGTGTGTTATGTGCAGGACTGAAACATAAAACCAATATGTAGGCCATGCAGCATCAGCTATAGTATTTATAGTGGCTCTGGTTTCTGTGTGTCTCTTTTTTTTTTTTTTTTTTTTTTTTTTGTAGTACATAATTATTCCAAGAGTGTTTCTGTAACCGAGATCTGTATCCTGATTGGCAGGGCTTACGCCGAGGCAGCCTCGTCCGTCAAGCTCGAGGAGGAGCTGCATGAGGAGGAAGCAGCGAAAGATGTAAACGCAGATTCGGACAGCATGCTAGAGTCCGGCAGCAGCGATGAGGAAGCCGAGGAGGACGAGAGCTCAGAGGGGAAGAAGAAGAAACAGAGAGTTGGCTTCCGTGACCGTAAGGTAATCGCTAACATGACATAGCGACTGACCTCCTCACCTGCTCTGCCCAAGGCAAATCTGTATTATACTAACACTAATGTGAGTAAGCCATGTTGCCTAAATGTAATTTCTAGGCAGCAAGGCTTTCAAGAAAATGGCATTCAAGAAAATGGCAGTGTTTTTTTTGGGGGGGGTTACATGGTTAAAATACAGTGGGGCAAAAAAGTATTTAGTCAGCCACCAATTGTGCAAGTTCTCCCACTTAAAAAGATGAGAGAGGCCTGTAATTTTCATCATAGGTACACTTCAACTATGAGAGACAGAATGAGAAAAAAAAATCCAGAAAATCACATTGTCTGATTTTTAAAGAATTTATTTGCAAGTTATGGTGGAAAATAAGTATTTGGTCAATAACAAAAGTTCATCTCAATACTTTGTTATATACCCTTTGTTGGCAATGACAGAGGTCAAACGTTTTCTGTAAGTCGCCACAAGGTTTTTACACACTGTTGCTGGTAGTTTGGCCCATTCCTCCATGCAGATCTCCTCTAGAGCAGTGATGTTTTGGGGCTGTCGCTGGGCAGCACGGATTTTCAACTCCCTCCAAAGATTTTCTATGAGGTTGATATCTGGAGACTGGCTAGGCCACTCCAGGACCTTGAAATGCTTCTTATGAAGCCACTCCTTCATTGCCCGGGCGGTGTGTTTGGGATCATTGTCATGCTGAAAGACCCAGCCACGTTTCATCTTCAATGCCCTTGCTGATGGAAGGAGGTTTTTACTCAAAATCTCACGATACATGGCCCCATTCATTCTTTCCTTTACACGGATCAGTCGTCCTGGTCCCTTTGCAGAAAAACAGCCCCAAAGCATGATGTTTCCACCCCCATGCTTCACAGTAGGTATGGTGTTCTGTGGATGCAACTCAGCATTCTTTCTCCTCCAAACACGACAAGTTGAGTTTTTACCAAAAAGTTCTATTTTGGTTTCATCTGACCATATGACATTCTCCCAATCCTCTTCTGGATCATCCAAATGCTCTCTAGCAAACTTCAGACGGGCCCGGACATGTACTGGCTTAAGCAGGGGGACACGTCTGGCACGGCAGGATTTGAGTCCCTGGCGGCGTAGTGTGTTACTGATGGTAGCCTTTGTTACTTTGGTCCCAGCTCTCTGCAGGTCATTCACTAGGTCCCCCCGTGTGGTTCTGGGATTTTTGCTCACCGTTCTTGTGATCATTTTGACCCCACGGGGTGAGATCTTGCGTGGAGCCCCAGATCGAGGGAGATTATCAGTGGTCTTGTATGTCTTCCATTTTCTAATAATTGCTCCCACGGTTGATTTCTTCACACCAAGCTGCTTACCTATTGCAGATTCAGTCTTCCCAGCCAGGTGCAGGTCTACAATTTTGTGTCTGGTGTCCTTTGACAGCTCTTTGGTCTTGGCCATAGTGGAGTTTGGAGTCTGACTGTTTGAGGTTGTGGACAGGTGTCTTTTATACTGATAACGAGTTCAAACAGGTGCCATTAATACAGGTAACGAGTGGAGGACAGAGGAGCCTCTTAAAGAAGAAGTTACAGGTCTGTGAGAGCCAGAAATCTTGCTTTTTTGTAGGTGACCAAATACTTATTTTCCACCATAACTTGCAAATAAATTCTTTAAAAATCAGACAATGTGATTTTCTGGATTTTTTTTCTCATTCTGTCTCTCATAGTTGAAGTGTACCTATGATGAAAATTACAGGCCTCTCTCATCTTTTTAAGTGGGAGAACTTGCACAATGGGTGGCTGATTAAATACTTTTTTGCCCCACTGTAAGAGATACATGTGTAGGCATAACACACTCAGGTTAAGTAAATAACACTGATTATCTCCTCATCATGGCACATGTTAGTGGGTGGGATATATTAGGCAGCGAGTGAACATTTTGTCCTCAAAGTTGATGTGTTAGAAGCAGGAAAAATGGGCAAGCGTAAGGATTTGAGCGAGTTTGATGAAGGGCCAAATTGTGATGGCTAAACGACTGGATCAGACCATCTCCAAAACTGCAGCTCTTGTGGGGTGTTCCTGGTCTGCAGTGGTCAGTATCTATCAAAAGTGGTCCAATGAAGAAACAGTGGTGAACCGGCGACAGGGTCATGGGCGACCAAGGCTCACTGATGCACGTGGGGAGCGAAGGCTGGCCCGTGTGATCCGATCCAACAGACGAGCTACTGTTGCTCAAATTGCTGAAGAGGTTAATGCTGGTTCTGATAGAAAGATGTCAGAATACACGGTGCATGACGGGTCAGGGCTGTTTTGGCAGCAAAAGGGAGACCAACACAATATTAGGCAGGTGGACTGGTATGTGGACTGCTTGCCTTCTGCTTACCGTATGAATGGTGCATCTGCAGTCTAATATGCAGTGCACCGATTCACAGCATTGTGTCTCGGGGAAAGGTTGTGAGGCAAACTATAATTTTTTTCAAGCATTATTAAATTGACATCAGCACAGCATGGTTCTTTATTACTCTAGTTCTCCCTTTCCATGTTTTTCTGTGTGTGACAGTCTCAGTGAATGAAGCATGGTTTCCTCGCTCTTCAAAGCAAAACCATTGAACTGTCTGCCTACTAATGATTCCTGCTGTAACACACGCTGTTGTTTTTATGGACACAGCTGTAAATTGGCTACGGCTTCAAAAGTGTCGCCTCATTGGGCATATTGGGATACACATCATCTCAAAAGGAGAGAGCTTTTCAATAACGATATTGTTATTTAACATCTGCAGAAATCTTTTCACTATTTAATGTTAATAATAACTTTCTGTGGTTGATGTCCAGTTACGTTCAATGAAAAATAGGATATAAAAATGTAATAAATACTAGCAATACCTGTAGTGTCAGATTTGGTGTCTTAAACAGGCATGAAATTGTTTGGGCTTGTACTGGGCAGTATGGCCAAACCTTTATGTAAGTATCGTTGTAGGCTACAGTGTAATGGGATTTCCCCCCCTAATCTGTTCGGTTTACGTGAGCTTAGCTGGTGATAAGTGGTATTTGTTGTGGTATGTGATATTGTAGCTCATCCACATTCACAGAAGTCTCAACATTCTGAGATGCTTTTCTGCACACCACAGATGGAAAGAGTGGTTATTTGCATTCCTGTCAGCTTAAACAGGTCTGGCCAGTGTGTGTGTGTCTCTGAGAGTGTGTGTTTTTGTAGTGAATATAAAACATATAATTCAGGTTATCTGTATACACCGATCAGCCAAAACATTATGGCCTAATATTGTGTTGGTCCACCTTTTGCTGCCAAAACAGCCCTGACTTCACTAGATCCCTGAAGGTGTGCTGTGGTGTCTGGCACCAAGATGTTAGCAGCAGATCCTTTAAGTCCTGTAAGTTGTGAGGTGGGGCCTCCATGGATCGGTCTGGTTTGTCCAGCACATCCCACAGATGCCTGATTGGATTAAGATTCGGGGAAATTGGAGGCCAAGCCAACACCTCAAACTCGTTGTTGTGCTCATCAAACTATTCCTGAACCATTTTTGCCAAAAAATAAAAGGGTGTACATGGTCTGCAACAATGCTTAGGTAGGTGATAGTGTCAAAGTAACATCCACATGGATGGCAGGACCCTAGTTTTCCTAGCAGAACATTGCCCAAAGCATGACACTGCCAGCATTAACCTTTTCAGCAATTTGAGCAACAGTAGCTTGTCTGTTGGAATTGACCACATGGGCCAGCCTTTGCTCCCCACGTGCATCAATGAGCCTTGTCCACCCATGATCCTGTTGCCGGTTCACCACTGTTCCTTCCTTGGACCACTTTTGATAGATACTGACCACTGCAGACCGGGAACACCCCACAAGAGCTGCAGTTTTGGAGATGCTCTGATCCAGTGGTCTAGCCATCACAATTTGGCCCTTCATCAAACTGGCTCAAATCCTTACGCTTGCCCATTTTTCCTGCTTCTAACACATCAACTTTGAGGACAAAATGTTCACTTGCTGCCTAATATATCCCACCCACTAACAGGTGCCATGATGAGGAGATAATCAGTGTTGATCAGTTTATATAGAATCAGTATATAATCCACAAGACAAAATCACCAGATTTTTTGATCACTTGATTCTTAATACAAACGTTTGTTATTACCTGGATGAGCAATAACTATTGTAATTTTGAACTGGTTCAGTTGTATAAACCACCGTGGCATGGGTGAGAACCAGAAGTCTTACAAAATGTGGAATAAATCTAATGAATACCTCTGCAGTAGTAGATTTGTAAATATGTCAATTTATAATTCATGTTAAACATGCTTAAGTCAGTGCTGCTTGGCAAAACAAATTCAGCAGTCATTCACATAAACGCTCGATTATTTACAAATGTGCTGCTGCACAGGAAGTTGAATCGCTAGACGTATTGACTCGAGCAGCCTTTCTATTGACTGCTGGGTTCAGGATTATAGCGGGGTACTTCATCATTCTTTCTCATCCATTTAAAATGAGGACGAGCCCTGGAGTAAAATGATTGGTGAGGATCTTTGTGGAGATGATAGCAGGTTTTGTTTGCACAGGCTTGTGTTTATAAGGAGAGGGAAGACGACATCCGATTCCATCCAGGCTCTTTCGGACACTATCGTTTAGCATTCACGATACATTGTCCAGCTCACACGCGCTCGTCATTGCTTGTGAGCTGATGCGTGGCACTCCTCAGTCCGAGACCGACTGTAGGCTGTATTTAACATCATGCCGTGGAATCTGAATTTCATTAATAAGCTATTGGTTCTAGATTTACAGGGTTCAAATGACATCTATAATTTAGAGCTGAATAAATACAGTCCGGGATGACGGAGCAGCTTGTGAAATGAAGGACAGCTGCCTAATAAAAGCGTGAAAAAAATGAGTGATTACTTTTTACGCTTGAGTTTACAGACACTCAAACCAATCGCCTTGACAGATTCTTCCCCTTATTTCCTCGCCATGCCTGACCCATCCAAGAACAACCTGCTTCCAAGTAAAGATTTAAAGATGCTAGCTCTACATATACAAACTCACTGGCCACTTTAATAGGAACACCTGTTTATTTATGCGGCGATTGCTATAAATCTATTATATTGCAGCAGCACGGTGCATAGAATCATATAGATACAGGTTTGTTTACATGCTCACATAAGACATTAAAATGTGGGAAAATGTGATCATGGTGTGGTTGTTTGTGCCAGGCTGGTTTGAGTAGTTCAGAAATGGCTGAACTCCTGATTTTCACTCACTAAACCCACTACCACTAAATGGTTCAAAACACAAAACGAACATCCAGTGAGCAGAAACTCTTTGTTGAAAAGAGAGGTCAGGGGAGAATGGCCAGACTTAACGGGAAGACTACGGTAAGTCATGTAACAGCTCTTTACATCTGTGGTGAGCAGAAAAGCATCTCAGTGAAAACATTATAGTGAAAACATTCACTATATTGCCAAAAGCTTTGGAACATCTGCCTTTACATGCACATGAATTTAATATGGAGTTGGCCTGCCCTTTGCAGCGCTGCTTTCAACTCTTCTAGGAAGGCTTTCCACAAAGTTCAAGAGTGTGTTTATGGGAATTTTGTGACCGTTCCTCTAGAAGCGCATTTGTGAGGTCAGGCACTGATGTTGGACGAGAAGGTCTGGCTCGCAGTCTCCGCTCTAATTCATCCCAAAGATGTTTTATGGGGTTGAGGTGAGGACTCTGTGCAGGCCAGTCAAGTTCCTCCACACCAAACTCGCTCATCCATGTGTTTATGGACCTTGCTTTGTGCACTGGTGTGCAGTCATGTTGGAACAGGAAGGGGTCATCCCCAAACTGTTCTCACAAAGTTGGGAGCATGAAATTGTCCAAAATGTCTTGGTATGCTGAAGCATTAAGAGTTCCTTTCACTGGAACTAAGTGGTCAAGCCCAACCCCTGAAAAACAACACCTGAATTCAATGATTTGGACGGGTGTCCCAAAACCTTTGGCAAAATAGTGTATAGGAGACACTGCTCCTGTCAGTGAGGAACAGGAATTTGAGGCTATACTGGGCTAAGGCTCACCAAATATTATTTATGTGTAGCTTTAAGAATTTCCCTCATGGGATCAATAAAGTCTGTCTGTTAGAATATTATTAGGGCTGTGCAGTGACTTTTAGTTGTGCTGATCTAGGATTAGTGGTGTTGTGCATCACATATTTCTTCAGAGTTGCCATTATTAACAGGTCTAAATAAATATAGGAATTACTCATCTTTCTGCAGAGGGGAGAGACTTCCCAGTGCTTGATTATCAATAAACTCTGCATTCTCATGGTTTTTTTGTTTGCTTATAGATGTCTATAGTGCAGCATTGCTCACGTAATGGTTGTGGTTTTCTAGCAGCCAGAGTGTTTAATTCTCATTAACAGATGTAAACAGTGGATGTGTCCAAAAGTGTGACTAATTCACCTGCTAATAAAACATTGATTAAAGCATTAAGCCTTCATCACAATCCCGACTTTTATTTGACTTTTGGATAAAAAAAAAATCCTTCAAGACTTGATCCTAATTCTATACTAGTTTCAAAACTATGTAAAATAATCGCTTACTGGTTGGAAGTTTTTTAATTTATTTATTATTGTGTGTTTATTATTTGCTTGTGCTCAGTCTGTGTGCATGTCCATGTATTCCACTTGTGTGTATCTGGTACCTTTTTTGTTTTTTTGGTGGCATCAGTGTGCTTCAGTAGCAGATGGTATCGGTGCCGTGATGGCGTCCTGTCACAATGTGTTCCTCTACCTTTTTCCCTGTAGATCAGAACAGTGACAGACACACTCACTGTTCTGATGCTGCTCTCTGACTAGCACATCTGTCTCCTGAATGCCTGTTAATGGAGTGTGTGTATCTGCAGGTTAATATCTACCCTCCTTGTCATTGACCGCTACCTGCACAACTGAAACTATTACTTAAAAGCACGGAACACGTATGAGCTCTATTATTTTTTACAGTAGATGCTACAGGAGAAAAGGTTGCCATATAAAGTAGTTTTATTATTTAAGCCTTGCTAGTTTAGCACACTCGCTTGGCTAGTTCTGTAGTGAAGGAAGCAACATTGCTCTTGTTAAACTGTGATGTGATTCTATAAAAATTTTGCGTTGTTCTTGCGAAAGATTTCCGCCATTTCATAACGTTGTTCCCGCTGCAGGTGATGGAGTACGAGAACCGTATCCGAGCCTACTCGACCCCCGACAAGATCTTCCGCTACTTTGCCACACTGAAGATCATCAGCGAGCACGGGGACGCGGAGGTGTACATGACGCCACAGGATTTCATCCGCTCCATCACACCTAATGAGAAGCAACCGGAGAGTGAGTGATCTTTGTGTGATCTCTAGAAGTGCTTCAGTAAAGCAATACTCTGGTCCTATACCTTGAGTAGTCACGAAGCACGGCACACTTATAAATACATCTTATAAACACGTCGCTCTCACTGATTAATGTCCTCCGCTTTGTCACTGCTACATAAATACCTTATTTACAGAAGAACAGATGTGTTCTTACCAGCAGTACATGCGATCATCAGGGCTCTCCGGTTTCCTCCTGCTGTATCTTGTATCTATTAAACGGAGGCCAGCGCAACTTGACCCGACTAAAACTCATGTAACCGCATCCACATCTTTTATATGGTTGACAGGATGAGTGACAGCAAACAGCTGCATTCCGCAGACTACCTCTGCCTCAGTCAGGCGATTCCTCAGAAAGGCTGAACGGCTGACAGGACTAGTTGAGTGGCGGGTGGAGCAGGTCGTGAGGGTGACTGGCTATTAGGTAGCCGGTAAATAAATTAGCAGCTCATATGCTGAGCCAGCTGATGACAGAGATTTGATCTCCAGTCTGCAGTTACCGGCATGCGCACGAGAATCAGTCTGTGAATTCCCACAGCCAGCGTTACTTTTTTTTAATAACATGCCTCATAATAAATTTCTCACTCAAATTAATTTATGCGTGATTCATAAAAGCGACCACACACGGAAGACTGACTGAATTACAGTCTGGCTCAGTGTTAACACAGAGATCCTATCTGTAAATATTCTCTCTTAGTCAAATTAAACAATGCAGGGATCTTTTGGTCTGCATGTGAGGATGAGGATTTAACACCAACTGTCAGTGAGAAAAACACAGAGAGAGAGAGTGTGTCAGTGTGAAATGCATGAGCGCTTCGGGCCCTTTTTTTTTTTTTTTCTTCCCAGCTAAAGCCCCGTCAGTGCAATTACCCAACACAGCCTTGCTGTCGTTATTAGACTTCAGAGCCTCACCATGGTGCACAGTGGAAGCCTTTTTACCATCGACAAACTCTCTGATGCCTCCAGACATCGAATCTGATTGAATAAATGACGAAGCTGTATGCATATTAAAGTTTTTGAAGGACAGTCCAGAGGGCAGGCGCTCAAATCCCCTCGTATTATGCTGGCTGTTCGTTTCTCAGAGTTGTGCGCAGGTTGGCACAGATGAGTGGTATTGCTTTTAACGTATTGATCCCCTGATGGCCAGCCTCTATCGCAGTTCGCTTGCCACTGAGGTTTTGCCTGCAGTCTATGCTCTTTAATTAAAAGTTGGCCAAGGAGATATTGTCGTCCAGTTCTTATCTGCAACGAGCTACTGATATCAGGAGCAAAGCGCTCTCATGTTAGTGCTGATAGGTAGGTGCTCCACACATTCTCATTTGGTCTAAATAATGTTTCGTAGGCGTTGTCTTTTTCACACTTAACTTTAGAGAGCTGAGCCGATATGGGGAGGGGGGTGTGTGTCAAATATTCATGAGCTTTATGGTATAGTATTTTCATTGGAACTGTAATGAAAGGTGACTGGAGATAAATCAGTCAATCCAAACGGCGAGAATTAAGTACAGGCATAGATGCGCACTTTTACTGTGTGGTGCTGTGAAGTAGGTCTCCTAGACTTTATTGATATGACTCATTAACTCACTCAAACAATGATGGAGTCGCTTAAGGCAGGCATTCAATTGCGCATTCATCAGAAACACTGCTGTCGAGAACAAGGGCACTTTTTGAGGACACACACACACTTCAAACAATAGTCTGTTTTTATGTCTCTAAAATGTATCCCTTCACTGTGGAAAAAAACAAACAAACTGCATTAACAGCAAAATCAATTCAGAAGATCTGAATATGTAATATATTTATATCAGGCGGGTTCTCGAAACTGATTGGTCAGAAGCCATGTTGTATAACATCAGCTTCAACCGTAATCTCAGCTGGGATTCAATTAACAGGCTTATATTAAGTTACGAATACGTCATCGTTTCTATACTAAACAGATCATTCACAAGGACGTGTATGGCAGACGCTCTACATAATCTTAAGCCTAACGGTAAAAGGTTTAGGAACATGCGTTATTATTTACAAAGATGATGTAGTCAAGTCATTGATCAGGTGAAGTATTCTGCATGGACATATAACATTTATGGAAGAAGTCTCCAGTGTTGGTGCCTCTTCCTCCTCGGGAGAGTTTTTAGGACTTGCGTCTTGATGTTGAAAATCGTTCTCATGTACACGAGAAAGTTTTTCACATATAGAGGACATTATGTCCTTGCAGGTCATCATCTGTTTCACTTATTCGTCGTCATTCAAGCCTCCTTATTTAGACGGACAGACAGGTAAAGAAAAACGAAAAGGCAAAAGTAGGACTAATGGCGAACATAAACATGTAATCCATTATTCATTGAAGTGCCAGAAATGCTGCTCCATAATTCATCATCTTTGCACAACAGAATTACATTTGATCTCTTCAGTTTTGGCCCTAAAGTATTGGTCTCCATTTCTCTCACAGCCGTTCACGCTTGGCTTTTCCGGTACCATCTTTGGCCTGACTGATTATATCAGTCGTCCACCGCAGACTAAAGAGCACCTTTAGAAAAAGGAGGAATAAATTTGGCAGTGAGGATTGGAATAAGGGGGATATCGGCAGTGTGTGTTAGGGGGTTTATATGAGGTAAGGGCTTAGCTTTGTTTTCTTATTCACCGCTGTGTAGGGTCCTCTCTCCAGCTTTACTAATAAATATTAATAGTAAAGTGAGAAACTTAATCAAAAACATGATCATGCACTTTCAGGAATTTGATTATGACCATGTTTGCAAAAACGCACACATAAGCCGGATCTCTAGAGGTATTATGACTCCCGTGCCGGGATCTGAGGTCTGTACGATGTGATTAAATCAGTCTGGCTATGCAGATAAACTCCCTGCTGACAGGATACATACATGATTAACCTTTTTTATTTTTTATTATTATTTTTTTTTTTTTTAAAAAGGACAAAACAAAGGACACTACAAAAAGTATTTCATTCAGAGGATTGGCTTCAAGAACAGCTTTGCAGCTTGCCTGAGAAAAATGAAGTGTAGACTGTATTAAACTGTTTGTCCGTAATAATCCTGCCTTGTTTACATTTGCAAACTCTGCCAAATGATCACAGTGCATCCAAAATGCAGAGGATAATGCAAATCTACTGTATATACTAATATCAACACATTGTATGATGTGAAAAAGATCATTTATTTGGAAGCATGCAGGAATAGAAAGGAGGTTTTAATGTGCGTATTAACTATTAAAACATTGATTAGAAAACCCTGATTAGTGCTGTGTGCTGAAGTGTAAAGATTTATTAACATTTTGTCTCTCTCTCTTTCTCTCTTTTTCTATCTCTTAGACCTAGGTCTGGATCAGTTTGTGGTGAAGCGCTACGATGGAAAGGTAAGCTCTCGTGTGAGTGTGTGTGTGTGTGTGTGTGTGTGTGTGGGCGAGTGGGTGGAAGCAAAGAGGTTACCTAGCTATTGTTCCACCCAGCAGGATGTTGCCGGAGAACGTGTGTTTCAAAAGCCGCTTCTCATAAAGCCATTAATGTCTCTCTTTAGAAGGACCCGAGGCCTTGGATCCCTCATGACGTCTCTCTCGCTTTCTTTCGGCTTTGGTCATTGAGTCAGACAAAGTAGTTTTTTCTTTGTTTGTGTGTCTGTAACTATCTAACCAAATTCTATGACTTCTGTAAGAAAGCGAACGGATTGAAGACAGACGTTTCTCTCTCTCTCTCTCTGTCGCTTGCTTCCCCTCTCTCTCTCTCTCTCTCTCTCTCTCTCTCTCTCTCTCTCTCTCTCTCTCTCTCTCTCTCTCTCTTGTAACACCTAAAGCACTGTTGCTGATCTGTGGCACCGCTGAGCTGGACGCATCTGTGGTTATCATATGTCAGTTCTGTGCATCATGCTGTTGTCTGAATCAGAATTTATTTTCCTTCTTGTATGGGGTGAATATTGATGCATGATAATGAGACACATCTAGGCATCGATCACAGATCTGTTTTTTTTTTGGTTTTTTTTGCAAGAGTTTTTAAATAATTCTAAAACTTTATGGTTTTAGCTGAACATTCTTAAAGGACATGATATGAGCTGTGAGTTTCTGCAAAATATCCACAATGGAGAGCTCATGAGTGTTTGATGAAACACCTTGATTTTGTCTGATCTCCGAACGTCCTCAAGCTCACACAATGAAGAGTAATACGAGGCTTAGCCTTGCTGCTCTCCTCTCTCCAGCCATTAGTGCCATTATCTGTGGGAGGCATCCAGTGCAGTAACAAGTGCAAATGGAGTGGCTCTTTATGAACTGAACCTTGGACAAAGCTCTCTTCTATGGCCTGAGCCGGGCTTGTCTCAGCCACCCACATGCTGATTAGCCCACTCGAAAGATATGATAAAAACCATAAATCACAACTGGTAGATAATAAGTCTTGGAGAAACCTTGCACAACATTTTTCTGCTCTTTAGTATTTTATCCTCAACAAATGCATACACACGTGTAGAGTTTGCTTTATAAATAATCTTATTTTAAATACTGCTTATTCATTATTTTGTTGTAAGAGCATATCTGTGCATTCAGCCTTCAACAGCTCAACTTTCTCACACCTGTTTAAACTGATCTCACCCACTCCTTCCTTCTTACACTTTATTTTTTCTCTATTGTATCTGTCAGTTTCTGTTTTTGTGTAGTTTCCGCTCATAGTCTCTTAAAAAATGTACCCGAATAATCTTCCAGGTGTTTACCCTGTAGTCCTGTATTATGCTTTTGTGTGTGTGTGTGTGCGCACAGCTGCTGCGTGAGTGGTGTTATTTGCACAGTCGCCCGTGTACCTTTTGTACAGCCGGAGGATTAAGTTGCCTCTGAAAATGAAGTGCTTTCAGTCTGTCCTTTCCAGGGCAACAATTTTAATGACTCATTTTGTGCTAGTCTTGTGTTCGTCCAGTTAAATGGTCTGTAGAACTCCTTAAGGGAACGTCATGTGCGTAACTTGCACGAGTGTCTTGCATACACATATGTTTAGTCACATTTTGTCACAGTGTATGCTGACAATGTGCTAGATTTTCCTCTTCATTAGGTAAAGGGCTAAGGGAGATGCTCCAGAGCATTTAATAATGAAAATGACCCGTGACGAGGACGTGCAGCTCCACACAGGAACACCCTTCTTCAACTGTTCCTCCCTTTCTATTTCCTCCATTCCAATTTCTCTCTGTTTTTTTTTCCCTTTTTTGCTGATTTTCAGCTTTTCACTTTATGGGACAAGAATACAAATGACTTGTAGTCATTTGTAGAGTTGTACTTTCTGCCTTTTTCCCCCAATTAGCTTAAGTACAAGACCAAGTACATTTAACAGTACATTGTAAGAAAGTGATATCGCTTAAACTGGCAGAGCTGGTCTAAAGGCACCGACACAAATCTCTCTCTCTCTCTCTCTCTCTCTCTCTCTCACACTCTCTCTCTCTCTCTCTCTCACTCTCACACACACACACACACACACACACACTCAAAAATCCTGCGGAGCTCACCTGGGATTTCTAACCTCCCAGCTCAGGCAAATATCTGAAATATCTGTGTCCTCTGGGGGTAGTTATTTCCCTCCCAAATTTTCCTTTCACAGCGTTTTTGCAAAGCACATCACTCGCTCTCTATTCTTTCTCTCTTTCTGCCCCGCCACACCTATTCCAATCCTTCCCTTCCCAGTTCCTATGTGCCAATTGGCCTGAACTGTGGAGACGGTGATTGTCGTCTTTCCTTTCATCCATCCTCGCTTCTCATTAGGTTTATCCAGCCTTTTGGCTCTTTCTCCATTCAATCCACCTGCTCCCATTCTTTCTGTTTCTCTTTTTGTGTAACCCATCTTGTCCCTGTATAATAGGACACTCTAATGGATTTGGCCCAGAATTTGTCACAGTCTAATGGACTGTGCTTTATGGATGCACAAAGGTTTTTTCCTAACCCTTTATGTATTTTTTCTTAACAGTGTTTTACAGCTCCATGGGCACTACGCTCGACTCCCTGTTAACACCAAACTACAGTGCTTGTTCACGTGCATGTTAGGTGTGTGGGGTGCTTACTAAGGAAAAGTGCTTATTAGTGTCTAAACTATATAACTGTACTGACATGTCTCTCTTTTTTTAGCAAAGTTCCTGCTGGCGTCTCCGTGTTTTATGCTATACGCTACATTACAGTTGTGCTGTAACCTAACATGACCTAACGTACACTTTTAATTGTCTTGTTGTGCTAATTATATATCTTGTGCTCTTGCAATTGTCTCTCATTCTCTTTTCCACTCATGTAACCAATAAAACCTTCCATTCTCTCTCATCCCTGTCTCTCCATCCTTTCTTCTTTCCATTTCATCTAATCCAACCTCCATTTTTTCCCATCCATCCTGTATGCCCGTCCCTCTGTGTAGGACTTCTGGCAGGTATGGGGATGACACTGAGCTGCATGAGTGTGCGCACGAGTGTGTGCGTGTGTGTGTGTGTGCGCTTGTGTGTGTGTGTAGATGCAGTTGAGAGCCTTTGCACTAAAAACTTCTCCCTTATGCCTCTCTCTCTCTCTCTCTCTCTCTCTCTCTCTCTCTCTCTCTCTCTCTCTCTCTCTCTCGTCAGAGCTGGTCTCTCTTTGCCTGAGCAAGCCTTTCACCTAAAGTCCTCAATTACACTGCACAGGAATGCAGCCAAGCAATGCATTACCGCTATATAAATTTCATTAATAATCATTGGTTTGGGAATATAGCGTGGTGCCAAGCAGAAAGTGAGAATTTTGGATTCAGCAGAAATGAGAATGGAATGATTCCTGACAGAGCATCTTTCCCCTAATGGTGTGTTTGAGAGACAGAGAGAGAGGCAGACTCACCCAGACAGATAGATGGGACTCAACTTTCCATAACAAATGCTTATGATCTTATGCAAATTTGCTGAACTCGGCGTGTCGGTGTAGAGATTGAGGGGAGAAATGCTGCTGTGATCACATTACAAGTTTCAGCTTTAGATTGTGGCCCAAACCCTAAACATTTAAGCCAAGGACTGATATTTTATTCGAACCAATCTAAATAGTAATTTAAATAGAAAATAATTGACCAGGATTTTCTGCAAACCAACCCAGCTCTCTTGAAAAAATCAACAGAAATTATATATATATATAATTTTAATAACGTATATTATTTTATTCTATAATTTTTTATTCTGTAATTTATATATATATATATATATATATATATATATATATATATATATATATATATATATATATATATATATATATATATATAATTTTTTTTTTTTTTTTTTTTTTTTTTTTGCATTACAGCTTGTAATGTTTAAATATCTAAAATGTAATAATTTACTCTATGCTCTTTACTTTTATTTATATTTAAAATAATAAACCCATAATTTAAAATATCATACTTTAAATCTTTGTAGCTATTGGTTAAGAAAAACTTTTAAATAAATAAATTTAAATAAATAACTTTTATAAAGCAGCAAATATTTACATTCTCATGCAAAGATTACTGAGGCAAATAATTTGTCTTTATTTTATTGACAGATACACCCTTATTACACAGTGTGTCTAATCTCTGATATTAATATCTGATAGTAAAACTGCTGCTTTCAGTAAAAACACTTCTTGGTATCGGATTCTGTTTTAAGCATAGGGCACACACACACATACAACAGACAGCGTAAAGGGAAAAGGGCAGCAGTTCTAAGATGTGTACAGGTGTTTCAGTGAACACACACACACCCGAAACACAGCTGACGCTAGCAGACCCGAGTTCTCAGTGGTGGAACAATGCAGCTGACTGTGGCTTCTGAATTATTAACCATGCATACACATACACATTCGGTTTGTATGTACGGTTGTGTGTGTATCTGAAGGGAAACGAGCGAAGGTGCATGTGCACGCATGAATAATTCAGCACTTCCAGCAGAAGATCAGTTCAAGTTTTCTAAACATTAGTTGTGAGTAGGCTTCCCTCAGGCAGGAGGAATCCTGTATCTGATCTTGAATTGTTCTTTCTCTCTTTATCTCTCTCTCTGTGTGCGTGTGTGTGCATGCCCTGCTGAATGTCTGCAGGATGGCCACTGCAAGCTGGGAGTGGGTTGTAGAGTTGCCTGTTGCGCCCCCTGTCTGCACTCTGTGGCACCACAGTTTGCCCTGACCTCAGGAAAACTCGTTCTTTCCTCGGACATATGGAAACAAAATGTACCAGACCGCATTGTTAGCATGCTGCAGAAATGTAAAGGGAATGAGCTACACTCTTTATCTACACTCACTTATCCCTATATGGTCGTCGGGCACTGTGATGTCACATCTTCTGCCTAGTGTCAGGTGACCCAGGTAGACAGGCATGGGGTGGTGGGGGGGGCAGGTGCTGTGATGAGCCTGTGGCATGCTAATAGAGCTGCTGCCAGTGGATAATGGTGTGATGGCTTGTGGCTGAATTTGTTGACCTTATTTTGGGCTATTATTCTCAGCAGGAGCCCTTTGATGACAGTTGGAGGTGCTATACACACACACACGCGCGCGCACACACACACACGTTTGTCTTACTATTCATGTGTAGACTTCAGTAACCATTTTAGCTCTTATATTTTTTATTACATAAAGTCTTTTCTCATAAAACTGTTTTTCTCAGAGGGACCAGCCAAAGTTCCCCATAAAGTCAAAACTGTCAGATACTTTTATTCTTTGATCCCACAAAGATAGCAAAACATGCTCACACACTCTCTCTTTCTCTCTCTCTCTCACACACATGCACACACACACACACACTTACTTCCCTCTCAGACTGTACGTTGATGGTAATTGGTGTATATGACAACCTAATATTTTGAACACTATTGAACACCTGCTTTGAGATTTCTTCTGCCGCAGACACACACACACACACGGGTCTACAGAAACACCATTTGCAATTTATTTGTTCCCAAATGGCATTAAGATGAAGGATGAAATGAGTTTTGTGAACCTGTGTGTGTGTGTATGAGAGAGAGACCTTTATAATAAAAGAGGACCTTTTCTAAAATCCCTGATGAATGATGTGAGATATTGATTGCTGTTTGTCACTGTGCATGGCTTATATGGCGTCTCAAGACGACGACTCATTACTTTGTCTTGCTTTTTTATTCTTTTCTTTTTTTTTCTTGCATTCATTGTTGCAAGCTTTCTTGCTTATTAATTTTTTTTTATAACTGGTGAAGACGTTGTCATGAATCCCCTGTTTAGAAATGTGCTTCCAGCCCAGTGATGGTTAAAGGAAGTGTGACCGAGACCGAGGACAAAGTCCCTGTGAGACAGAAGCTTGAAAGAAGAAATTCCAGGACTCGAATGGGAATGCACTATACACTGGCCATTACTTTCTCTTTTTCACTTTCTTTTATTATCCTTCACATTTTCATCAGCTCTAGTCTCTTAACCCATTGTAAGTACACTGGGCATTTCTACTTTGACGCACATTTATAGTGTTTATTGAGCGAACCAGACAAACACAGGCATTGGTTGCGCAATCAGGTCTTCTTGCTCGATTGATTTAATCACACTTGCACACAAGACTGTCTTTCTCTGTTACGAATCTGTCTATCAGTAGAACTAATAAAGTGAATCCCTGCAGCACTGTTAGTGAATCAGCAGGAACCTCTTTCTAGCTCACATACTTGGTAAGCAAAGGTCTGAGGGCTTCTCCTTATGTCTAGCAATATCACCTTCTCAAACAACATGGAAGCCCTGAAGCAAGGCCAAACAAAAAGAGAAAGAAATGAGAGAGAGAGGCAGGAATATCCCTCCAGCGATCTTAACACACCACGTCCTGTACCCAAGCTCCGCTTCAGAGCTTTTTTATAAGACAATCTCACATCCCCTTTTTCGACTTTTCTGTCCCCATCGAATCACCAGATTCCTCCAATCATAAAATTCTACCACTGGTGCTTATGTTGAATTAGGCAGCTAACCTGCTAACCATTTACGTTTAGCTAAACAGTTATGTAATCAGACGTGGGAGTTTCCTTACTCGCAGCGTAAAAATAGTAACAACCGTGGAGCTTTTTACAAGACATCTAAAGTGGCAGTTATGAAAAATGTGCCACGAGTTTCTTTCTGTACAAATATATATGAAGGCTTCCAGAAGGCTGCCATTTCATCTGTCTCAGCTGTGTCTCAGTGCTGTTGCAGTACTGTCTCAGCTGTGTCTTAGTGGTGTCTCAGTGCTGTCTCAGTACTATCTCAATACTGTCTCTGCTGTGTCTCAGTGCTGTTGCAGTACTGTCTCAGCTGTGTCTTAGTGGTGTATCAATGCTATCTCAGTACTATCTCAATACTGTCTCTGCTGTGTCTCAGTGCTGTTGCAGTACTGTCTCAGCTGTGTCTTAGTGGTGTCTCAGTGCTGTCTCAGTACTATCTCAATACTGTCTCTGCTGTGTCTCAGTGCTGTTGCAGTACTGTCTCAGCTGTGTCTTAGTGGTGTCTCAATGCTGTCTCAGTACTATCTCAATACTGCCTCTGCTGTGTCTCAGTGCTGTTGCAGTACTGTCTCAGCTGTGTCTTAGTGGTGTCTCAGTGCTGTCTCAGTACTATCTCAATACTGTCTCTGCTGTGTCTCAGTGCTGTTGCAGTACTGTCTCAGCTGTGTCTTAGTGGTGTCTCAATGCTGTCTCAGTACTATCTCAATACTGTCTCTGCTGTGTCTCAGTGCTGTTGCAGTACTGTCTCAGCTGTGTCTTAGTGGTGTCTCAATGCTGTCTCAGTACTATCTCAATACTGTCCCTGCTGTGTCTTAGTGGTGTCTCAGTACTATCTCAATACTGTCTCTGCTGTGTCTCAGTGCTGTTGCAGTACTGTCTCAGCGGTGTCTTAATGGTGTCTCAATGCTATCTCAGTGCTGTTGCAATACTGTCTCAGCTGTGTCTTAGTGGTGTCTCAGTGCTGTCTCAATACTGTCTCAGCTGTGTCTCAGTGCTGTTGCAGCACTCTCAGCTGTGTCTCAGTGCTGTCTCAGCTGTGTCTTAGTGGTGTCTCAATACTGTCTCTGCTGTGTCTCAGTGCTGTCTCAATACTGTCTCAGCTGGGGCTTAGTGCTGTTGCAGTACTGTCTCAACTGTGTCTTAGTGGTGTCTCAATGCTATCTCAGTGCTGTTGCAATACTGTCTCTGCTGTGTCTTAGTGGTGTCTCAGTGCTGTCTCAATACTGTCTCAGTGCTGTCTCAGCTGTGTCTTAGTGGTGTCTCAATACTGTCTCTGCTGTGTCTTAGTGCTGTCTCAATACTGTCTCTGCTGTGTCTTAGTGCTGTCTCAATACTATCTCAGCTGGGGCTTAGTGCTGTTGCAGTACTGTCTCAACTGTGTCTTAGTGGTGTCTCAATGCTATCTCAGTGCTGTTGCAATACTGTCACAGCTGTGTCTTAGTGGTGTCTCAATGCTGTCTCAGTACTATCTCAATACTGTCTCTGCTGTGTCTCAGTGCTGTTGCAGTACTGTCTCAGCGGTGTCTTAGTGGTGTCTCAATGCTATCTCAGTGCTGTTGCAATACTGTCTCTGCTGTGACTTTGCTGTCTAAATGTTGTCTCAGTGCTGTTGCAATACTGTCTCTGCTGTGTCTCAGTCCTGTCACAATACTTTCTCAGCTGTGTCTCGATACTGTCTTTGCTGTGCCTCAGGGCTGTCTCAGTATTATCTTTTTCCTATCTTAGCTGTTTCTCAGTGTTGCCTTCATGCAGTTTTGCCCGTGTCTCAGTGCTGTCTTCATGTCTCGGTTGTTTCTCTGTATTTTCTTGATCCTGTCTCAGCTGATTCTCTATACTGTCTTCATGCAGTTTTGCCCGTGTCTTGGGGCTGTCTTCATCCTGTCTCTACTGAGTCTCCATGTTCCGTACATGTCATCTCTGCTGTGCTTCAGTGCCGTCTACACTCTTTGTCTTGTGTATCAGGTCGGAGACTCCATGACATGTGGTGCTGAACAGAGCAGCAGCCATTAGATGTACAAGTCCAGCTGTCAGTTTCTCTTTCTCTTCATTCTCCTGCTTTTACCTTTCTCTCTCTCTTTCATCTGTGAGCATAGACTGTTACTGATGCAGCAGGATCACCTCACAGGCTCAAATACCTTCGGTCTTGCAGTTTTGTGTGTGTGTGTGTAGTTATTTGTGTGGGTGTTGGTTCACAAGTCTTGCTCCCCTTTTGTGTTAATTTGTAGCCTGCTGAGTGTTGTTTGTGTGTTCCTGGCTGAGAAAGGTGCTGCATGTTCTCTGAGGATCTCTGAAGGTGACAGCAGGGACATGTGGTGCCTAGAGCACACACACGCGCACACACACACACACACACACACACACACGTATTCTCTAATCAGTTGCTTTTGCTGCAGTAGCTGTTACCCAGACTTCCCCGTCTGCAATAAAAATAACTTGCGTTCTCCTGGTATTTTAACACAAAACACACACTCACACAAACACCATCTTCAGCCTTGCTCTTAGACTTAATTATTCCAGCATCACTCCCGCGAGCTGCAGAGTCGTGTTCTTGATAAGTGTTTTGGGGTAAATCTCATAGCTCTATTTTTATGGCACAGTGACGTAACATAGTGTGGAGGCTCTGAAAAATACTAGTGTAGTCCTGAATTCATATTTGTGCACGAAGTGTAACCACCATGAAACAGCCCAGTAATGGGGTAAATTCTGCGGCTAATTTTTTAGTTGATGCTGTAACAAGGCAGAGGTTGTCTGCTACTCTGCTGTCACAAGTTGAGAGACTGTTCAGTGCTGTATGAGGTGATAAGTGGTGTAGACTGCAGTATTAGCACAAAAGTTGAAGCTTTGGAAGATGTGTTTCAGCAAAGGATGCGGGTGAGGGAGACAGACTAAAGGATCAAAGTGCTGCTGCATCGCTCTCTAAATAGAAATGAAATAAGATTGCTTGCTTTTTGTTTTATCAGCATTGTAGGTAATGTAGGAAAGCATTAGCTGAAACAACAGTGGATGTTGATGAAAAAATAAAACGTGGACAGACATTCAAGTCTTCCAAGCTGGATTTTTCCTTTAGTTGTGCACAACACTCTGTTGTCACCATTATTTCAGGACTTAATGACAGTCGGTCGACGTTGCTCTCTGTTCCAGGGTGCTGCTGCACTAGTTTCCTGTAAACTCTTACAGCATGCCAGCACTGCATTATACAGAGTGTTCAGCACAACAAGGACTATTTTTCCTCCAAAGTATAAAATTTAGGTCGCCTATTGCTTATGATGCCATTTGAATCACGCAGCTGTGTAGCTTATAAGGCTGAGTAGACTATGGGATAAATAGCACATACACTGTACATTCGTATTTGTCAGAATAATGCAGAGTGGTATGTTTTGTTTAAAAAGTTACAGAAAAAGTCCTGTATTTTTTGACTGTTGATCTGTCCTAGTTAAATAAATTATGTAATTACAATTAAGTTAAAAAAATAAATCATCCATCACACCTATAGTGAATAAGTGTGTGTTGAAGTGTGTGTGTATGTGATGTTGCCGTACTTGAAGTCAATAATGGTGAGGGGGTTTTTTTTGTTTTGTTTTTTTTTCTCCTTAACCCTTCTCTCTTCTTCCTTGACACTCTGATGGGATTTCCACCAGATGGAGGTAACACACATTGAACTCTGGCATGATGTGTGTGTGTGTGTGTGTGTGAGTGAGAAAGAGAAAGAGATCGCGATACACACTGCAGTCTGTGTAGAAATTGTTGTTCAGTCACCGTGATCAAATGTATGACGGACCACTTCACTGTCTCTTTGTGACGTTTGTGTAGTCTTTTGTTTCACATGCAATGCTGTAGTGTTACACATTAGACTGTTGTTCACTGATTTATGTGCCACTGTGATGATGATGATGATGATGATGATAACATGTTCTCTTCATGTTCCCTCTTCCCTCTGCCGTGTCTGCCTGAATGAGTATGCTCCACTTGCATGGTCGGTGCATGTCATGTACTGTGTGTGCGTTTGTGTGTGTATTAGCATGCTAGTGTGTGTCTGTTGTTCTAATGGACGTAGAGTTCGTACCGCAGTAAGTTGTTACACAGAATGCAGGTGTTCAGATAACACCCTATCTATCTTTCTCTCTGGGGACCAACAGAAGATTTCTCAAGAGCGGGAGAAGTTTGCAGACGAGGACAGCATCTTCTATACGCTCGGGGAGTGTGGCCTCATCTCCTTCTCTGACTACATATTCCTCACCACCGTTCTCTCCAGTGAGTGTGTGTTTTTGTTTTCTGTCCTTTTAATCATCTCGGATTTGCGCATTGTGCAAGAGTTGCCAAGGGAACGTGACAGGAGTATAATGTTGTTGTAAAAACGTCTGCTTCTCATAATACATTTAAACACAGTTCCCTCAGGATGCGACATATGTGTCTAGTGTCCTTCCTAATCTAATCTAATCCACACTTACTCACTGTCTAATAGAAATAAAGCAACATGCATCTCTAATTAGGACACCATTCACTTAAAGTGTCCCTGAAATCAATATGGACAGAGCTTTATGTTCACTATTATGGACAGGTCAGTGCTGATATATTTGAAGTCAATTTAAATATTTGATGACTCGTTCTGTTCTAGTCTTGTAATCGTCCAATTGCAGCATTTGTGTCCCACCCTCTGGGACGTGTCTTGCTCTACAGTAGTAGCTTTTAAGCAGCAAACAAAGTGGTTCCCTGTGCCTCTCTGTCGTCATCAGCTCCACTGACCAAACACGTATGACACCTACAGCTCACGCATCATTCTCTTAAAGGTGACAGGCGTGGCAGTATGAAATCCTCCACGGTTGAAAAAAGACTCATTAAACCTTTACCTGTTCTCCATATTTAGCTAGTTTTCTAAGCTTCTGTCAAGTTTGTTTAGATTCAGAAGAGATGTAGAGCATCTCAAAAGTTTCTAAAAAAGCGTAAAGACATGGATGAGCGAGTTTGGCGTGGAGGAACGTCACAGTGTCCTGACCTCAACCAGACAGAACATCTTTGGGATAAATTAGAGCGGAGACTGTGAGCCAGACCTTCTTGTCCAACATCAGTGCCTGACCTCACAAATGCGCTTCTAGAGGAATGGTCAACAATTCCCATAGACACACTCCTAAACCTTGTGGAAAGCCTTCCCAGAAAATTTGAAGCTGTTATAACTGCAAAGGGTGGGCCAACTCCATATTACATTCATGTGCATGTAAAGGCAGACACCTCAGTTTTGAAATTTCTCAGAGTCTCTGCTGTAGTTCTTCCCAAAGGTGTTGTATCGTGTTGAGGTGCAGGCCAGTCAAGTTCCTCCACACCAAACTCACTCATCCATGTCTTTATGGAGCTTGCTTTGTGCACTGGTGTGCAGTCATGTTGGAACAGGAAGGGGTCATCCCCAAACTGTTCCCACAAAGTTGGGAGCATGAAATTGTGCAAAATGTCTTGGTATGCTGAAGCATTAAGAGTTCCTTTCACTGGAACTAAGGGGAAAAGCCGAACCCCTGACAAACAACACCTAATATCAATGATTTGGAGGTGTGTCCCAAAACGTTTGGCAATGTAGTGTATGTATAAATCAGTGAAACACTTCAAACACAGTGTCACTGACTTCCTGTTTCAAATCGTCTCTGAGGCAGTTTTAGTGTCATTTAAAAAAAAAGTGATCTAAGACAGTGAGACGCTAAATAACCTATTCATTTAAGGTGTACTGAGCAATATGACTGACCGATGGAAACTAGTAATACAGAGTGTGTGTCATTTCAGTAACAGATCACATATGTTGCATTAATTGTCATGCTGCAGCAGAGCCGGATTGCTAGACACATTCATTGTAATGATCCAATATTCATTTCAAAAGCTAAAAGCTGCTGGGTTTTGTATAATCTGCTCTGTTGTGTATAATGCAGTAACAAATCAGTTCTACCTTTTGTTTCATTATTAGCTTTGCATTTGCTTTTTCTTCCAGCGCCTCAGAGAAACTTTGAGATTGCCTTCAAGATGTTTGATTTAAATGGGGATGGTGAGGTGGACCTGGAGGAGTTCGAGCAGGTAAGAATACACACATACACACACACACACACACACACACACACACACACAATATCAATGAGCTTTGAAGATATTCCATTCTCTCTTAACCCAGAGATCTTAAACACGCTCATCCGTATAGATTCTATCCGTATAGACCATTCACTTCGGCAGAGACGCAGACACAAAGCAGCCTGACATTTTACAAAGCTTTTATTTCACACACGAGCAGAAATGCTCGGGGCTGTACTTGGAGTTTGGATAGTTAACTGCACAGAACTGCTACTATTTAATCAGAATGATGTTTAATTACAAACAGAATCTGGTATGCTCTTAAACCGTGGCATGTGATATCCAGAGATCTGATTGATCAAAGATTGCTTAATTTCTGTGCGTATGAACGGTCGTATAATAATAAATCCCACACATTGGAAACAACTCTACTCATGTATGGTTACATATATTTACATAAAGAACCTCCCCTTTTTGCCATATATGATAAATAGCGGCTGGCCTTTAAGAGTGATATTACAGATACATGCGTGCAAATTCCAGTTACACTTGAAAAGGCTGCAACGGTGTGAAATGCAGCTGTATTGTAAATGTAATGTGTTGCGACATGAGAGATTGAATGCGTGCAAGATGTCATTATTCGGCTCATAGCTGGATGGGAAATGTCAGTCTCCGGTTTCTTATTTTTGAAATGTTCCTGTGGCTATAAACCCTGAAGCAAAGCGTGCACTTGAGTGCGCCTATCTTTGCGGTTGGTTGTGGGACGAGTTGCTAGATGGGATTAACCAGAATTGCACTCGAAATCCGCTAATGAGCCACTCATCTCTCTCAGCAAAGAGCTTCCTATGGAAATAAATTCGAGCCATTGTGAGATCCACCATTTATCATCATCATACCATTCAGTCTTTTAGATACTTTTAGATACTTTTACTTTCTTGTTTATCTGTCACCTGTCTGTACCACATTGTGAGCACCATTACCGTGGAAATTATGCTATCGAAACTGGAAGTAGGATCTCCTCCATTACACTTTCCCACCACTAGGGGTTTGTAATTAAGCATGATAAGGAGCCGATCTAAATATACACACGTCATCAGACCCGAGAATACCCTGATAAAGCACATCCTGTGTATGATAAATCACAAATCCAGCCCGACTGAAATTAATGAATTACTCCAGCCAGTTACTCATAAGCAAATATTAGCGTTTTTGTCCCAGTTGTTATGCAAAAGGATATGGAGCATTAATCAGAGCTGGATAGACTACAACACTGCTCATTAAGTGCTCATAAGCATATGTCAGCTCATGAGCCGACAGCTCATGCGGCTCCACTCAAACAAAACCTGTGCTCTTGTACTACGCAGCTTGTTGAAGTGTGAATTGGAATTTTTATTTCAAATTTTGTTCAAAAAGACGTTACAAATTCTAACGTTTTGTAACCAGCTCCAGTATTTTGTGATATCGCAATACGGCACCGATTCAGAATGTATCTTTGTATGTGTGCATCACACAGGTGCAGAGTATAATTCGTTCTCAGACCAGCATGGGCATGAGGCACAGGGATCGCTCCACCACAGGCAACACTCTGAGGACAGCCGGCTGCAGCTCGGCTCTCACCACCTACTTCTTCGGAGCCGACCTGAAGGGCAAACTCACCATCGGCACTTTCCTGGAATTCCAGAGGAAACTGCAGCACGATGTTCTCAAGCTTGAGGTACAGCAGTTCTAGACTGAGCTGAACTGCTAAAATAAGGCCAAAAAATGTCAGTCTTCTTTTTTTACCCAACAAAAACAATAGCCGAGCAAATCGACATTTGAAGCTAGAACTTGAAACTATTAGCTGTCACTACCTGGAAGCCCCGCCCCCTTTCCACTGCCTCACATTAGTATTAGTATATTAGTGCTTGAAAGACACACTGCTGTAGTGCTTTAATTTTATGTCCAGGTAAATAGAGCATAGTTTGAGGTCATTCATGTGAAATAAAATCAGTGTATATTTACAAGTATGTAGTTCACGTTGTGTGACTAGATTTCGTAGAGGTGTATCAGATGTTTGCCAAGCATTTTCAGAGAATATCGACCATGTGGAGCCATTTCACAGTTTCTACTGGTGACATTATTCTAGTGATTTCTGAAAGAACTAAATCAGGGCAATAATGACGCCTTGGGGTGTAAACGGCGGCTTTTGTAGACATCTCAGCTGTTGTTCTATTAACCGATGATGAACGCCACTTGGATTTATCTCGCTTGCTTGTTCCTAGCAGGAAAATATTGAAGCATGTTCAAAATCTATGTCTCCTGTGCATTGAGTCTCTACATTTCAAAACCATTTGTGTCACAAGATTTTAACCATTTCAGATGACTGTTTTTGGCTGTAAAACCCAATGCACTGGATTGCACTAAATTTTGAAAGAGAAGAGGGGAATAAAGAAAAAGGGAATAAATGGGTTAAACAGAAAAGACACACAGACTGACTGATTTCGGTCTCTATGATGGCAGTACAAAGTCAGAATATGTCATCGTTTCATGTTGTTTATGTCACTGTTTCTCTCCTTTAACGCAAGTGCAGCAGGTCCATATTTTTTTTAACTTGTTGTCCAGTCTGTTATGCTGTAGGCATTTCCCCTATCTTCCACCGGTTACTTCCATTTCCTGTCTCTCTTTGACCTCTCTCTGGCGCCACTGTACATTTGATGGACATTCTCACTTAATGAGATTGAGTTTAGACTCCGACTGCTTATCTCTGGTGCAGCGGGGAAGTGACTGAAGTCACAGGACCGGTGAGGATTTGTGAGCGTGGTGACAACAATACGGGACTTTATTTGACTTGACGACATTTTTTTTTCCCCCTAACTTAAAAAGATAAGTTATTGGATTGAATTTTTAATACACTGCTCAGAATAGGTTTGAGATTTTTACAAAGATTAGCCTTATAAATCCCAAGTTTATCTTCGTTCAAGTTCTCATCTTGTGCTGTAACAGTTAGTTAACTGCAGTAGATGGAGCTATTTCTCATGTGTGGATGTCTAACAGTGGGGGAAAAAGAAGAAAGAGCAGCCTGCAGAGTTTGTTATACATTTGGAAAGCCGGGACTCGGTGCTGTCAAGATTAGATCGGAAAGTAGTTAGCTGCATAGATGAAGTACATTTAGGTAACGCAGCTCAAACTCATAATGTTTATTTTATATTCAAAGAATTAAAGCACACAGAATCATCCTTAGGTTCATGGTAGTTTTCAACTATTTGTCTCTGTTTTTTTTTGTTTTTTTTTAATACATGGTGCTTTGATTAATGGTACTTGACTTGCTTGTAGAATGTCGAGCTGCATGTGTGTGATTTTGGTGCTTTTTAAGCATACAGTGTGTACGAACAAACCAGTCCCAGTGCTGCTCTGCTGTCTGGATGATGCATGACTGTGCTAGCTTATGCCTCATCACGCAGCACAAAGGAGATTTACATACAGATAGGGTGGAGTTTCAGAGCGAGAAAGAGAGTGCAACAGAAAGAAAAGCATTAGCAGCAGGGCCTTTCTGTCTAATATTACAAAATATATAACGAACATACAAAAGGATTAGATAAGCTTGTGATTAACTCCTCAGTTTTATCCTGTGTGTGTGTGTGTGTGTGTGTGTGTGTGTGTGTGTGTGTGTGTAGTTTGAAAGGAATGACCCAGTGGACGGCAGAATCACAGAGAGGCAGTTTGGTGGCATGCTTCTGGCCTACAGTGGTGTCCAGTCGCGCAAACTTAAACAGATGCAAAAAGGACTGAAGAAGATGTTCAAAGATGCACAGGTAAGCCTGATGAGCACAGAGAAAGACAGAAAGGAAGACTTCAGAACAGAGCAGTCTGGATAAAATGCAACATTAGCTTTGCCGTATATATTGGTATATGATGGGATACTGTGTACTTCACTCACTCCTTCTACGAATCATTACCCATCTATTCCTCGTAACCCGTGTCTCTCATCGTCAAACATTTAATGTGTTACTGTTTACTAAAGCAGATGGGCTTAAAGGTGGAAAGGTAATTGGATGAGGCCATTTTTTTTTGTTTGTTTTTTTGTTTGGATGCTGTCTCAAGAGCAGCCTAATATTGAAATCCACTGATGATTCAGTGCTCATGAATATAAGGTTTTGACATGACTGGTTCCATTGCTTTCCATTGATGAGATTATGAACTGCTTTGGCAGGACAGTGTGGTTCATTGACTTGCAAAGTGAATAAGCGCTATCTGGTGATGTGGAGGCGTTATCTGGCTTAATAGCCAGACAGTGGAAAGCTTCAGATTTGTAACTGCGAGCCAGCTTATAATCGTTTTGTGGTATATATCGTTAAGTCTAGATATCATAGAATTTTATGCGAATTTTATAAAAAATATAAAGCATTTTATGGGGTTTTAACAAAATTAAAATGTGTCAAATAGTTGCAGTGGCATATAGTCTGAAAGGTATTGTTTTCCTTATACTCTGAAATTCAATTCAAGACATTGTGCTGAAGCAGCCCTTATTTTAACATCACTGTTAAACAAGACTGGTATTTTTATTTATTTTTTCCTTCACCTTAAGAAAAGAGAGACGTATTTATTTCGTCTGGGAGAAGTGAGTTAAAATGAAATCAAATATGCGCTTTTATGACTCAGAATGCAGTAAATCGGGCTTTAAGGAATACGAAAACTTAATTTCAGATCTTCTCCTTTGGGTATGGAGCACTTTTATGCCATTTTTTTCCCCCTCTTAATGACTGTAATCATGTAATTAACCGTATCCTGCTCACCTAGCCACCTCTCAGGAGGCGCTGAGCTAAAACATCTTGCACATACTTGCCTGTATATGCACACACCACTGCTTCTAGAGTTCTAGTGTCATGTTTTGGCTAATGTGTGCAGTGACCTTTGCATGATCCTGCTACAGACAAATCAGTCATGCTTCACTGCTAGCTATAACCGATAGAGAAATTCTAACTCCAATAATTTTACATCCTGCATAACTTAAGTTTTGTACATATTTGTACAAAATACAACTCTTACAAACGGAGCCTGATATCATAAAACAAGTAAACTGCCTGTATATGCCTTTAATCCCTTCTGTTTAGGCTTCATTAGGCAGACAGCAATCATTCCTTCACCTTTCACTTGTCTCTGTTGTATTAATTAGGGGATCACGTTTGAAGAAGTGGAGAATTTTTTCACGTTTCTGAAGAACGTGAATGACGTGGACACGGCACTGAGTTTCTACCACATGGCTGGTGCCTCTATAGACAAAGGTACACGCACACACCTCTTTTTTTTTTGCTTTTTGCAAACGTCTTAATTTTTGGAACTGCAATTTTTCAGCTTCAGCATTTTTCCCAGGCAGTGCTCATATTTCCTCCCTCTTCTCTCCATCATTCTGGTCAGCTTGTAGCTCATTGTCTCTCTCTATCTGTCTCTGCCTTGTTACCCTCCGTCTCTGTTTTTATATTATTATAATAACAATTTTATCTTCAATCACAGCTAAGGAGGAAAAAAGTTGTGCTGGTGATTGGCTCATGTCCTGTTGTTTCAGGGTTAGAGATTATTTCCATTCATACCCTCACATCTCCCAGAATCCAAAGCAAATTACTGCACTCTCTTTATCCACTCTTTCTTATTGATCTGGAGAACTGTATGTGTTCCTGTTCATATTATATGTCACTTCTTCTTCTCTGTGCTTTCAGAAACACTTTCCACCCCTCGCTGTGTGACATAATTAAATATAGTGTAGGTGGTCTGCTGTAGCTATGGCAGCGTGGCCTTGTATGAATGCTGGACCACTGAAGCTTTCACTGTGTTTGGAGCTATTCATTCTGGCCCTTGAGTGCATCACACGTCTTAACTCATTCATGATAATAAGTCTGATCAGTTATTCACAAACAACGATCAGGCATAACATTCTGAGCACTGACAGGTGAAGTGAATAAGGCGGCCAAGGCTCATTGACGCACATGGGGAACGAAGGCTGGCCCGTATGATCCGATCTAACAGAGGAGCTGCTACTGTTCAAATTGCTGAAGAAATTAATGCTGGTTCTGATAGAAAGGTGTCAGAATACGCAGTGCATGACAGGTCAGGGCTGTTTTGGCAGCAAAAGGGGACCAACACAATATTAGGCAGGTGGTCATAATGCGATGCCTGATCAGTGTATTATTCACATCATTCATAAATGTATTCAAATCAAATAGCTATCTATTATCTTTCTGATCATTATTGTATTAATATGACTAATAATATTCTATGCTGCATTAGCAGACACTTATAGTTAGCATTCATATAATACATCAGAATGGTTTTAATGTTTTATGAAAATGGTCAGACTGGTTTGAGCTGACAGGAAGGCTATGGAAACCCACTTAACAGCTCTTTTCAATCATGGTGAGCATAAAAGCATCTCAGAAGGCACATCATATCAAAATTTGAGACAGGTGGGCTACAAGATCACATTGAGTTCCACTCAATCTTTGTTAATCTTCATCTGCTCATATTAAGATGTCCATATTGCTTATGCCCCCGATTTGTCTTCTACATTGTCTCACGTTCGGCTCCCAAGCATATATTTTCTAGTAGCAAAATTCACAGGCTCACCTGTAGTTATTTTTTCATTTTTATATCCAATTATGATGCTGTTATATAAGTCTGTCTCACCAGTGGCTCAGAAATTGTCGGCAGAACAAAAAAACAACCGCTCACAAGCAGTTCCCACTGCAAGAAAAAAAAAAAAAAATCATTTTAATGTGGCTGATATCTGACACCAATTTGAGCCACTTTTGATTGCGAGTGTAAATTTTGAGTGTGGCAAAGGTTTAGATCCAAAGTGGACATCTAATCACGCATCCAGTAAACACACACACACAAACAGATCACGTCTACACTTTCAACATGGGGGTTCATGCCATTACGCCAGCGTCTTGTCTTTCTCTAATTCACACTCCCCCTCATTTTCTTTCTCATTTAATACCTTTCACACTCGCACTCTCCCACTCATTCTCTCTCCCACTCATTCTCTCTCTCTCTCTCTCTCTCTCTGCATCCCTTTTCCACTCTATTCTGGATTGAAAGAGAATTACATTTTCTGCTCAGTGCCATGCAGAACTGATAATGTAGAAATTGATTCGTCTTGGCGCGGAAATCATAACCCGGCCTCCATCTTCCATATCTCTTTGTCTCTTGTCTCCTGCACTCTTCATTGGAGAACAAAAGCGGATCAATGGTTCTTATGGAGACTAAAGACCGTGTCATGGTCTTTGTTGTTTTTTCCCTTTATTTTAGCTCAGCTGGGACCCAGAGGCTTCTGTGTGGCAGTTTATTGTTATCCTGTCATCCTCAGCACTAGTTTTTTTTTTATTCTTGTTGAAGCCAAAATCCCTTTTGACACCTTTTACACCCATTTTTTGTCTGATGAAACTCCTCATCAGGGAGAAAGTGCCTTCTATTGATCCAGCTTCAATGATCATTAAAGACCCAAACTCAGTATCTGATTATAATCTAAGACAGGGCTTTGCTTCATATGAGATTGCTAGTTTGTGCAGGCAAACATGGTGAGCTCCTGGGTGCTAATATTATTGTCCCTCCTGCTCTCTCTCTAGCTACTATGAAGCAAGTGGCTCGCACTGTAGCCAAGGTGGAGCTGTCGGACCATGTCTGCGACGTGGTGTTCGCTTTATTCGATTGCGACGGTGAGTGTGTGCTTGCTTCTGTCCAGAAATGAACTCTAGAATGAAATCCAAAGTGCAGTAATTGACAGCGTCTTTGTCTCAGGTAACGGCGAGCTGAGCAACAAGGAGTTCATATCCATCATGAAGCAGAGGCTGATGCGAGGACTTGAGAAGCCTAAGGACATGGGCTTCACCCGCCTGGTGCGTGCTATGTGGAAGTGTGCGCAGGACACAGCATGGGACTTCGCAATGCCTAAACAGCAGTAGCAGGCTAGAGGGGGAGAGGGTGTAAAAAAACAAAAGAGGGTGAGAAGAAGACAGAGAGCAGCTTTGTCTGGAGCCAACTAAATTAAGAAATGAACTTAAAATGGCATGTAATAAATCGTGCACACGCTGTAGTGGCCAGTGCTGCTGCATGAGGAAACTGCTGCAGTGCGTGTGTGTGTGTGAAAGACTCCAGCCTCTACACATTAGCCCCTTCCCAGCTCATACTTCTTATAGAGTCTGCCACATCTGTAGCATATGTGCAAATATCACAGGCAAGAATTTCAAGATGTTTACCCATACTGAGAAAAGAACTATTAAAATGTCGCTTCTAATACAAGTATAAGGAGGGTTGTGGATGCAAAATGTAAATGTAAATGTAATTTTTTATTTTAGATTGACTTCGGTATGATCCTGAGCTCATGTCTGTGTAGCGTTCATGTGGGTTTTCTTCAACCTCCTAAAAACATTCTGATAGATGGATTGGAGACTCTAAATGTGGGTTCATGGTGCCCTGTGATGCACTGCTGTCCCACACTGAGTGTATTTCCAGTTTACTGGACTAGCCACTTGGTCTGCTGCAGCCCTGACCAGAATACAGAAGTTATTTAAGATGAATAAATTAATTATAATGATTGACAAGTTAATCGCAACATAAACCCCAAATTGATATCATTCTTTTTCAGAAGCATGAATTTCTGATTATAAACATGAGTCTGTTTACGTGCACATACAAGACAACAAGAAGTGCCAGTGACTTCTCTTTGTTTAGCACCTCAGTACAAAAAGTTTAAAAAAAAAAAAAAAAAAACTATGCAAGAACGCTCTCATCCTTTATTGCCACAAAGCGTAAGAGCAGTAGACTTGAACTTGGGTTACACTGTACAATTGCATATTTAAAACACGCATCATGTCAGCCAGATCAAGGTTGGACATTTGTGTAAACACATTTCACTTCTTTTCTTAGTGCAGGAAAACGTGTACGCTCCCTGCCTGTGGCACATTGCTTCAGATGTGTTGTGAGAATGCTGGAGATCTAATACTAAGGGCTGAGGGGATTGTGGGATGTTTTACATGCGTTGTTGACATGCACTTAGACACTGAAAACAGCAGATCACTCACCCTCGCTCTTCAAATGGTCTTTTATTTAGAGCTCTCTGATTCTTACAAAGCAAAACACTGTCTGTTTTAAAGGACGCATACAGAAAAGCCAAACCCTAGCACTCAGCATTACAGTGTAGTTTATCAACAAGATACCCTCTTCTTTTTTTAATATATATAATTATAAAACGGCTGTGGGTGTGATATAAATTACATTGAGAATGTTATGTACATGAATGAGTATGTGACCCGAGTTACTATATTAAACCGTTTTTCATGACTTGGTGTGAGTTTGGGTTTAATGTGCATGTGGAGCAGCAGCTCAGATTGAGAACAACAGTAAGGTTCTTCTATGCCAACACCGGATACGTTATTTGAAGAAACATAGATAAATGAATACAGATACAGACAGGAGGAAAACTCGTCAGGAAAGTGCACAGTACAGCAAGTGGGATCCTGTGGGGCACAACAAAAAACGTCACATAAGATGGAGGATTTTATATTCATGCAGGTGCTGGTGAGTGAACAGAACAGAGACTGTTTAAGAACGGTGCTGTATGATGCGTTTGCTGCATCTGTAGTAGTTTGTTTATGTAGTGTCCCACAAGTCTCCAAACATAAAGGACTCGTCAGTTGTGCCTCGTGTCCGTGAGGGTCGTGTTGGCGGTTGGTCCGCAACATCCATGAGACAGCTTCCCCAATCCAGCCATGAGAAGTACATAAGTATGAAAAATTTTGTACTTCCCTTCTATATGGAGATTTTTGGGACACCCTGTATTCTGGGAAATAAAACCAACTACAGTTGATTGAAAATCTTGTAGATGGAAACAGACAAAACTAATAGATGTGCACATCTTTGTCTGAGACCATTTATGAACTGGAGTGATGTTGCTGAGGTTGAGAAACTGTCAGAGCCAGAATTCAGACCCCACGCTCACAGTGCTGCCATTTCTGCCTGTGGGTTTGCTGGTTTAGGCCATGCCCCCTCAAGGATTAAATCAAAGTGGCATTGCATTAATTCTCAGATGCACAATATAATGCAGGTTTATGACTAATATAGTAAACAAGGCTTTATGTAAAACGGTGCGGAAGCGCTCTCGAGGCTCCAGTCGAGATGTGCTGAAACATCGTTATGGCTCCATGACTGGTCTTTTTAGTTTGCATATAGAGAACCTGCACTATGTAGAAATGACTCGTGAAAACCTGCTGAGTCTCAGAAGGTTTTAACAGCAACTCAGCATGCAAGAAACGTCTAAATGGGGAAATAAATATGTACTGTACAGTAGTGGAGCAATGATGACATTATAGTGGGTTTTTTATTCAGCTGTTGTGTTTGCTTTCTTATGTAAATCTGAAAAGTTTGAAAACAAAAAGCTTTTCCTTCTGAACTAAAGAGAAATGTCATGTCTGTAGAGACAACAGGCTGAAGGGCTGTACAGTCCAGTGGTTTGGATGACATTGATAAGAGAATGTTACCATGAGATTTGTTAAACACAATCATTCATGTTTTTCTGACTTTTTGAAATTTCACTTATTTTCCCCACACGGTTTTAGGCAGTACTGCCCTCTGCCATGTTAGATCAGTCCTGTGCATGGGTCTAGAGACAAGGACCTGAGAAAGTCCAATGCTACCTAGCTGTGATTTAAACAGAAAGCCAGAAAAGTTAAGATTTGATTTTAATTACAAACAGTTTAATGAATATATGAACAACTGGGATGAAACCAGTGCAACTGTTAAATAAGAAACAAAAACTGAAATTGTCACTGTATGAACGATGCGAGTGCCGTTAACAGCGGCTTCTTATTTGTACGAGATATCTAGTTTAATTATAATTAATATAGAACCGATTAGTTTAGCAATCCTCACACCATTCAACATCAACTTTTAACAGAGATAAAAGAAACCATTCATCCATTTAATATCCAGAATGAGGAATTGAATACAACCGCTTCATTAGCTCGATAAAAAAAAAAAAAATTATTCCAAACAAACTCATGAGCCCAGACCTCTGATGCAATACAAATCTGACAGAGAAAAATTGTACAAATGAAAGAATAAATGAAGTAGAAGACATGAGCGAAACGAGGTCACCACCTAGTGGCTAAGAAAAGAAACTGCAACTGACATGGCTGTGTCTCTGCTCAAGGCTTTGCTGGCTCGTTATTAAATAACGACCTGAGTACAGCACTAACACACTGCAGGGGTCTGGGTGTGCAGAACCTAGAATACGACACCACAGTGTCAGACGGAGAAATCAGTCCAGGTAGATGAAGGAAGCGTGGGGTTCGGCTCTCAGTCACTGTCAAATTTGATGGAGTTGACTGTGGTAGAGATGGCGCCTCCCCTGTAGCTGCCGCGCTTCTTTTTTGTCTTTTCGTGCCTGAAGGACTTGCCTTTGGTGTACTTAAGCACGTCGTTGGCCTTCTCGCCCCAATCTCCACTCGCTCCCAACTTCAAGAACAGAAGTGTGTTTTAAGAAAATTTCAAAGAAACTATTAGTAGGAGTGTAGGAATAGTTTGCTGTGGCTTACCTTGGCGGTGAAGGAATTGTCTAACAGACGTGAGTCTACCTCAATCTCCTCCTCTCTTATTCTACGGAAAGGAGTATTGCCATTCTTTAAAGGACACAACAGGATAGACACAAAGGACAAAAAAGGAGCTTAATAACCATGCTTTAACACAATTACTACCTAGACATAATACATTATTTTGGAGACGTAGCACACACGCATCAGTCACAAGTAACAGCAAAGTGACCGAAGCCGAGGCACAAACATGTACCGGAAATAGAGCTCCATTTTTAAAATAAACCTATTAGCAGTATACACTACACTCGCACAATCACAGATTGTTAAATCAGAGCCAAAGCTGTGCCTGCTAGCTTAATTTATCTGCCCTGATTTAATATCTAGCAGAGAGTCATGCAGCTCAAAGCTGCTATAAAATACTATGACTGGTACAAAGCATCACCTCAGTCAATAGAAATCATCCCCACTACACTCCTTTCGAATTAGCCGACCTTGTGTGTTCACTTGAAAGCCTTGACTCATATGTAGAATGTAGAAAAAATGCAAAGGGGGCATAATGGCAGCCTGCAATAATCATTCTTACCTTCTGTTTGGCCTTGGGGAAGGAATGAGGTGTGACATTAACAGGCTTTTTGTTTTTGGGTGTTTTCTTTGAAGCTGCGTCGTCCTCCTCCTCCTCCTCCGCCCTCTTTCTTTTGCCACCGGTACCTTTGGTTTAAAAAATAAACTTATCAGTGCTTTTTATGGGACAAAAGATACAACTAGTCATTTAACCAGTTTCTGTTCAGAGTAACTATAGAAAAAAAACAAAAACATTGGAAATCATTGTCAATATAACCACAGAAGAGGGCAGAGGCTCAATAGTGGGACTCAATGGAATCTATGTTCATTGACCTCACGAATAAAAGGGTTATTCAGGCAATTTATTCGCATACAAGTGGAATTTCACCCTGGCATACGATAATTAGAAATTTAAGACCACACCAATTTTCCTCTTGCACAGCTAAGCCTAACAGCCAACAGTCCCAAAATCCTGTTATTCTCCAGTTCTGGGGATTTGTAATTACTCTGAACACCATATTTCTAATTCAGACACTTGTTTCGTTAGCTTACTGATACCCTGGAGCAGTGGCACACTGTTACAGTAATGTCAAGAATACAGAGATAACACACGTATCAGTACTTTGGTCAATACCAAAAAATAAGACGACTTTTCATTACCGTTTGCTGGAGGAGCAGTTGGCGTCTTGGGAGTTTTCGCCTCCTCTTCCTCAGATGAAGAGCTCTCTGACGAGCTGCTCTCTGGCTTCGGCTTTGCTGCAGCACTGGGTGTGCTTTTTGCAGCAGGTGTGGTTTTTACCGGCGCTTTGGTCGTCTCCTCTTCATCTGAACTGGAGCTGTCGTCGCTGGACGACGACTCTGCAGCCTTTGAGACGGGAGTTTTTGCTGTGGGGGTTTTAGGAGTTGTTGCTTTGGTCACGGTAGGTTTGGCCGGCGTCGTTTTTGGGGGTTCAGCCTCTGAATCTGAGCTGTCTGAAGAGTCGGAGCTGCTGCTCTCAGCCTTCTTTTTGCTTGTTTGCGTCACGGAGGGCTTAACTGTGGCAGCAGGTTTTCCTTTAGTCTTCTCGTCTTCGTCGCTGGAGCTGTCTGAGTCACTGCTGCTGGACTCGGCTGCAGGTTTAGACACTGTGGGTGTAGCTTTAGATGGTTTTGGTGTGGCTTTAGCAGGTTTGGGTGTGGCTTTAGCAGTAGGGGTGGAGCTCGCTGTGGAACATGCAGGTTTAGCCGTTTTAGCTGCTGGGGTCTCGTCTTCAGAGTCGGAGCTGTCTGAGCTCGAGCTGCTCTCTGCAGGCTGAGATTTGGGCGGTGCTGCTTTAGCTGCAGGAGGGGCGGCCGCTTTCTTCGGAGGCTCCTCTTCATCGGAAGAGCTGTCCGAGTCTGAGCTGCTCTCCGCAGGCTTGGATGGAGTCTTGGATGGAGTCTTGGGTGTTACTGCAGTTTTAGGAGTGGCCGCTGGTTTGGACATGGTTTTCGGTGTTTGAGGTGCAGGTTTGGCAGGAGCCTCATCTTCTGAGCTATCAGAGTCTGTTGGTGAAAAACAAAACGCTGCATTGTTACTTTCCATAGTGTTAATGAGAATACAATGACAATACAAAAGGACCAAACTTTCAAACTCAAAGGACATGGGACATGCTGAAGGAAATCAAACCCACAAGATGAGAGTGAAACTGAGATCTTGCGTAATGAATGTTGTCTTAAAAATACAAACTTTAAAACACTTAGCAAAGAGGATCTGTTGTACTCACCTGAGCTTGAGGACTCAGCTTTCTTTGCAGGTGCAGCCCTTGCTGGTGGGGTCTTAACTGGGACGGATTTAGCAGTCGGTTTGGCTTTATCATCCTCATCAGACTCCTCCGAACTGGAAGAGGATGACTCTTCCGCGGCCTTAGCCGGTGTGGCCTTAGCCGGTGTGGCCTTAGCCGGTGTGGCCTTAGCCGGTGTGGCCTTAGCCGGTGTGGCCTTAGCCGGTGTGGCCTTAGCCGGTGTGGCCTTAGCTACAGGAGTTTTTGTTGTTGGTTTCTCTTCTTCATCATCTGAATCCTCAGAGCTAGAGGATGAGGAGGAATCCTTCTTAGCAGGGGTGGCCTTGGTAGCTGGGACAGCCTTTGCTGGTGTTGCCTTGGTGGCCGGCTTCTTTGCCTCTTCGTCGGAGCTCGACGAGGAATCGTCTTCCTCCTCCGCAGGAGCTGCCGCGGTCTTCTTGGGAACTGCTGAGGCCTTAGGAGCTGCTTTAGGTGGGGCAGCTTTGGCAGCTGGTTTCTTTGCTTCATCCTCTGAGCTTGAATCTGTAAGACAAACAGTTAAAAAAAATCTATCCAAACTTCAAATAATACTGATGAGCCGGAATGGTGAAATCTGTCATACCAGAACTATCCGAACTCGACTCAGCCTTCTTGGCCACAGGTTTGGGAGTCACAGCCTTTGTAGGTGCTGCATAAAGACACAAAAAGAACTGGGTTTCAGAATGTGTGCATCACCTCAGCCATCCAAGTCTCTTGTGTCTAGTAGTAGCAGCCTGATTTACTGCCACTAGACAATCATATGAAACTGGGAGAAAAAACTAAATGCTACAGTCTATTTATCCAAATTCTTACCAGGGGCTTTCTTTTCTTCCTCCTCATCACTGCTGTCTTCGCTGCTGTCTGATGAGTCCTTTTTAGCCGCTGGAACAGGGGTATTCTGAGCCACAGGTGGAGGAACTGCACTGTATGTACCTGCATACCAAAAAGAGAACCTCAGCTTCATTGCAGGTGCATCTACGTTCTGTGTGGTCACTATTCTTTAAAAAGGTCGAAAGACAGTACCTGCTTTGGGTTTCTTACTGGGTGGAGCCTTCTCCTCCTCATCTGAAGAGTCGTCCTCACTACTGCTGCTGCTGGCGGCTTTGGCAGGAGCTGGAACCTTTTTCGGGGCAGCAGATTTAACTGGTGCCTTTGACGCACAAATCAAACACATTCAAAATCTACTCAAGACGCATCCACTTACAAGACGCATCAGAAATCTCTCTACTGCGTTGTCGGAGCCAGACAGCGGTTACAATGCTGATTGGACAAACTCACGTCTCAGAAAGCTTCACAGTGAATGAAGATCATGGTGTAATATCTACAAGTTAAATCCTACCTTTGCTGGAGCCTCGTCTTCAGAGTCACTTGAGCTTTCCTCACTGCTGCTGCTCTCCTGCTTCTTCTGAGCTGGGGCTTTAGGAGCAGCCGTGGCTTTAGGGGTCGTAGGCTTGGCTCCTGGGAAATGCAAAACAAATTGACATTAATTAACGAGAACCAAAAGGCACCGAAGTTTGAGTAAGCATTACGATCTTGGTATTTAGTGATTTATTTATTGTAAAGCACTGAACTCGCTGTAGCCCATTAACAGCAAACTATTCAGAGAAACTTGTTGAAAACATGCTTGTACTTAAAAAATGCCATTTAAATATAACCCTTTTAGATAACTTCCTTTGACGAGGGTCACATAGAAAAGTGATGGCTGTTCGAATGAGCCATATCATCCCCAAAACAGCAGGACAACATTCTTGTACAAAACAATTGTACATACCATGATATCATGAAATGTGTTAAGACTACATTGCTCTAGGTAGAGAGCCTTTTCTGTGCCTTACTCAGACCTCCTTATATTTCTTCTCCCCAGTAACACTTGCTAGCGTCATGCTGGCGGTCGTTTACCTGTAGCTGCCGGCTTGGTTGGTTCTTCCTCCGAGTCAGACTCCTCACTGCTGGAGCTGGTGTCCTTTTTCCTGGCTGCTGCTGCAGGGGAAGCTGCAGGCTTCACAGCTGTGACTTTCTGAGAGGCCAAACAAAACAGTCAGCAAACTAGAAAGAAACATGCCGGATGTCCAATGGCTTTTAGGCGGATTTGCACAATTTAAGAGTTTACCTTTACTGGGGCTTTAGTGGTGGCTTCATCTTCAGAGTCACTGGAGTCTTCACTGCTGCTGGACTCTGCCACCTTCTTCACCGGCACTGCAGCTGCTGCCTTTTTCACTGGTGGTGCAGCTGTAAACACGAATAAACACTGACTGCAGATCCACAGAGAGAAACCATTCCCCTTTGGCCATTTCCCTATTCTAACACATTCAGTTTAACACCACTCCCCATTACCTGTTTGTGGTAAGTGTACTGGTATCCGACAGCTGAAAGTAAAGTGATGTAAATTCAGACTATTTTAAGGGACTTTAGCAGGGTGTAGTATTCCATTTACACCAAAGACACTTAAGGAACATGTTAAAGAATTCAGAAATAAAATAAAAGTGAAACTTTTAGTTAATCACTAACATGTTCCATCAAACGGGAAATATTTCATCCACGATCAAGACACAAGGAGGCGCTCCACAGCCATGGCCATCAGTATGTTTCCTTAAACAAGATCTATTTTCTCTAGATTTTTAAACCACAGATAAATGAATGAAATCCAAAAGGATTGTGGTTTACAATAACTGATTTACTTCACACTGTTTTTCTCTTACTTACACCTAAGTAGCAAGTCATTTGTGACCTTGCCAGTGTTCGTGACATGATCAATAACATTTTAAAACAAGTTTAACCTTAAATAACTAACTGTGGAAACAATACTTATACACGTGGGAGTTTAACCACTGTGTAAAAGTTCGCACGTTCAGTCCCGTAGAGCAGATCAATTTCATCCAGTACTGATTTCTCCGGTGTTTATAATAATTTTTCACACTTTTTCTTGCCACATTCGCCTCAGGCTTGAACATTAGGTGTAATGAATTGATACAAATAAATTTAAATACAAGTCTGATATTAATCTTGAACGTATTGTACTATGTTTCTCATGCTCTGTAAAGCTGCTTTGAGACAATGCCTATTGTTAAAAGCACTATACAAATAAAATTTAATTGATTTCGAACCCCGATAGCCCTGGTTCTGAAATCGTGAGCTGAGCCTTTTTACCTTGAGCTGGTTTCTGGACCGGTGCTGCATCTTCCTCATCACTGCTTGAGTCTTCGTCACTGGAACTCTCCACATCCTTCTTTGCCTTCTTCGCACACGGTCCATTAACCTCAGGACTTTTGGGGAGTGCTTTCCGTTTTGTAGCCCCCCGAGACCTAAGGTAAGTCAGGATTACATTAACAGTCAGATACAAGCAATTGAGGGAAAAAAAAAAACATAATATAATAATAATTCTAATATAGTAGCAGAGCTATTCAACATGTACTTACTTAACCCAAAAACTGAAGATGTCAACGAGTCCTTCTTCATTTTGGTCCTGAGGTTTCTAAATAGGAAAAAAGGTGTTTGTAAACTCAGGGTGTATAAATAACTTAAATAGCTTTGAAGACCTAGAAGTCTTTGTCACACTATCATTACAGCACAGTGAAATTCTTTTGTTAGGAAGCTGGGGTCAGCCATAATAAGGTGCCCCTGGAACAGAGACAGACAAGGGCCTCACTTAAGGGCCAAACAGTAGCAGATTGTAATTTAGCGCCAATGCCATCCACCATGACTGATTAAGCTGAATTAGACCAACATTAAAAATGCTAAGTCAAAAACAAATCCTGCTGAAAGGGGAAAAAAAGAAATGCCAACTTCTGGAGATTTTTCAGTGGTATTTTAAAAGATCTCACATGAGTCACATGGCACCCCATCTGTTATCCTCATAGAGACAACAGATTTAACAGAATGGTAAAGGTCTTCGTAATCTATGAACTTGAACTTAATGAACACTAACATAAAGAAGTAGTAAATACTCCATTAAGATCTTAAACAATCGATAATACATACAGATGTCGAGCTTGTGCAACCTGTTTAAAAAAACCACCACTGTATATATTTTTAACATATAGTGAAATATTTCCGGGTTATAAAACATTTCTTCAGCTAATACAGAACAAACCCGTGTGACAATGTTATTCTCTGGTGCACTAACACGTTACAGCTACGTGCACCGTTTCTGACCGAGACACGTGTTTGAATCAAACTACGCTCGCACGACTGTTTAATCCACTCTCCGCAACCACACAAGCTACACAAAAGCACTTCACGTGTACTTACGACTTTAGCTTGTTTTAGAAACTCCTTGGCGGCTTTGCTGAACTTGTTTTCTAAAAGAAACGTATAAACGTGTTGGTAGAGATCACTGGGCACTGCGCTCTCCGCCGCCATCTTCCCTGCACTGTTACGCGCGACACCGCCGATTGGGAGGTCACGTGATGACGGGAAATGGCGCACAAGAAATACGTCATGGACCAAAAAAAAAACGGGTTTGTTTGAATGTAGTTCTTTAAAATACCTGTTTCTTTAGAATTATTAAAGGTATATCGAGTTTATTAGCTTTTTTTTTGACCTCACAGCAAAGCGGTTTAAAGGATTGATAACGACTGTAATACTGTAGGTTGAGGCTGAATCTCAAACGGCTCTCTGTTAAACATCTAGTGCACTAGACTGTAGAAGCATACAACTTCACCTGTAGTGCACCTAGATAGGGATTTGGCAGCTGCTTGGATTCAAGCTGTGTTTATGTAGAGTTAGGCAAAAAGTGATTGAGTGCAAGTGAAATAAAAAGGAGGGAATGCGATGAGAGAGATAGAGAGAGAGAGAGAGAGAGAGAGAGAGAGAGAGAGAATGATTTAACACTAACACAAATAAATTCTACAATATTTATCAGAAAGAGCATAACATTACTACCAATAGTATGTAGTGTAAATTATTATTATTTATTTATTAAATATCATTTTCTCCATAATACAAGACTACTACTAAGAAGAAAAATAAGCAGAGATTAAATGTCGTTTCGACTGCTAGGCTTGTTCAACCACGTCGCTACACACTCCAACAGTCCAGCAGGTCTTCTTCTTCTTTCGGCTTTTCCCTTCAAGGGTCGCCACAGCGAATCATCTCTCTCCACCTATCCCTATCTTCTGCATCCTCAACCCTTGCACCCACTAGCTTCATATCCTCATTAGTTCCATCCATGTACCTCCTCTTTGGCCTTCCTCTTTGCCTCCTGCCTGGCAGCTCCATGTCCAACATTCTCCTACCAATATTCTCACTCTCCCTCCTCTGAACATGTCCAAACCATCTTAATCTGGCCTCCTAACTTTGTCCCCCAAACGTCCAACATGAGCTGTCCCTCTGATGTACTCATTCCTAATCCTGTCCAATCTTGTCACTCCCAAATAGAACCTCAACATCTTCAGCTCAGCTACCTCTAGCTCTGACTCCTGTCTCTTCCTCAGTGACACTGTCTCTAAACCATACAGCATGGCCGGTCTCACCACTGTCCTGTACACCTTCCCCTTGATTCTCGCTGATATTTTCCTATCACACAGAACTCCCGACACCTTTCTCCACCCATTCCAACCTGCCTGCACTCGCTTCTTTACCTGTTTCCCACACTCTCCATTACTCTGGACTGTTGACCTCAAGTACTTAAACTCCTGTACCTTCTTCACCTCTTCACCCTGTAACCTTACTGTTCCACTTCCCTCCCTTTCATTCACACACATGTACTCAGTCTTACTACAACTGACTTTCATTCCTCTTCTCTCCAGTGCAAACCTCCACCTCTCCAAGTTTTCCTCCACCTGCTCCCTGCTCTCACTACAGATCACAATGTCATCTGCAAACATCATTGTCCAAGGAGACTCCTGTCTGACCTCCTCTATTCGCATGATTAAATTTGGCAATGTTTTACGCCGGATGCCCTTCCTGACGCAACCCTCTCTATTTATCCGGGCTTGGGACCGGCACAGAAGTCACTGGACTGTGACCGCCATGGCTAGATTCCAACAGTCCAGCAGGTGGCGCTGATAAAAGCGCTAGATTTCACCATCGACTTGAAACTACGACGACGACGACGACGAAGAAGAAGTCGAAGAACGTTGTTAGCGTCAAACCATCATGGCGGCGTCCTACATCTTGTACTAAAGTCACGTTTCTTTCGTTTCAGAAGAGATTTTCAGTCTTGAATGTGAATTCTACACCTCAGCCAGGTTGAACTCTGTTAATAATGCCTCGTTACGAGCTGTCTCTTGTGCTGAAGGCCATGCAGAGGCCGGAGACCGCGGCGGTGCTGAGGCGCACGGTGGAGACCTTGATGGAGCGCGGCGCCGTGGTCAGAAATCTGGAGAACCTCGGCGAGAGAAGGCTACCGTACAAGATCAGCAAACACAACCAGCGGCACACACGCGGAGGCTACTTCCTCATCGACTTTCACGCCTCTCCGTCTATTCTGACTGCTTTACTGAATCACCTGGAGAGAGATGTGGACGTGGTGCGGCAGACCGTGTTAAAGAAAGACCCAGAGCCTCCTAAAGCTCCGTGTTGTGGTGCATCACCTTCTCAGACAAACAAGATGACTTCTACATAAACGTGAGGCTTTACAACGACCATGCATCCCATGCTAAACCATGTGTGGAATAATTGCACCTCTTGAAATCGAGAAATTTGGTTAAGGATAAGAGTAGAGTGTCTTTGGGCTCAGGCGGATCTATCGTGGCATTAGCTCCCATGTGAATACTATAGTGCTGCTGATTTCTTGATTCAGAAGGTCATGAATTTCCTCTAACAGCAGATCTGATGCTGGTTTTGGCTGTCATTCATTCACATGTCTAATGCTTTATAGTTTCTATAGCAACCACTCATTTGCATTCCTCTTATTGAAAATTAATTAAAAAGTCCAGGCATCAGGGTTTGCTGGTTTTCTTCCCACTTGCATGTAGGCGGATTCACTAGCAGATCTACTGCATCACACTTTTTATTTTATTTTATTTTATTTTATTTTATCTCTTTAAAGGAAGTCCACTTTTACCTCAATTTATGATATGGGGATGTGGTAGCCTAGTGTTTAAGGTGTTGGATTACTGATTAGAAGGTTGTGAGTTTAAATCCCATGTCTGCCAAGCTGCCACTGCTTGGCCCCTGAGCAAGTCCCTTAACTCTCAATTGCTCAGTTGTATAAAATGAGATAAATTGTAAGTCGCTCTGGATAAGGGTGTCTGCCAAATGCCAGAAATGAAATGTAAATGTATTGATTTATCTTCTCAGAAGATTGACATTGCTGCATTAGTAAACAATGTATTACCACTGAAAATTGTCAACTATTGGGTACTAACAAGTACTAAGCTATTCTTAATCACAATGATTCGGAAAGAAATAACATTAGTTTGGCTGCATAGATGGTTTGCAGTCAGTTGGGCAGATTTGAACTGCTGAACAGTTAATTCGATCTGCTAACACTGAGCTACATGACTGTCTCCCATGCAAGTGTGTCAGGTTGCTGGGAATCACATGACTACTGTAACTCTGGTGTTGTGTGTTGCGTACAATTCAGATTGCTCAGTAACCTTAATGGGAAGACCAAAGCCACTCTCGGACACCTCTTGGTTTTGCCACTGGCTGTGTGTTTGGCACTAGTACTCAGTCTCACTACTGAATTAAGAATACAATTATTATTATTATTTTTTTAAATTACAGATTAAACTTTTGGAAATTACTTGGGATCAATTAGTTTTAATTATCTAACCCTTTTTCAGTACTCTACAATTTGTGCTTCTCATACATAATCCCAGAAATCCCGCTTCACTTGATAGTCATACCTGCAAATTGTTCCTTATAACCAGATAGTAATTAAAAATAAACACATGACTGATTTATACGTTTGACCCTAAATCCACTCTATTATCACATACAAGTCTGTGTTCTAGATATGCTAAATGACCAACAAAGCAATATCAGAGATATCATGTTACCCATAATGCAATAAGAACATGTGTATATAATCCTTTAAATGTCTAGGAGCTCTTTATTATGATGATGATGTGTTTGTGTACATGGTCCCTAACAAGACATTTCTCTTAGGTCTTCTCTAATCAAAACTAATAGGCCATTAGTATTGCAAGATCATATTGGACAACACATGATCAGTGACTCAAACAGAATTGTGATCAGTGTATTGAAATTTCTTCTTTCTCTTCCCCCCGCAGGTCTTTATGAAAGAAGAAGCACTGCTGGTTTTTCCTGAATTTCAACTGTGTTCATGTGAGAGTTTCTTATGAAAAATGAATAAATTTAAAAAAAAAAAAAAAAATGAAAGTTTGTTAATTCGTCAACACTTTTTTTTTTTTTTTTTAAACCCTGACAAAGGATTCGACAATGCTACAAAATAAAACCTGAATATTGAATAAATAAAACAAAATCTGTTAAGCCCAAGTATACTTGAACTGTAATAAAGAATTGAGGCACTGAGTTTGAGTTGAGATTAGGATTGAATGTTTACTTACTCAGTAATGCCATCAACTCTAATCATAAATCTGATTAAATCACGTGTGTGTGTGTGTGTGTGTGTGTGTGTGTGTGTGTGTGTGTGTGTGTGTGTGTGTGTGTGTGTGTGTTTTGGAACAGATAACTCTTTAATGAGTTAAAATGCAAGTTAAGTGTTTAGATTCTTTTGAAAAGAAATCATTTCAAGGAAAGTAAAAGCCTTGTTCTCTACAGGACCTGCTCTAGTGTTGTGCATATATTATATCGTGGTGAAGAAAAGAAGTGTCAAGTAGCAGTAGATTATTGTGCACATTTACTCCAGTTAAAAGTAAATAAGTTTATACTACAGTGATGATCTCAATTCTGATTGTCAGAAGGCTTTTATCTATTATGTTATCAGCAGCTCTGAGAGTAGCAACTTTGTCAGTAATTCAATTCACAAAATTATATAAATATGCCTTTTTCCAATATGTTATCATTCCTATAATAACTAGTTCACTTGTAATTGTATGATGGTGGACACGACAAGCTGTGTGTGTGTGTGTAACCAATTGACTGATCAAGTGTTTCTCAAGCGGCAATGTGCAGTACACTCCCTAAGGTGCTGCTTGACTTCCTGTGACACACGCTCATGTTTTTCCAAAACATCAAGGAGAAAGGATTGCTGTGTGAGAGAAATTATCCCATTTTTGTTGTGCTTGATGTCCATGATCACCTGAGTACAATGTGTTTATTTCTTTGTTTTCTTGTCCAACTCTTTTTCTTTTTGTCTTAATTAGTTCACGTCTGATTCACCACGTTTCTAATGAGTCTTATTTTTGCTCTTAATAATTGTATTTAAGAATTAATCCAAGAAAAATGGTCCTTTTTTGGACTTGAGAAGAGCCAGCGAAGGAGACATGTTGCCTTACTAACTGATGCATTATTAACTAAATAAATTCTCAATATAAGAATTGTAAATAAAACCTATTCAACTATCAGTGTGCTTTCTGACCTCAACTTTATCAAACAAATGTATCTGTTAAGCCAATTCAACTCGATTGATTTCAGCCATAATGATTAATCTGTGAAACTTGCCTGGGTGAATTTTGTTCTGGACCTCAGAGAATCAGATATTTATGCTTCCTGTAACATCATTACTAAAGTATTAACTTCTCGGGAGTGTTTTCACTCTCAACAGATCCACTTGTTCACACAAACAAGTGAGTCTGATTCCATGAAGTTGGTTTTCTTCAAGAGTTTTACTGTGTGAAGCATGCAGAGATGGACCTCAGAGAACGGTGTTTGGAACTTCATTAACTAAATAAACTCTTAATGAATAAAACTCTTAAGCTAGCAGGGTGCTTTTACACTCAACCTGATCAAAATAATATCTATAAAGCTAATTTAACTCGATTAAGTTTTTTTTCCCCCTTGACTGCTCTGTGAAATTTTTTTTTTTTACCTCAGAGCAGCTAACAATTATTACAATTAATTTAATAATAATAATAATAATAAATAAACTCTTAATGAATAAAACTTAAGCTATCAGGGTGCTTTTACACTCAACTTGATCAAACTAATATCTATAAAGCTAATTTAACTGGATTAAGTTTTTTCCCCCCTTGACTGCTCTGTGAATTTTTATTTATTTATTTATTTTTACCTCAGAGCAGCTAACAGAATAGAGATAAAATTATTACAATTAATTAAATAATAGTAATAATAAATAAACACTTAATAAGTTTAAAAAAAAATCTCTTGGGGTGCTTTCACATTAAGCGTGATGAAACAAATATATTAATGAAGTGTTTTTGTCCTTCATTGTTGTTCAGTTAGCTCACTGGCTAGCTAGTTAGCTGACGTGATTGGGCGAGTCAGCGTCACCTGACTCGGGCAGTGTTTTAAGCCCGCTCTGGTGTCAGTGTACCGCAGTGCAGCAGCTAGGGAGCAGCGAGGAAACACTGCTTGTGATCAAGACCAGACAACCATACAGCACAAAAAGAGGCTCGGCAGAGATCTCACAATGTTTCTGACGCTTCTTTTCGTCTCCACGGGTAATACTTGTCGTATTTTCCTATTCGTATTTGTGAGACGGTTGTGTAACGCGCAGTTAGTTAGCCGCTAGCTATAACATGGCGGAGCGTAAACAACTTGAATGACGCTGTAGCCGAGTTTTGGTGTTTAAGCCGGTATGTGTTTATTTAAAACTGCTCGGTATTTCAGTTTTATCTAGAACTGTTAGGGTTTTAACATTTCTTGTTAAACTGCTAACGAACTTCATGTATTAAACCGGTGTATAGAGCTGTTTTAAGATAAGAGTGACGTTATTCTGTTAGTCAGCCATTTTTTTTTTTGTCGCTTTCTTTTAATCTTCCATTCGTTTAACACTACTGCTTCAACAACCAGAAAGATTTAAAGACTATAAAACTAATAAATTCCTATATTATGATTGTGTCTACATGTAAAGTATAGACCGCTTGTGAAACTGATTTCTCCTCCTCATCCTCTCCTTGTGACTCATCATATTGACTCCTGGCTTCTCCTGTCCTGATTGGTCAGCAGTCGGTGATTAATTTCCCATATCAGCACAGCACTGAGCCTTCGATCCAGCTGTGATCCAAACCAAACGCTTATGTCCACACACCTGTTCAGATATGATATCGTTTCTATAGTAACCTTTAGGTCCTTCTGTGGTGCAGGAGTGTGTTATTTATCGAAGATGTTTGTTTGTTTGTGGAAGTAGTTATGGTGTGTTTTGGTCAGTTTTCTGGAAAGACTTGTGGTTTTTTTTAACAGGTAAAGGAAAACAAAAGAAGCAGGTTGAGGGATCAACCTTCAGAGATAAGAAAGCGCCGTGTCTCCTGTAACTAAAATAAATTAAATGTACAACATGCTTTTCATTAATACTGGCATGCTATTGAATGTTTTCTAATAACCGTATATCTTCTTTATCAGAATAGCTTATTCAGGCAGGGTTAAAAAACTGCATTACGACAGTCAGTCTGTGTTGATGCTATCCTGAGCTGTATGGGTTTTTTTTTTTTGTTTGTTTGTTTTTTAATATGCAGTTGCATGGCACATAGAGATAAATCATGCAGATTGGATGTGATTTTTGCATTTGAAGATGTGATACTTTTACCTAGTCCATTAGTTCCACATCCTCTTTTTTGTGTTCAGTTTGTCCCTCTCACTACACCCACAACTTTCACTTCAGCTTTGAGTCATACGAGGAAGTTCACTAGTTGAGAGGTGAGGTGAGAAAACCTAACAGATTTTCTAATGTCTGGTATAAATAGGAAGGTTATTTGTATCTAGTGTAAGAACTATGCACGCAGTCGTACAACTTTAACAAGCTTTGTTTGGTGGTCTTTTGAGAGGTGGCTGTATCTGTGAATACTTGACTACATTAGATAAAGGCCAGGTTTCCTCTCGTTATAGTATGCAGTATGCCACCTAGTTTTTTGTTTTTTTCCCCCAAATAATGGTCCTGCTTGAGCAAATCTAAATTGTACACTTAGCTTTATATACTGCTTAGAGGAACTGCTTACTGACTGCATCATGTTTCATGCCTTTGTTAAACCGTGTTTTATCCATGATGGCCAGTGTCAAGCCTGTGTTGTGCTTTTGCCAAATAGGTCAAAGGTCAATAAGGGATTACTGTTACATGTTTATCCGTGTCTATAAACTCATTTGTGTCTCATGACTAAATTGTGCAGCGTTAAAGACTGACTATGTAGTGTGTGCGAGATCAATCTAAGGTGTTTTAGAAAGTGCTGACTGTCTTCATTGTTATAGTCTTTACATATTGTATATTATAGTGTTTCATAATTGCTGCAGTTGTACTGTCTGTTTTCCAGAAGATCTGCTGATGGCTGGTCATTCTCTGGTGGTAAAAGGAGTGCATGTATGAAGTGGAGGCTTTTTGATGAACCATGAAAAAGCTTTAAATAGATTTTGAAAGCTTTTTTTTCTCAGTGGTTTGCAGACAAGAATTGGTACTTTTTGTTTGGTTTGGTAGTCTTGTTGAAGCTGTTGAGCTTCTTGGCTGAATTAGTGGCCTACAGTCCACAGCTTTTCTTCTGTTATTGAGCAGCAACACGGCTTTATCCCATTTGCAAAGATGTACTGCAGCAGTGAGTGAAAGGGAAGCAAAAATGTCAATTAACAGATTAGAATAAAGCTTTTTGAAATGTCAGCTTTGTAATTGCTGTTACTCATCCTGCATGAGATGTTTAGTCATACTGCTGAGTTGCATATCATGTGACTCTCACAGACAGAGCTGTGCTAGAATCTTTTAGTTCAATTATTTCAGATTAGTGTTTTGAGATTGCTTTCAAAATTCCCCTTCCTTTCCACTGTTAAGTTTTAATGATTAGGTGATGTGTTGAGACTGCATCAGCTTAAAATTAAACTGTAGCTTAACTCAGTTGCTTAAAAAGCCCCTTTTCTCCCTGTTAACAGTCTTGTCATGTGATGTTTGCCCAAGGTATTGTTCCCTTATGGAGCGATAATTAATCATAGTACTTTAGTAGTGTGTTGGTTTTTTTTTTTTTTTTTTTTCCCCTGTAGATCTGTGATGTGACCTTAAGGAAATTTCACTGAGGTGGTAAGAGTGGCCTTTAACAAGTTGTTCACTAGGCACTCATCTGTAGGTCATGCAGGGAATTTTGAGGCCACGGTTACACAGAGCGAGAGAATTAAGTCTTTTGTTTCTTATAAATGCTCTTCCTTAAACAACCCTTAATGAATAGTTGTATTGTGACTGTATTACATGGATAAACCTCTTGGCTGCTTTCAGAAAGATCTAAGTTTTCAGCAGTAATATACTGTTTTTTGTTTTTTTTCTTGCAAAATGTTTTTGTGATTTGTTCAGAGCCTCAGGCATGTCTTGACAAAAAATAAAAGGAAGCATAACTACCTGAAACTGTTTGGGTTTGGATCATGATGGTAAACACGAAATGATAGCACTGTGAAATATGCTAACGAAACTGGTTTTCTGTTTCAGCCGTGGCAACCCCTCTGCTGGGAACTGAGCAGTGTGCTCGTGGACCCCCATACTGGTGCCAAAATGCCAAGACTGCTTCGATTTGCGGCGCAGTCGCCCACTGCCAACAAAACGTCTGGAACCAGCCTCATGTGGTCAGTTTTGTTTTTTGTTATGGCCCATGACCACCTGCTTGTGTTTGCCCAGTCCTGAATTTTCTTTTTCTTTTCTAGAAATCTGTGCCATGTGACCTGTGCAAAGAGGTGTTGGGTGTGGTGGACAAACTGCTGAAGGACAATTCAACACAGGTGAGTTGATGGAGAGATGACACATGAAATTATCCCACATATGATGTACATTTGATTGAACCAAATAAAATCTAAATTAATTGACTGAATACAAAATCTGTGTTTTCTGAAAACAATCTTTATAAAAATAAGGAAACTTTGCTTTTTGATGGAAAAGAGAGCTATGTTTAACTGCTACAAATTGTGCGCAATGTGTCAAATATGGTGAAAATGGTCTTCAAGCTCTTTTTCTTTGTGCTTGTCTGTAGTCTGAGGTCCTGAGCTACCTTGAGAAAGTGTGCCAGTTGGTTCCTGATGAAGCCCTGGCTAGTGAATGCAAGGAAAATGTGGACAATTACTTCCCTGTCCTTATTGATATTATTAAAGGAGAGCTGGTAAGTTGGACTAAATGACTGCAACTGCAACAGCATGGGTTAATTTTTAGTCTAGCACAAACTTTTGCTTTGCCGTACTGCCAGAACTGCATATCGGAGTTGCCATTAATATTTATTAAAACCCTGCGATTTCAACGTGCTTCCAAATCCCTGGGGCTGGAGAAGTGAAAACTCTTGAACAGTAGACGGTTTTGTGATGGACAGAGGAACAAGCAGCTCTTTGTTCCTCTTCCCTAATGAACCAATTTGCATGTTCCTCTTTCACGTGCACTTGCATGATTTTAAAAGGTTGCATTTAAGGTTTTACGCTTTCTATCCTTCTGTTATCTCTTTTCAGGACAACCCAGATGTGCTATGTAGCGCTCTTGGCCTGTGTGTAACCCAGCAGGAGGTTTTTGCCAAAGCTCAGCTCCTGTCCAATGAAATTCCTGAAATGGATCTGACCCAGAGAATTAGTCCTTTACTCCTGAACATCCCTCAGCTTCTTTACCCCCAGGAAAATGCCAATAAGGAGAAGGAGACCAGCACCAAGGTCTGCTCGCTCTCCTCAACCTGTAGTCTGTGGGCTTTTTGTGTTGTATGGATCATTACAGCTAATTAGTGTGTTTCTGCAGGATAGCCAAGTGTGTGAAGACTGCGTGAAGTTCATCACTGACACTCAAGATGCAGCCAAGAAAAACACCACCTTCATCAGCTCCATGATTGAACAGATTGAGAGCCAGTGTGACCTGCTGGGGCCTGGTATTGCTGATATAGTAAGAGCCCCAGTTTAGTTATAGTTTCTCAAATTTCATATAACTAGCTCATGATTATTTACATGCAACCAATGTTGTGCCTCTCTTCTACAGTGCAAGCAGTACGTCAGCCAGTACGCACCTCTTATCTTCCAGCAGCTTATGTCCATGGTGAGCCCCCCTCTACCCTCCACCCCGTTTCATTTTACCTTTAAAGCAAGCTCTGTCTTTGCATTGAAAAAGAAAAAGCTTTTGTTGTTGCAAGTCTAAAATTTAGAGTTCAGGCTGTACACTGAACCAGACTGGAACTCCTGATAAGCCCATGTCCAGTCTTACAGCCACTTGGTTTGTCTGTTGGCCATGTTCATGTTTTTCTAATCACTTTTCTCTTTATTTTATTCCCTCATTCATTTGCCTTCCTTCTCTCTCACTCTGTCCCTTTTGCTTTCTCTTTGGCCTACAGGAAAAGGTAGGTCTCTAGCGTTCTGCTAGTTTCATGCTATTTTTTTTGTTCTTTTTGAACTTCATGCCTGTGGCTGACCTGCTAACCTGTGATTGTAGACTTACAATATAAACTCGCTGTTTTTTTAGTTTCACCTGACTGACGCCTTCACCTCACCTGCTACAGCCATAAATCTTTCCGAAGATATAACGCCTCCCTTAACTTTTATTGTTGTTGCTTCCATTAGTCTTAACCTTTTTTTTTTTTTTTTTTTTTTTTTTTTTTTTTTTTTTTTTTTTTTTTTTTTCCCCCTCCCCTTTTAAAAAAATAAACACTGGGTGGCTCAACTCGAGTTCTGGTTGATTCATTTCTCAGAAATGAAACTGGGGAAACAACTATTTAAATTCTGTACAAATTTGACACTCTTGGCAGCAGTATGTCATGTTTTTTCCATTTATGTAAAAGAAAAATCCACAAATGTCAACTTGTTTTGAAAGCAATTAAATATGGCTCTGAGACTGGAGTTGGGCTTCCTGTATTTTACCACTAAAAACACATTGTTTTCCCCATTTCACATAACCTATTAGAATTATCCCAAATATACTGCATGTTTATCTAGTTCCACTGGAGGCTGTAAACAGTGCTGCATGATCTAGCTCGGAAGAACCTGCATGATTTCTTTCAATAATGCAGCTGGATATTGGTTTGGAAATGGGTCCTAATATAGTTCTAACGTCATGCTAAGATTGATGGTTGAGGTGTTACGTGTTTGACTCAAAAGCCTTGTGCATACTCGTGAGTTAGTGACTGGCTATATTTATTGTGCAGGAAATAAAGATTCTCGACAGCAAGCAGTTCAAATTTATTTGTATGCTCTGGTGCAGTAAGACTACAGGCTGAAATAGAGCTGACATGCTACAAAGTTTTTGCTGTGTGTATTTAATTCTGTTTGTGTTCAATCTGACTTGCACAAAAACAGGAAGTATTGATTGTGGTTGAAGAATGGTGTTTGATTCCACCACCTTTTTAATGAATATTAATTTGAGGTATTTGGACTAAACTGGTGATCTAGTTTTGTGGTTAAGTTGCATCCTGATCTTACCAACCTGAAACAGAAGCATTTTTTTCTAAGACTTCTAGCTTTACTAAATGAAGTAGCAGTTTTTCATTTCATCATCTTGGCCGTTAATGATTTGATTGGAAGCTGGCTTGACGTCACCGTAGCTTGTATCTGTGTGCCTTGTTGAATACTTGTTTAACATAATGTGCATGAGTTAGGGGTGACTCATCTCCTTAACCATTCTCATCCATGATCTCTCTGCTTTTCTTGTAGCAACCCAAAGACATCTGCTGCCGTGCCGGTTTCTGTGACTCCACCACTGAATCTGTGCCCTTGCTGAACCTTGTTCCTGCTAAATCCATTGCTGCAAAAAAGACCTTCCCTGCCACTAAATTGGTCAAGTCTTCCTCCATCAATCCTGCCAAGGTAAAGTGGCCAGTGTGGCTTCTACTACAGATATCAGTCATGCTACAGACTCCAGCCAAATTGAAGTGCAGCAAAAGGAACACTGTTGCTGTCATGATATAAAACAGGGTTATAGGGCTTTGGAATGTGATGCCCCTGTGATTTGGCAGGGCATAATCAAGCAAAATAACCATAGTTTCTGTCTGGAGCATATAAAAATGAGTGATTCCAGTAAAAATCTTTAAGATCGTTTCTCTCTCCAATTTATCATGCTTTTTTGTGCTTTAAAGGATTTTACTTAGCATGTTATGTTTCTGTCAAAGCTAAGGAAACATACACAGCACATGTAGCAGCTCAGTCTTACAATGCTTCCCAAATTGATTCCCACACCCTGTTTTAAATCTGTTTTTATTTTTCTCTACACTTTCATCCCTGCTTTAGACTGTAGATAATAGTCTATCCACAGTAAAATTTGTATAAGTTTTTGTCTGCTTTCGCAGAAGATGGTGCGTGCCCGTGACTCCCCACAATGTGCCATCTGTGAGTATGTGATGAAGGAGCTTGAAAGCATAATCCAGGACCAGGCCACTGAGGTATGAGATTCTTGTCATTGTCATATTTGGCTTAATGTTGCCTTTGATTGCTTTTCAGGATTATTTTGCAATCCATTTCACTAAAAGTTTATTTCCTATTAATGTTCTGTGGTTTAACGGTGATCTTCCAGGCTGAAGTGGTGCAAGCTGTGGAGAAAGTCTGTAGCATCCTGCCCTCCACCCTTTCTGCTCAGTGCAAGGACCTGATTGAGACCTATGGCCAGGCAATCATTGAACTGCTGATTCAGGAAGCTGATCCCAAGACTGTCTGCAGCATTCTGGGCCTGTGCAAGGGCGCAAGTCGTGCCTTCATCCGTGAGTTTCTACTTAAATGTGCAAAAAGCTTCTTTTACTTCCTGCCCCCATGATTCCAGCTAGACCTTCTACAACATGGAACGTTTTAGTTTTGACTGCTTTCTCTCCTTTTGATGTCATATGTGCTGTGTGTTAGCTGTGATGGAGAAGGCTGAGTTTGAGGCTGGCGGATTCTGTGATGTGTGCAAGATGGCTGTGCGATACATAGATGGCATCATAGAGAAGAACGCCACAGAGGCACAGATCGAGGAGGCTGTGAAGAAAGTCTGCAACTTCCTGCCTGATGAATACAAAACTCAGGTGTGTTGGATAAAGCACAATATCCCCCCCCCCCCCCCCCCCGTGTGTGTGTGTGTGTGTGTGTGTGTATAGACAGATGATCATGAATATTACACACATGCACTGTTGCACAGTCAGTAAAAGTCCTTTCTGTAAAACATTACGATGTAGTCTGATGAGGTTCAATGATGTACCTTTTTAAAAAGTAGCAGCTTGAAGCTGAGTTGCATTAAATGACTGAGTGTGTATTCCTTTGTGCAGTGTGACCAGCTCATTGAGCAGTATGAGCCTCTCATTGTCCAGCTCCTGCTCCAGGCCCTGGACCCTGAATTTGTCTGCATGGTAAGATCCCCTTTTTAAGGGTTTAAAGTTGCAGAGTTTGTTTTAAAGCCATTATCCTAAAGGAGTCTGTAGTTTTATTACTATTGGCTGTGTAAAGATTTTGGATGTCTTTTAGCTGTTGGAGAATAAAATGGAGGGCTTGCTCTGAGTGTGTTTTGTGTGTGTTGTACTGATGCAGAAGCTGGGTGCATGCCCTGGAGTACTGCGGATGCTGCTGGGTGTTGAGCAGTGCAGCTGGGGCCCAGCCTTCTGGTGCAAGAACATGGATACTGCCACCCGCTGTAACGTGAGTATCCTACACACACTTTTACTCTGCTCGACTGTTTGATTAGCGTATGGTCCCATACAATGCAATCTATTTGATGCGTCTGGGTACCCCACACTCCGAATAATGATGTAGGCTATTCATTATAAAACTCAGCTTGTACTTTGTGAACACTGCTACACCTGCTATCCATTTTAATAGGAACACCTGTACGTACGTACGTACGTACGTACATACATTTATGATGTTGGCCAAGGATATAATCATTACTCATGATCACTCTTTACAACCAAAACGAGCAGAAAAGCATCTGTGTGAACCTGAACTGAAGATCTTGGCCTGTATATGGATGATTTTATGAAATTAATATTTAATAAGCGCTGTGTGACTGGCTGATTGGGTTGTTGCATGAATGAGTAGCTGTACTGGTGGTCTTATTTAAGTGTATGGTGAGTGTAAACAAAAGCATATGACAAAATGAAACTGGTTGCCATATCTGACTTGTGGGGTTATTTTTTGTTTGTTTTTTAGGCGGTGAATCACTGCAGACGCCATGTTTGGAGTTAGACAGGAGTGGAGTGCACAAACTGACTTGAGGAGCTAAAGGAGAATTTCTGTAGCGCTGTGTCTTTTATTAAAATATCGACCCTTTCTCTTGTTTTAGGCGGTGAAAGATTTAAATAGTGTGATCAAAACTAATTAAGCAATTTTTGCCATCTGGAGAGGATTAAAGTTGCCTTGGATTAAGGGAGGGTTAAAGTACTATGCAGGAGGTGGATGGTACATGATGAAGAGGGAGTGAATTTAACTAATGGGAGGGTTTATTTTATTTTTATTTTTTTTCTTTCCTTCAAATTGCTTTGATCTTCTGATTGTGTAATTGTAGGTGGTCATGAAAGACGAGGTTGTGCCTTGAGCAAAGAGGAAGTCTGATGCCTCTGAATGAACAGTTTTAACTCTCCTTAAAAAAAGGAAAACCTGCTCCTGTGACTGCTATAGCCACAAGGCCAGTGAGGAGAAGATGGATTTTAGGAGCTTTCTGATGTGGTTTTTACTGACTTGTATGTTGAATAATTGAAGTATGTGATTTAGCAGCATTTTGTAATGATGTACATGTTCATATCAGCCTGAAGATACTGAATTTCATGTGACCACACAACCACTTTGTGTCCCTGGATTTTTGTTGTTTTTATTTTTTCCCCTGCCTTTATGGGTTGGAAATGCAAATGATTCTAGGCTTCATTGTGCTTCAATCTTAACACTGAACTATTTGTTGGAATTATTATTTTTTTTTTTTTTTTTTGTGGAAATTAAACAAACTTAAATCTATCTGGTGTGGTCATTTTTTTTTTTTTAAAGATATATGCTGTGATTGGCTTTCTTAAAACGTTCAGCACTTCAGAAGTGTGCATCTGATGTGTTGTAGGTGAACTGCAGGCTCTTGTCACTGTACTACATCTGAAATCTGCTCATTTTTATCCCATAATCATACAATATAGTGCTATAATTAATCATATATTACAAATACAATGTGGATCCTTTCACTTTAAGGAACAGCTTTGTCCTTTTAAATAAAAACTGGAGTTTCATAGGTTTCTTTAACTACTCTACTTCAAAACTCTTGACTTATTAAGACACACAAATAATACAAGGATGCATTACACAGATTGCAATGGTATGATAAAAGACTGTTATTAAATACCATAACACATCTGATACTTTTAATGTGAGGAAAAAGAAACAAGATCTCTGTTAAAGATGACAAAGTTCAGTACCTCAAACTTGGGCTAATCTGCTAGCTACTTTATGGAGTGACGTCAAATCAACATGACTGTTCACACACACAAGATTTAAGTCTCTTTTGTTTTTAAAAAGCTTTATAGTAGTATTGGCTTTAAAACAGTTAACACAGACAGTGTGGATAATATCTATATCGGTGACCATTTTAATTTCAGAAGATAATCATTCACATGATCACAGGGTTTAGCTAGATAGCTTGTTTCTTAGTTTCAAAATGGCTGGCTTGTGCTAGAAAGATTAATACACTCTAAATTATGATGATAGAGATTGAATTATGGCATAAAAGCAGTGTACAATCATGCTGTTACAATAAAATATACTGATGATAAAAGGAATCTAACATTGAGTTCGGCTCATGAACAGCAGATGTAGCTGTGGGCTCGAGCATCTCTCTCTCTCTCTCTCTCTCTCTCTCTCTCTCTCTCTGAGATAGAAAAATTACATTTACAAGACATAAGATACAAATTGTATAGATGCAGATACTACAGTTGTGGAACACTCAACAATCAAAAAGAAGTATGATAAAGCCAGAGAAACAGTGTGCTGATAGTGGGTCCACCTTTCCCTATATTGGAGTTTTAGAAATACAAGAAATTCTCTACAATTAAATGTCTCAGGACTCTTCTCAGCTGTCCTTACTATCCGCTACAGGATCTTGCGGTCAGAAATGGTGCAATTCCCAAACCAGGTAGTGATGCTGCCCAAGATGCTCTCGATGGTCCCCCTGTAGAACATGGTGAAGTAAGGGCATGGTAGATGGTGTCTGCTGGTGGAGCTGGTGTTGAGGGACCAGGTGAGGTTCTTTGCCAGTTGAAATCCAAGGAATTTGGGCCTCTTGATGATCTTCACATAGGATCTGTAGAGGTACTGCGGAGAATGGTCGCTCTGTCCTCTCCTGAAGTCAAAAAGCATCTCTTGTCAATGTTCAGAGACAGGTTGTTGGCTCTACACCAGGCTGATAGCTGTTTCACCTCCTCTCTGTACGCTGAGGTGATCTAAGATAAGCTTTTTGAGGAACTTCATCAGGTGTGATGAAATCAGTGCTACAGGTCTTTAGTTTTTTCCTGATCATGCTGTCATGAACATTAACAGAGGATGTTAACGTGCTAGCTATGTTGCACAAAAAGTTATGTCACAGTTGTGTGACATAACGTGTACTTGATGAAGAGTCTTTGCAGAATCACGAAGGTGCTGAGCAAGCAGGAGCTGAATCAAGCTGAGGAAGCACTCAGACACTACTTTCCCTAGTCACAAGAGGTCTGTAAACCATACTACATTACATAATTCAGTCTCTGTAGAATAATCTTTGATGATTTTTTGGCATTCACAGTGGTGCAAAAAAGTGTTTTATCATTAGACTATAAAGACTATCATTAAAGTGTCAGAGAAAGGTCTGTTTATTTATTATATATAGAGGTAGTTAATTTTTTTTACTTTTTGTCTTCAGGTGTATGGATATGTTTGTCCTATTAATCGAGCAGAAGTTAACCGCAGAGATCTGCTGGTGGACCAGTGGCCGGATTTCCACGTGGTGCTTGTTAAACCAGGACACCGGGAGGTATTACACAAGCTGACTTCGGCATGGAAGTGATTGGAGCTTACATATAATAATCTGTGTTATTATATCTATCTAACAATACAGTATATCTCAATTTGAATAGTTCTTTCATATACAGAAACCAGACTCTTTAAAAGATGTGTGCGTTTTTACCAAAGACAAATCACGTCTCAGGAACATTCTAACCGGGACAGACGTTCATGTCTGGAAGCAGAACTTCACTTTAAGTATCCATTTTGGATTTCGCATTACAACAATACAAATATCCCTGGTATCCCGTTTGAACCAGCTCCTCAAGATACTTCCAGGCAGTACTACCGTCTGAGGCGGTTGTTATATAAATTTAATCAGTTCCCCAGTTGTGAGAAGAACCATATCTCCTTTATTTTCTACAGATTATCATTTCAAGTGTCATCAGTCAAGGAGTCGCATGCTGCTCTGATTAACAGCAAATGGAAGCTGGGCATGAAGTCACTGAGGAGCTGGTCAGGAGCATGATCAGGAATTTCCTTTCGTGTTGCGTGCTGCACTCAGCCGGTGTCGTGGCTCTTGACTTATCCTTCCTGTGCAATGGGTATAATATACACACTGCCAGCGTACAGAGAGAAAGACTATGCCAAAGCCCTGGCCACCATATTGGCAAAGAAACTGCATTCAGAGGGCTACCCAGTCTACTGCTTCATTGAGGAGGGGAACCAACCATCCTACAGACTCTTAATTAGTTTAGGCTTCACTGAGGATCAGTCTTATGCTTTGATTTATTTTAATTGTCTATGACTACATAAGTACTACAGGACAAGGAACATTGCTGTCATGATTGCATGATTGAAGGTGGTGTTACATGTTAGCACACATCCAATATCTCATCCAATTTTATCCATGACTGGCTGTCCATTTCCCCTTTATCATATCACTATGTATCTCCATGTAGTCTTTCGGTGCATTTATTTATTTATTTTTTGGTTTATGTAATTGTTTTTAGAATTTTCCTGATATTCTTTGGGAACATTATGAATTATTCTGTTGAAGTACTATTTTGTTTCACCTAAACTCAGCCTTATAGATTATCCAGAAAAAAAGTGTTAATGCTTTTGTGGTAGATTAGCAAACTAAATTCATACCAAACATACTTCCAAATAATGATATCTCTATTAAAGATAGACATTTCCCTCTTTCTCATGGCAGTGAAGCTGGGAATTGGAGCACAATCTTCTTCTTGCTGCCTTATTGTAGTTTTCATTTAATTTTTTTGTTCCTGATTATTTTGATCTTACATTTCACACCAGTCAGATGATGCTAACGATGTGGGACCTGCATCAACCAATTCCTGTGGCCTATGTCTACACCAGACAAGCACACACAGTATTTCTGAAAACTCCAGGCCCGCCATCTAGCTGATGTTGTAGGTGTGGTACGGTTATGTAATGCTGCTGATCAGCTCTTGTGTTGTAACTCATAATATCTATTAATAACTAATAACTAATGTTCTGGAGGTTCTGGAAGTAAATAAACCATTCACTTAAGTCTGAAACGGCAACTTGACAACTAAACTTAATAACTTAAAGTAAAAGGAAGATCAAAGATAAACAGCAGCTGATTAGTTTTAGCCTGTAAAAGCTGTCAACCCCTACAGATGTGGTCTTCAGTCCCACACGGTGCCTTCCAGATGTGCTGTTATAGAAAAATAATGCACTTTAGGTTAATAACAGTCACTACACTTCATGGTAGACCATATCACACCACTTCTTCATGGATCTTTTCCCTTTAACAGCACACCACCATGTGTCCCCCCCCCCCCCCATCTATACACAAAAAGACGTCATCTGACATTTTGCTATTGTGTTTATGATTATGCTTAAAACCTGTCATTTTAACTGGTTTGAAGACTTTTTTTTATATCCACGGTTAATCTTACAAACATTCAACCATTCGTTCTTGAGATAAACTAAAAACGACACCTAGTGGCGGAGGCATAAAATGTTAGCAGGAATTAGACCCAATGTGAAATAACGAATGTGCAGATATGAAACTGCAGATATTAATAGAAGCGTGTTTACTCTTTAAAATCTTAAACGCGTTGTCGTAAAAGGACGAGTCTAAACTCCGTTTTTTTTATTGTTTGTGAATGAATTTCTTCAGCAGGAGCTTTGCAAAGCCATGAAGCTGTTGAACAAAGAGGAGTTGAAGAAAGCCGAGGAAGCGTTCAGATATTATTGCCCCCAGGCGCAGCGAGGTTTGTAAACAGCACAGACGATGAACTATCATTTTTCTAACTTTTTTTTTTGTTGTTCCCTCGTGTAAATAAGCAGTTTAAATTATTTCTTCATTATTTTATTAATTTATTCATTCATTCATTATTAGACTAACAAAGATACTGGAGCAGCAGGAGCTGTAACGAAACTGCGAAAGGTAAAACACTGCTGAATGAATGAATGAACTGGACAAAGTTCATCTCTGGTTGTTTGAACTGAAATGATCTCAGTTTGTGAAAGAAAGCACGTTATGCTGAAATAAACTGGTTTCAAACAGTTTGCCGTTTCATACATATTACGGATCATAAACCCTTGCCCAATGTCAGCTTACAGAAATCATATTTCAGAGATCAGTGCTATAAAAGACTCATCTACTCTCAAAGGCTAATGTAACGTCCTACTGTAATACTATTAAAAGTTCTTAGCTTCCAGATTCAGTTCTGCCTGGAACCGGGTCTGATAGGGAAACACTGCTGTAGGGTTCGACATAAAACCTTGGCTGGTTTCCACAGAAAGACATTCAACAAAGACGGTGGAGTCATTTACAGTGGGGCAAAAAAGTATTTAGTCAGCCACCAATTGTGCAAGTTCTCCCACTTAAAAAGATGAGAGAGGCCTGTAATTTTCATCATAATTACACTTCAACTATTGTTAACTCTGTCCTCCACTCATTACCTGTATTAATGGCACCTGTTTGAACTCGTTATCAGTATAAAAGACACCTGTCCACAACCTCAAACAGTCAGACTCCAAACTCCACTATGGCCAAGACCAAAGAGCTGCCAAAGGACACCAGAAACAAAATAGACCTGCACCAGGCTGGGAAGACTGAATCTGCAATAGGAAAGCAGCTTGGTGTGAAGAAATCAACTGTGTGAAGACATACAAGACCACTGATAATCTCCCTCGATCTGGGGCTCCACGCAAGATCTCACCCCGTGGGGTCAAAATGATCACAAGAACGGTGAGCAAAAATCCCAGAACCACACGGGGGGACCTAGTGAATGACCTGCAGAGAGCTGGGACCAAAGTAACAAAGGCTACCATCAGTAACACACTACGCCGCCAGGGACTCAAATCCTGCAGTGCCAGACGTGTCCCCCTGCTTAAGCCAGTACATGTCCGGGCCCGTCTGAAGTTTGCTAGAGAGCATTTGGATGATCCAGAAGAGGATTGGGAGAATGTCATATGGTCAGATGAAACCAAAATAGAACTTTTTGGTAAAAACTCAACTTGTCGTGTTTGGAGGAGAAAGAATGCTGAGTTGCATCCAAAGAACACCATACCTACTGTGAAGCATGGGGGTGGAAACATCATGCTTTGGGGCTGTTTTTCTGCAAAGGGACCAGGACGACTGATCGGTGTAAAGGAAAGAATGAATGGGGCCATGTATCGTGAGATTTTGAGTAAAAACCTCCTTCCATCAGCAAGGGCATTGAAGATGAAACGTGGCTGGGTCTTTCAGCATGACAATGATCCCAAACACACCGCCCGGGCAACGAAGGAGTGGCTTCATAAGAAGCATTTCAAAGTCCTGGAGTGGCCTAGCCAGTCTCCAGATCTCAACCTCATAGAAAATCTTTGGAGGGAGTTGAAAATCCGTGTTGCCCAGCGACAGCCCCAAAACATCACTGCTCTAGAGGAGATCTGCATGGAGGAATGGGCCAAACTACCAGCAACAGTATGTAAAAACCTTGTGACGACTTACAGAAAACGTTTGACCTCTGTCATTGCCAACAAAGGGTATATAACAAAGTATTGAGATGAACTTTTGTTATTGACCAAATACTTATTTTCCACCATAACTTGCAAATAAATTCTTTAAAAATCAGAATGTGATTTTCTGGATTTTTTTTTTTCTCATTCTGTCTCTCACAGTTGAAGTGTACCTATGATGAAAATTACAGGCCTCTCTCATCTTTTTAAGTGGGAGAACTTGCACAATTGGTGGCTGACTAAATACTTTTTTGCCCCACTGTACATCCGTGTTAGAATCCTTCAGTAGTAACTGACTGTGATAATGTGTGAAGATTTTTGGACACAGCAAACAATAAAAAAAATAATTGCATGTCTTTTATAAACCATTTGAAGAGATTATTCCACATGGTTCTGCAGTGATAAAGCCTCGGTAAAGCTACATGGTAGAAGAAGGAAGGAAGGAAGAAAGAAAAAGCCTTTTTTTCCATTCATAACATTCATTCATTCATTGTCTACCGCTTATCCGAACTATTCTCGGGTCATCTCAGGCGTCATCGGGTATCAATTCAGGATACACAATGGACAGAGTGCCAACCCATCGCAGGGCACACACACACTCTCATTCACTCACACAATCACACACTACAGACAATTTAGAGATGCCAATCAACCTACAATGCATGCCTTTGGACAGGGGGAGGAAACCAGAGTACCCGGAGGAAACCCCCGAGGCACAGGGAGAACATGCAAACTCCACACAGGTGGGAATCAAACCCCCAACCCTGGAGGTGTGAGGCAAACGTGCAAGCCACCAAGCCACCGTGCCCCCCTCCATACATAAGAAATAAAACAAATTGTACAGTCAGATATTTTATTAAGGAAGGAAGGTTTCTGTCAGTATGAGGTGCAGTATGGGGCAGTGATGTCAGTGACAGGAAACTTAAACTTTGACATAAAGCGTGGCCTTTTTGTCATCCAGGAATTATTTTTAGTCATTCATTGATAGGGTGAAAGCTCCATTGCAAGGAAAACGGGTCACCCTTTTGGGTTGTACTAGAGATCCAGTATTGTCCACATTATTGCTAGTATCACCAGTCCACTGTTGTGTCCACACACTGTAGGAGATTTGTGGCTGATATAAAGAATTGTGTGCTCCTCACCTCCAGTTTCAGGTGTCTGTCTGGAGGTGGCTGGAGTTCAGGTTTTAGACTACTGCTTATGCAGAGAGCACTTCTTTTAGGTGCTAGAAAGCGGTTTTGGAAGTTTCTTAGAGAGAAGCGATATGAGAGAAGTGGCAGTGCAGAACGATTTACACAATACACTGATAGTGCTCTGGCAGGAATTTGCTGGAAAGCACACATCTGATTTTTTAAAGGATGGGAAATCTGAACTGTTCTCAGAGAATCCCCCTCCTTTCAGAGCTCTTGTGACAGAAATATGTTATACCCTAGATCTTCAGCCCTGATCACATAATCACTATAATCATCTTAGATTGTGTACATTCACTTTTATAAAAATTTAGACTTTCTCCTCTAAATTAAATAAGTTAATTTAACTCTATAAACATCTGTTATTTACCAGTATTACCTGGTATTTACCAGTGTTAGTTTGTAGCAGTGACCAGAGGGGAGCCACTGAGTGAAGATCATGTGTGCTCCATGATGAAACTACAGAATCCATCTAAACTTACAACAGAAAGGTAACTATTTTCCTGTTAGGATGGTGACAGATAATATTCAGACCTCTCAAGCCATAGTTTAACCTGCCTAGCCTTTAGCAGATTAGACGAGCTGTTGAGTTGTTTAAATGTGACATTTGGTGCTTTTTCCATAAATGGCTGTTAAATTATTTTTATGTTGGGTAAAAATGACCCAAATATCAAAATAATTTAATTTCTACTTATTTTCATATATTAAAAAATATTTCTTTTTCTATTTCAGGAGAACTGAAACCCAGTAATGAGTACAAATGTTACCAAATATTGGGGTAATCCCACCTCTTGATCTACCACAGGTGTTCTCACTTAATGAGTCACACGTTATTCCGGTCAGTAGCACATGGGAATTTGGCAGTTGTGAATTTACACTGCTCAAAAAATTAAAGCAATACTTTGAAAACATGTCAGAGCTCAGTGGGGAAAAAATATCATGCTGGATATCTATACTGATATGTTATACTGAAATTTTGTATGGCCCCCACATGCTTGTATGCATGACTGACAAAGTCGGGGCATGCTCCTAATGAGACGACAGATTGTGTATAGGTGTATTTCCTCCCAGATCTGGACCAGGCAATCACTGAGCTCCTGGACAGTCTGAGGTGCAACCTGGAGGCGTTGGTTGGTCCAAAACATAATGTCCCAGAGGTGTTCTATTGGATTTATGCCAGGCGAGCGTGGGGGTCATTCAGTGGTATCAATTCCTTCATCCTCCAGGAGCTGCTTGCATACTCTCGCCACATGAGGCCGGGCATTGTCGTGCACCAGGAGAAACAAGGACCCACAACATCCCGATACCTAATGGCGGTCAGGGGGCCATTGTCTAGCCTGTAGAGGTCTGTGCGTCCCTCCATGGATATGCCTCCCCAGATCATCACTGACCCACCACCAAACCGATCATGCTGAACGATGTTACAGGAAGCATAACATTCTCCACGGCTTCTCCAGACCATTTCACGTCTGTCACATGTGCTCAGGGTGAACCTGCTCTCATCTGTGAAAAGCACAGGGCGCCAGTGGCGGACCTGCCAATTCTGGTGTTCAGTGGCAAATGCCAATCGAGCTCCACGGTGCCAGGCAGTGAGCACAGGGCCCACTAGAGGATGTCGGGCCCTCAGGCCATCCTCATGAAGCCTGTTTCTGATTGTTTGGTCAGAGACATTCACACTAGTGGCCTGCTGGAGGTCATTTTGTAGGGCTCTGGCAGTGCTCTTCCTGCCGCCCTGATGATGGATTAAGGACCTTCTACGGCCCTGTCCAGCTCTCCTAGAGTAACTGCCTGTCTCCTGGAATCTCCTCTATGCTCTTGAGACCGTGCTGGGAGACACAGCAAACCTTCTGGCAATGGCACACATTGATGTGTCATCCTGGAGGAGTTGGACTGCCTGTGCGACCTCTGTAGGGTCCAGGTATCGCCTCATGCTACCAGTAGTGACACTGACCCTAGCCAAATGCAAACCTAGTGAAAAACAGTCAGAAAGATGAGTATGGGAAAAAATGTCAGTGGCCTCCACCTGTAAAACCATTCCTGTTTTGGGGGTCTCATTGTTGCCCATCTAGTGCACTTCTTGTTAATTTCATTAACACCAAAGCAGCTGAAACTCATTAATAACCCCCTCTGCTGCTTAACTGACCAGATCAATATCTAAGGAGTGTTTAATTGACTTGATGCTATACTCTGATTAAAAAGTGTTCTTTTAATTTTTTGAGCAGTATAGTTAACAGTTCATCAGGAACTTCCTGAATCACGAATTTCCATTCGTGTTGTGTGTCAATTCAGAGGGTCGGCCAGTGTCGTGGGTCTTGACCTATGCTTTTCAGGGTTAAGAAATGATGTACACACTGCAGGAGCACAGACAGAAAGGCTATGCCAAAGCCCTGGTGACCATATTGGCAAAGAAACTGCATTCAGACGGCTACTCAGTCTACTGCTTCATTGAGTTGGAGAACCAGCCATCCTACAGACTCTTTACCAGTTTAGGATCTGTCTTGGATTAACTTTAAATTATTAAGCTTGTTAAGGTTTTATGAAGACTCCTATAAATCTCAGTGAACCCTAATGACAGTGGAAATTCAGGAATAAAAAATAGGCTACATAATGTTGAAGGAATCACGCAACGCCTCGGGTTTTGTTGCCAGATGATAAGGCTTTTATTATCATGCAATAACAGCCTGAGCCGGTCGGCCGAGCGACTCCCGTTCGAACTCATTGTACACAATATATAGGCTTCCCTATGCATTCCTACATGTCATCCCAACATCTGTTTCATATCTAGGAGCCCCAAAAGTATACAACCGGTGGGGCCACTCTGCCTAGGTCCAGTAAATGTTACCATATATGGTTGCATTCCAATGCATACACATTGGACACACTAAGCTACAATATGTCCTACATGTAGACCATATCACCCACATTACTGTACACACACACAGACAATTTCAAAGCTGGTATTGTTTCTACATATCATGATTGATAAAATTCTTCTACAATAACCAAATTACTTTTGTACACATTGTTATAAAACAGTCCCTGGATGCAAAGAACAATTGCATTGCTCTACAAACTATGCTGAGTAAATGAAATGAAAAAAAAAAAAAAAAAAAGTGGGCTGGACTTGGGAAAGACAGAATGATTTAAGATAAGATCCCAGACATTCAGGGTGCTCAATCACTGCTCAAGCTTATAAACGTAGATTCAGAGGAGTGAGTGGATCTTCACTTGCATTAGATTTTGTGACTGGATTAGGTGCAGCACTTTTTTTTAAAGCTATGAAGGTGCTGAGTAAAGAGGAGCTGAAGAAAGCTGAGGAAGTTCTCAGGCATTACTTTCCCCAGTCACAGCAGGTCTGTAAACAGCACTGTTAGTACGCTATAGATGTATCTACTTAGTGGATGGTAAAAATCTGTGTTTTGGGAACTCATTAAGGAATGGATTTATTTTATTTATTTATTGTTGGTTATTAGAAATGCATCATTCATTGGGGACAAGGGCAGAGAAATTGGAAAGAGAGAAAGGAAAATAAATATAATTAAATTAAATCTCAGTCATTTATATATATATATATATCTAAGAGGCATGCCAGTAGCTGTGGATTTGCTTAGGTAGGCACCCCGGGACATTACAGTTCAAAGTCCATCTTTTACAAGGTTTTGTAAAAGATTTATTCCTGTGCTATATATATATATTGTAAAGGGATCTATACTGGCTTGTGACTCATTAACTAGAGCTGTCTTGTGATATATCTGTGAACAGAAAGCACAGGAATAAATCTTTTACAAAACCTTGTAAAAGATGGAGTTTGAACTGTAACATCCCGGGATGCCTACCTAAACAAATCCATGGCTACTGGCATGTCTCTTAGCCCAGCGCAGGCAATCAGGTCTTGGTTTTCGGCAGTCGGCGTGTGGACATAGAGTATGTGCTAGGTATCAAATGCCATATGGCTTTGAGAGGTAATTTGTTATAGAGTTACTTATTGAAAGGCTTTATCTTTAAAGAGTGTCTAGAAAGTTATTTACTGGCGTGGTAGACTGAGGATCAGCTCCTCGCCATATATTATTATTATAAGATGGAGGGAATTGTTCGAGCCACCAAAGCTTGCACGTGACCAGCTTCTTCCCTCAAGCCATTCATCCATCTCCTTAACAATTAATCTGTCTGCCATCTCCCTCAGTGCAATATAATAATCTATATATACATGTATGTATATAGGCACAAGTGCAATACTGTTACACCTTATTTCATTGAACCACACTTCATACCTTGCTCCTGAGCTGCACATTTTGCACATGTATATGCCTCCTGTACATGAGTACCCTATTTATATTTCCACCCTGCTTATATCTGATATTTCTATATTTTTCTATATTATAATTTGTCTGTGTATTCTCGAGCGCCCAAAAAAATTCCTTGTATGTGTGAGCATACTTGGCAATAAAGCTGATTCTGACGAGCAGGGCTCTTCCCCTCGCCTTGCGGTGTCTGTGCGCATCCCGACATGCTCCTATAGCTACCTTTGTGCACTCTTCTCCACTCCATACTTCACACAGGTCGATAGCACAGTGGTTAGATAGCTTATAGATATTTCATATCTATGTGAGAAAGTTTATAGATACGCTTCAGATAGTTTCGCCTATTTCTACCCTTTATTCCACCCGACTCTGATTAAGTCCTCGACCAACCTCCATCCGCCTGGATAACGGGCCAGGCTCGGTACTCCCCACTTCTTTAGCACCGAGCCCTTCTATCCCCGTAACATGAACCTAAAGAGGAGAATTGAATTAATGCCAAAAGACAAAGAGACAGTGAATTCTTTGCTTCTCCAATACAAAACCCTACTAATCCCAGTATTTTGAAGCCTTTTAGCAGTTTTTTTTTTGTGTGTGTGTGTGTGTGTGTGTGTGTGTGTGTGTGTGTGTGTGTGTGTGTGTGTGTAAATCACTGTGATACAACGTTTCTAGGTATATGGCTTTGTTTTTATGGTGAATCGAGTAGAAGCCGATCCCACAGACGTGCTGGTGGACCGCTGGCCAGATTTTAACGTGCTATTCATCAGACCACAACGGCTTGAGGTATCTCACGAAGTAGCTTTAGTATAAAGTATCAGCAAGGTAGCTATTGTTAAGTTTTTCTTTTTCATATTGATCTGTTTCTCACCCACAGAAAGCAGACCTTTTCAAAGACATGTGCATTTTTACCAAGGATGAAACATCTCTCAGGAGCCTACTGATCAGGGCAGACATTTTTGACTGGAAGCAGTACTTCTGTCTAAGTATTCATTTGACTTCTTTTATATTTTAACATTGGGCCACCAAAATAGTAGTTATTGTATAGTATGCAGCTGTGAGTGAAGCACATTTTAAAATCTTTCTCTTTCATCAACATGGCATTTCCACCCACAGAACTGTTACTTATGATTTTGCACCACTCTGTGGTCACTCAAGACACTGTAGTGACCAAAGCATGCACCATCCTATCTGCAGGCATCTTGGTGGCATGCCTAAAAAATGTATGTATCAGTTAGAGAAGATCACAAACATACCAGGGTATGAGTATAAACCAAGCTGGTCCATATCCTGGCCAAGTAGTACCATCACCTGGAGGGAAGTTTCAGTTAACCACTGTAGCCTCCCAAGACCTGGGCTTTGGTTTGGCTTCCATTTTAGACTTCTTCTAGCTATTTGGGGTTAGGAGGAACCAATAAAAAACACCAGATGGCAGTGTAAGTGTCCACATTTGTATCATGTGCACACAACCAAAAATTTGATGTACACGTATGTGGACGCCAGGTTGTAGGAACACTGATCAGCCATAACATTATGACCACCTGCCTAATATTGTGTAGGTCCCACTTTTGCTGCCAAAACAGCCCTGACCTGTCGAGGCATGGACTCTACAAGATCCCTGAAAGTGTGCTGTGGTATCTGGCACCAAGATGTTAGCAGCAGATCCTTTAAGTCCTCTAAGGGCTTAACTTACAGGACCTAAAGGATGCTTTTGATAGATACTGACCACTGCAGACTGTGGGAACACTCCACAAGAGCTGCAGTTTTGGAGATGCTCTGATCCGGTCTTCTAGCCATCACAATTTTGCACTTTGTCAAACTCCCTCAAATCCTTACGCTTGTCCATTTTTCCTGCTTCTAACACATCAACTATGAGGACAAAATGTTCACTTGTTGCTTAATATATCCCACCCACTAACAGGTGCCATGATGAGGAGATAATCAGTCTTATTCACTTCACCTGTCAGTGCCCATAATGTTATGGCTGATCGGTGCAGTTTGCCTTACATCAGGGCATAGTGACACAACACAACACATCAAGTACTGATGGAAGCATATCAGCAGCAGAAAAGAGTGAGAAAGGAATGAAATGGGGTTTTATCTTGCTTTGGTGGACAGAACAGTAGTCATGAGTGGCTAATGGATGGCATACGGTGTTAACTCATATACATAGCCATAAAGAATAATGATGATGGGAATTACCTGCATCATGCTGGAAGATTGTGGTTCACACAGCCCCTGGTAATTAGGAGTGCTGAATTAGAACAAGCTTATTTTGTTCCCTATCCAAAAAATACATCCTTGTGAGATTTTAGACTGTGCTCCTTCAGTTCAATATATCAATCTAATAACACTGCAAACAAAAAATCTGTTCAGGTGTCGACGTGTGCCATGTGGAGCTGATAAGAAGTATAGCTGCGAACAGAGGGGTGCCAAATATTCGAAACCATGTGTGCCACATGATGATACTCCAAGATCTTTCTAAACTTACGATGGAAAGGTGACAGATCTGCCATTACGTGTCTATGTTTGTAGTTACCTCTAAAACTAGTCAGCATTTTAACCTATGAGTCATTAACCTCAGTTTTTAATCATATGTTCATTCTGGGTTTCACAAATACAAAAGATTTATTATTTATTATTAGATTTATTATTATTCATTCATTGTCTTCCGCTTATCCGGAGCTGGGTCGCGGGGGCAGCAGTCTAAGTAGGGATGCCCAGACCTCCCTCTCTCTAGCCACTTCCTCCAGCTCTTCCGGAGGGACCCCAAGGCGTTCCCAGGCCAGCCGAAAGACATAGTCTCTCCAGCGTGTCCTGGGTCCAACCTCTCTCAAGGAGTTGGGTTCCAGAGCCCAGGCTGTGTGTGGAGGCAAGCCCGACTATCGCTAGCCGGTACCGCTCAACCTCCCTCACCAGCTCGGGCTCCTTCCCCCCCAGTGAGGTGACATTCCATGTCCCAAAAGCCAGATTCTTTGTCCAGGGTCTGGGTCGCCGGGGCCCCCGCCCATGACCGCTACCCAAAACACATTGCACCGGACCCTTATGCTCCTTCCTGCGGGTGGTGGGCCTACGGGAAGGTGGGCCTACGTCGTTTCTTCGGGCTGTGCCCGGCCGAGTCCCGCAGGCAAAGGCTCGGCCACCAGGCGCTCGCCTGCGTGCCCCAACCCCAGGCCTGGCTCCAGGGTGGGGCCCCGGTGACGCCAGTCCGGGCGACGTAACGGTCCTCGATTTTACTTCCATAAGAGTCCATAAGAACCGCTCTTAGTCTGACCCGTCACCTAGAACCCCTTTGCCTTGGGAGACCCTACCAGGAGCACTAGGCCCCTGACAACATGGCTCTTAGGTTCATTCGGGTACTCAAACCCCTCCATCACAATAAGGTGGCGGTTCAAGGAGGGGAGATTTATTATTATTTTTTTGCAAATAAGTTTTATGTTTAGTTTTGGTCAAAATTACACATTGTTACTGCATTTATACTGAAACATCTGGGCAACAAATGAAATGATACCATATAAATAAATATAAATAACAAATTATTTCAAATACTTTAATATTAAGAGACTTGAAATGAACATTACAACATTATCTTCCATCTGCAGGTCACACTTACGAGTGTCCTCGCTCAACGAGTCGCACGTCGCTCTGGTCAATAGCACCTGGAAGTTTGGCTGTGGTGATTTAAGTGACCGGTTCATTAGGGAAATGATCATGAATTATCCTTCGTGTTGCGTGCTGGACTCAGAGGGTCGACCAGTGTCCTGGATCTTGACCTACGCTTCCGGTGCGATGGGAATGTTGTACACACTGCCGGAGTACAGACAGAAAGGCTATGCCAAAGCCCTGGTCAAGACACTGGCAAAGAAACTGCATTCAGAGGGCTACCCAGTCTACTGCTTCATTGAGTTGGAGAATCAAGCATCCTACAGACTCTTTACCAGTTTAGGCTTCACTGCAGATCCATCTTACAGGGCTACATGGTTTGAATGTGATCAGTAAAATGGTAAAAACAAGTTCATTTATTCCTTCTGATTATTTGTTGGAAGATTATTTGGTTTTATCACATTAATCCCACATTTATTGTATTAATCAGTGAGAGATTGTTCTAGAAGGCTGCTGTTGAGCTGTACCCGTCCTCGAGGTGGCGGGACACTGTGGGCAAAGACTCACCCAAACAGTTAGTCACAGAGATCACACTGTTTCTTTATTCTGATGTTTTATTTAAACATTACCCAAAGCTCTTCATATAGACCTGCATGATTTTAAACATTGTAGATTGTAATGGTAGAAATGAGCAGGTAGACAGCAAGTGTGTTTTGTCCGTGCTTAGCGTTCCTGCTACTAGTACGCTACAAAGAGAGAGATGTGATCTGTTATGTCGTGTTGCAATGTGTCTTATACTCCCTAGTGTTCAAGTTGACACATTCCCTTCTGGTTTTCTATCATGATTTTCAGGGAAGGCACAAGGGATTTCTGTCTGAGAGTCACCAAGAATCTTTATAGTATTTTATGTAAAAATGTCATGATTTTCAAAGCATCTTTACAACATTAGTAAGACATTTTTCACAGTACTGTATTTTTTTGTTCTCCATTTTGATGTCAAACCATGAGCAGTTCATATGAAATTTTACATATGATTATGATTTTCTATATGTGTAGATTTATTGATTTAATAAATATCAAAGTCTGGTCAAGATTTCAAGTGAATTGCTGCATTGGAACCGTGTTTAATTAAATAATGTGGACGTGTTGAATACTTATTTCCCTGTGTGACCTAACGACCTGCTGTTATTGGGAAAAGTGACGTGTAATCAAACTCTGCTTTCTTCAGTTCATCCAATAAACAATAAACAATACAAACAAGACAATAAACACAATAAATATCTCTAATAATCAGAAACTACCCATAGACCCAGATAAACAGTAATTTTCTCATTTTTGTATAAACAAACACTTACCACTTACACTGGGTGAGAGGAACGCAACATATACATTGTTAAGCTATAACATTAAAACCACCTGCATAGTATTGCCTTTCCTTTTCTGATGATAACAGATTTAGTCAGTTATAATTAATAATAATCGATTTATGGCTGTTGCCTCAATCGATACCTTTTAAAAATAGAAGCATTGATCCAAACAGTGCGATTGTTACACGTCTGATACACACATTTTTTGAAGGTTAGATTGAGGTCTTGGTAAAATGTTTACTCAAACTGCAATAAGAAGGGCGGTGAGCATGCTAGAGGGTGTGGAACTTGTATTTTAACACCGATCTATGAATTTACTGTTTTTATAGACGGCTTAAAGGGAGGCTATGAAGCAATGTGACCAAACACTGAGAATGCAGCTCCTGAATCAAATAGTCATCGCATAGTCATGAATTCTGAATAGTCATCGCAAAGGCCTATAGCACGTTTACTGACGCAACCGATACCATCAGGGAGGATAATGTACTTAGTGAAGGCAAGGAAATGACCTTTTATCATAATGCATTGACAAACATACTGTATATTCAGATATTAGTGCATTAGCTTTGTAATGTAACATTTCATTTTACTTTCTTAACCTTAAAGTGACCTGACTGTGAGTCATGGGGTGGAACATTTTGTCCTACACCTAGAAATGCCTTAAACCAAAGCAGAGATGTTTGTTTTCTCTTATCTGAATGGGAGTAAAATAACAAACGCATTCAGCTGCCCCTCATCCTGCTGAATCCTAATAAATTTGGACATATAAGATACAAAATTGTGTTTGATGAAACAACTGATTATAATACATAACCAGAATAAAAAAATTACAAGTTATTTTGATATAATTGCAATGTGGAAAATACTGCAAACATATGGACTAGAGGCATACAGAGTTACTGTATAAATATCTTGTTTTACATACATATTTATGTCAGTGTTAAAAACACCACATTAACAGAACCCTCTTGTTCAGCTTGAAACGTTCAACGTGAAAGTATAAGGAACCCTTGTGTCCTAATTTGAATCCAAAATTGACTTATTTGCCCTTAAAAAATGTGTATTCTTGTAAAATATAGGTCTTTGACAAAGTCACACAGTAGTTACAACAGCTCCATATCAGTGATATGGAAGTAGCTTGAACAAAAGTGTTTTTTTGTTTGTTTGTTTGTTTTAGAACCTGGGAAAAGGAAGTTGTTGGGATTGTTTTGTTCTTACTGAATTTCCAGGTCTGGTTTTTTATATATACCCTGTATAAACAGGGAAACACAGAACTATGAGCTATAAGCAGCAATATCAGAATCTCAGGACAGTCCTGGGATTTTACCTTGTTTTTTATATATATATATATATATATATATATATAGTTACAAGTACAGAAACAAAACAATTGGGTGGTGGTTTTTTTTCATGGAAATACCTCCCTTGGAAATCACTTGCACCATTTACTCTTCTAATTGACATGCCCCAGGCAACATGCAAATTTAAACAGCGTAATTTTTCTAAATGATTTATTAGCAAGTATATTTTCTTAAGCAAGGGCATAGCTAAGGCAAGTTAAGCTGGGATGGAGAAGTTTTACTGGCTACTATGAAATTGACCAAAGTAGATTCACTGATGAAACATGACATATATGAGAATGGTATGTATGACATTTAAACATAAATGCAGCAGGGGGAGGAGGGCCAGTGGCTTGGTGTTTAGCACATTTGCCTCACACCTCCAGGTTTTGGGGGCAGGATCATGTGTGAGTGGAGCTTATATACTCTCCCCATGCCTCAGGGGCCTTCTCTGGTTTTTCTCCCCAGTCCAAAGACAAGGCATTGTAGACTGATTTGGTATCTCTAAATTGTCTGAAGTGTGTGAGTGATTATGGTATAGGCTCCAGGTTCCCTATGACCCAGTAAAAATGGTGTAGAGAATGGATGGAAGAATAAATGCAGCACACATTTTTGATACACTTAAAACGTAAGCGTACTCTTGCACAAATTTATTTTAATTCAGTTTTTAAAAGTATACAAAAAGTGCATACATTTGAACGTTATTGCTTAAGCTTGTGACAGTCGAAGCATTCTTATAGTAATATGCTGACAACAAGACACCACATGCAAACTAATGATTAGATGGATTAAACATGTTCACGCAAGTTAAAATATTTCTATAGGAAAAACTGATTATTACAGTTTCTGGGAAAGCCAAACCAAATCTAGGCTGTGCGATTGGATTTCTACTGGCAGGTATTCTCCGTAAGTTTGATGGTGGATGTCCAGGGCTGATTCCACACCTTCAGGCGGCACACATGAGGCTTTAGTGAAGAAGCAAAGGTATGAAAGTTAGCTTGCTTGAACGTCAGCAGTATACATGGTGATCAACATGAAGAAAGGACATGGAGTCAGCATTATGTTCAGGTGAATTATAATAATACTAACTTACCTTTGCAACATTTGGGTCTGGATGGACGTCACACACCTCCTCAACACCACCTTTTTTGCAGGACGTCCTGGCCATCTCAACGGTGAATAAATAGTTCATACCAGAAACGACCTATTGTGTGTGAGAAGATGAAGTAAATGGAATTAAACACGTGTTACTGGGTGAGGACAAAAAAAAGAAGAACCACACCATGAGTATTACTCATGCAGGAAAAGCTGTATTATGCGTGTACATTTTTTTGTGTGGCACATTTTACTTCTAGACTAAAGTAAAAGATATATCGTGCAAGATTATTATTCTTTATATTCCAGGTTTGTTGTAAAGACTAAAGAACAGGGGTATATTAGGGGGACATTATTGCGACCAAAAACTTTTCTGGAAAAAAACAAGTGGACTATGATTTCGTAAGACTATAATTTCGTAAGGCAGAATTGTGGAGACTAATAGTCATCCTGTTAATCCCTCCCTTCTCTCTCTTTTTGCATTCCATGGTGTATGGCCATGTAAACTGTAATCTTTTTAACGATAACTAATATTAATTGTTAACAACTGATACACTATATGATGTGGATCTCATTTTGATGACTATGCTAACAAAATACATTCAAAACCTATAGACAACATCTGGAAATAGATAGATAGACAGATAGATATCAAAAACAGACAAAAAAGGGTGGGGAGAAAAAAGAACCACTACACCATGAAGCTACTCATGCAGGAGAAGCTGTGTGATGTGTGTAAGTTTTGTGTGGCACAATTTACTTCTAGAGCCTGCTATTCATTATACCCTAGGTTTGTTGTAAAGGCGGAAGGAAAGGGGTACACAAGGGGGAAACTTTCCTGGAGAAAAACAAGTGGACTAGTATTTCGTAAGGCAGAGTTATGAAGACTAAGAGACATTCTGTGAGAGACATCTGTCTTTTTACCATGTCATGGTGCATGGCATTAATGAGGCATTGGTGGCTCAGTGGTAGGTTTCTCGCCTATCATGCGGAAGGCCCGGGTTCGATTCCCAGCCACTGGATGCAGTGCCGGTCCCAAGCCCGGAAAAATGGGAGGGTTGCGGCAGGAAGGGCATCCGGCGTAAAACATCTGCCAAGTTGTTGTGCGGACCAGTCGGTTAGCTGTGGCGACCCCGAACAGGGAGCAGCTGAAAGCAACTTCTTCATGGTGTATGGCATTAAAAGGAAGCATAACATTCTCCACAGCTTCTCCAGACCATTTCACGTCTGTCACATGTGCTCAGGGTGAACCTGCTCTCATCTGTGAAAAGCACAGGGTGCCAGTGGTGGACCTGCCAATTCTAGTGTTCAGTGGCAAAAGCCAATCGAGCTCCACGGTGCCAGGCAGTGAGCACAGGGCCCACTAGAGGATGTCGGGCCCTCAGGCCAACCTCATGAAGCCTGTTTCTGATTGTTTGGTCAGAGACATTCACACTAGTGGCCTGCTGGAGGTCATTTTGTAGGGCTCTGGCAGTGCTCTTCCTGCCGCCCTGATGATGGATTAAGGACCTTCTACGGCCCTGTCCAGCTCTCCTAGAGTAACTGCCTGTCTCCTGGAATCTCCTCTATGCTCTTGAGACCGTGCTGCGAGACACAGCAAACCTTCTGGCAATGGCACGCATTGATGTGTCATCCTGGAGGAGTTGGACTGCCTGTGCGACCTCTGTAGGGTCCAGGTATCGCCTCATGCTACCAGTAGTGACACTGACCCTAGCCAAATGCAAACCTAGTGAAAAACAGTCAGAAAGATGAGTATGGGAAAAAATGTCAGTGGCCTCCACCTGTAAAACCATTCCTGTTTTGGGGGTCTCATTGTTGCCCATCTAGTGCACTTCTTGTTAATTTCATTAACACCAAAGCAGCTGAAACTCATTAATAACCCCCTCTGCTGCTTAACTGACCAGATCAATATCTAAGGAGTGTTTAATTGACTTGATGCTATACTCTGATTAAAAAGTGTTCTTTTAATTTTTTGAGCAGTATAGTTAACAGTTCATCAGGAACTTCCTGAATCACGAATTTCCATTCGTGTTGTGTGTCAATTCAGAGGGTCGGCCAGTGTCGTGGGTCTTGACCTATGCTTTTCAGGGTTAAGAAATGATGTACACACTGCAGGAGCACAGACAGAAAGGCTATGCCAAAGCCCTGGTCACCATATTGGCAAAGAAACTGCATTCAGACGGCTACTCAGTCTACTGCTTCATTGAGTTGGAGAAGCAGCCATCCTACAGACTCTTTACCAGTTTAGGATCTGTCTTGGATTAACTTTAAATTATTAAGCTTGTTAAGGTTTTATGAAGACTCCTATAAATCTCAGTGAACCCTAATGACAGTGGAAATTCAGGAATAAAAAACAGGCTACATAACCAAATTACTTTTGTACACATTGTTATAAAACAGTCCCTAGATGCAAAAAACAATTGCATTGCTCTACAAACTATGCTGAGTAAATGTAAAAAAAAAAAAGTGGGCTGGACTTGGGAAAGACAGAATGATTTAAGATAAGATCCCGGTCATTCAGAGTGCTCAATCACTGCTCAAGCTTATAAACGTAGATTCAGAGGAGTGAGTGGATCTTCACCTGAATTAGATTTTGTGACTGGATTAGGTGCAGCACTTTTTTTTTTAAAGCTATGAAGGTGCTGAGTAAAGAGGAGCTGAAGAAAGCTGAGGAAGTTCTCAGGCATTACTTTCCCCAGTCACAGCAGGTCTGTAAACAGCACTGTTAGTACGCTATAGATGTATCTACTTAGTGGATGGTAAAAATCTGTGTTTTGGGAACTCATTAAGGAATGGATTTATTTTATTTATTTATTGTTGGTTATTAGAAATGCATCATTCATTGGGGACAAGGGCAGAGAAAGTGGAAAGAGAGAAAGGAAAATAAATATAATTAAATTAAATCTCAGTAATTATTATATATATATATATCTAGGAGGCATGCCAGTAGCCATGGATTTGCTTAGGTAGGCACCCCGGGACATTACAGTTCAAAATCCATCTTTTACAAGGTTTTGTAAAAGATTTATTCCTGTGCGCTCTCTCTCTCTCTCTCTCTCTCTCTCTCTCTCTCTCTCTCTCTCTCTCTCTCTCTCTTGTTAACACAAGTAAACACATCATGCAGTTTTAAATGAAGGTTTTTATTATTAAGGGAAAACAAAATCCAAAACTACATGGCGCTGTGTGAAAAACTATATGCCTAATAACTGGTTGGGCTACCCTTAGCAGCAACAACTGCAATCAAGCGTTTTCCATAACTTCCATAACTTTCCATAACTTGCAATGAGTCTGTGCCATGTATTGCGGCTGGCCGCCGGAGGCGGAAGTGGCCGGATCCATTCGCCGAGCTGGCGACGGGACACAGACAGTTCGGGAAATCGGGGACAGAAAGAGGGTCGAAACCAGGAAGACAATAATCCAATCGAAAGTACAAAAGGGGATAATCCAACAGCAAAAGTCTGTAAACAGTCCGAGGTCAATAATCCGATAACAGAAATGTCCAGGGCAAAACGAAAGCGGCAACGATAAACAGTCCAGGTCATTCACAAAAATCCAATCCGAAATAGCAGTACGCAAGCGCTCGGTAAATCCCATAAGAAATGTTACTTCGCGCCGGCCAGGAAGTGCGCACCATTTTTAAATCCCCCCGTGAACCGGAAGTGGCTTCAAAACACGGGCGAGGGCTCCCTCTCGCGGTCACCTCTCGCGCGAGTCGTGACAGAGCCCCCCCCCTCTAGGAACACCTCCTGGGGCTCTACGCCGAGGGCGCCCCCTAGAACGCGGTGCGGGCTTGTTCGGATGGTCGCGGTAGAAATCCTCCACGAGCGACGGATCCAGGATGTCGGCGGCCTCCACCCACGAACGTTCCTCGGGGCCGTACCCCTCCCAGTCCACGAGATATTGAAGACGGGACCGAACCCGCCTGGAGTTCAGAAGGGACCGTACCCGGTACGCCGGGGACCCCTCGATGTCCAGAGGCGGCAGTGGCTCCTCACAGACCCCTGTCTCCCCGGCGGACGAGTGTGCTGGCTTGAGGAGAGAAACGTGGAAGGTGGGGCATATACGGTAGGATGCCGGGAGCCGAAGTCGGTACGCCACAGGATTCACCTGTCGGACAATCTCAAAAGGACCAATGAATTTAGGGTTGAGTTTCCGGCAGGGCAGCTTCAGATGCAGGTTCCGTGTCGACAGCCACACCTTCTGTCCCACCTGGTAGGAGGGGTGCGGACGACGGCGTCGGTCAGCCTGAATCCTTTGTCTCCTCACTGCCCTTTGTAGGCGCACGTGGGCTCGTTCCCACACCTCCTGACTTAGCCGATACCACTCCTCCACAGCCGGAACATCGGACGGCTCCCCTGACCAGGGGACCAGTGGTGGCTGATACCCCAGTACGCACTGAAACGGCGTCAGCCCCGTGGAGGAGTGGATGAGAGAGTCCTGGGCGTATTCGGGCCACGGCAGGAACTCACTCCATCGGTGTTGCTCCCGGCTACAGTATGTCCTGAGGAAACGACCGATCTCTTGATTAAGGCGCTCCGCCTGCCCGTTCGACTGGGGGTGGTAGCCCGAACTCAGGCTAACCCCAATGCCCAATCTCGCACACAGCGACCCCCACACCCGGGAGGTAAACTGCGGGCCCCGATCTGAAACAATGTCCTCGGGCAGGCCGAAGTTGCGAAACACATGATTAAACATGGCCTCTGCAGACTGCAAGGCCGTGGGTAAACCCTTGAGGGGGATCAGTTTACACCCCTTTGAGAAACGATCTACCACCACCATCACTGTCGTAAAACCTCAGGAGTCTGGCAGGTCGGTCAGGAAGTCCACCGACAGGTGCGACCAAGGGCGTCGAGGGACCGGAAGGGGTTCCAGCAGCCCCTCTGGAAGTAAACGACTGGTCCGCACCTGTGCGCACGTGGGGCACGACCTGACGTACTCCTCCACATCCGAACCCAGGGAGGACCACCAGAACTGGTTGCGGATGAGCTGGGTAGATCGGCGAATGCCTGGGTGTCCGGCGCTGGGGGCCTCGTGCACCCACTGCATAACCTGCTGTCGGAAGTGTAGAGGCATGAAGAGTTTGGTAGGTGGACAGCCGGCAGGGGGCGGTTCGTCGGTGTGAGCCCGTCGAATCTCCTTGATGAGGTTCCACTGCACCGGCGCCAGGATCGCTGTAGCCGGCAAGATGACGTCTGGCTGAGTCGGCTCGTCGTCTGCCTCGAACTGTCTAGACAACGCATCTGCTTTGCCGTTCTTAGACCCGGGACGGTATGTTACTGTAAACGCAAAGCAAGTGAAGAAGATGGCCCACTTAGCTTGTCGAGGGTTCAGTCGCTTGGCTCCCCGAAGATACTCTAGGTTGCAGTGGTCTGTGAGCACCTGGAAGGGATGGCGCGCTCCCTCCAGCCAGTGGCGCCACTCTTCCAGCGCTGCTTTTATGGCTAGCAATTCCCGGTTGCCTACATTGTAGTTCACCTCTGCGCTCATCAGTTTCCTAGAATAAAAAGCACAGGGGTGAAGCTTACCGGGTTCGCCGTGCCGCTGGGATAGTACCGCCCCGAGTCCACTGCTGGATGCGTCCACCTCCACCACGAACGGCAGGTCCGGATCTGGGTGCCGCAAGATAGGAGCTGTGGTAAAACAGTTCTTTAGTTGCTGGAAGGCCGACCGGGCCGGATCCGTCCAGGTCAGCTTCTTGGGTTTACCCCTGAGTAGCGACGTCAATGGGCCGGCCACCGAACTGTAATTCCGGATGAACCTCCGGTAAAAGTTGGCGAAGCCCAGGAAACGCTGTAGCTCCCGCACCGAGGTAGGGGCAGGCCACTCCGTCACCACCTGGACTTTAACCACATCCATCTCCACCCCATGTCGGGAGATCACGTACCCCAGGAATGTCACTGTGGATTGATGAAACTCACATTTCTCCAGCTTCACATATAGGTGGTGCTGCTGCAGTCTACCCAGCACCTCCCGAACCATACGCACATGCTCTTCCATAGAAGAAGAGTACACCAATATATCGTCAATGTAAGCGATGACCCCTTTCCCCAGTAGGTCCTGGAAAACCACATTAATGAGGGCCTGGAACACTGCTGGGGCATTAGTGAGGCCGAATGGCATCACACAATACTTGTAGTGGCCACTAGTAGTGTGAAAAGCGGTCTTCCACTCATCCCCCTCACGGATACGCACCAGGTTGTAGGCACTCCTGAGGTCTAGCTTGGTGAACACCCTTGCACCCCTCAGTTGCTCCAGTGCAGCGGGTACCAGGGGCAAAGGGTAGGGGTAGCGAACGGTAATGGCGTTCAATCCCCTGTAGTCGATACAGGGCCGAAGGCCCCCATCTCTTTTCCCGACGAAGAAGAACCCTGCTGCCGCTGGGGATGTGGATGGTCGAATGTGCCCCGCGTCCAGGGCGGTCTCGATATACTCCTCCATGGCTTTAGACTCAGGAAGAGAAAGAGGGTAGACCCGCCCCTTAGGGAGAGATGTGTTGGGCAGCAGGTCTATAGCACAATCCCAGACCTGATGTGACGGCAAGCGTGCCGCCCTCTCCTCAATGAAAACCTCCCTGAAATCAATGTACTGGTGCGGGAGATGTCCGTGTGCTGTAGAAGTCATTTCGTCCACACAGGAAGTCCCGCAGGGCCTAGGCACTGGGTCCCGTAGGCACCCCTTGAGGCAGGTAGGCGACCAGCGGGCTAGCTCCCCCGAGCGCCATGATATTTGGGGGTCGTGGCGCCTCAGCCACGGGAAGCCCAGGATCACCGGATTCGCTGGTGATGCGGTGACGTAAAAGGCCAACTGTTCGTGGTGGAAGAGCCCTACTCAGAAGTCCAAGAGCTCTGTCTGACGTGTTAGGTAGCCCTCTCCAATGGGCTGACTGTCAATGGCCGTGATCCTCAATGATGGTACGCAAGGGAAGGTGGGGATCCCGAGTTCCTCCACCAGCGCCCCGTCTATGAGGTTCACGGCTGCTCCAGAGTCAATTAACGCTGTAACAAAGAACCAGCGATCAGAAAAACGGAGAGACACTGGCACCGTCAGACTAAAAAACAGGGAACTGCCACCCACCTGGGCTTATGAGGATCTTTCTGGGCACCGGGGACTCAAATGTCCGGAGGCCCCGCAGTTGTAACACAACCGCATCTGACCGCGAGGCCGGTGTCCCTGTGCAGCCAACCTGGATCTCCCTAGTTGCATGGGCTCAGTAGCCTCCTCCCGATGTTCAGGGTAATCCGTGCGTACTCTGGGGCGAGCAGAGGCAGAGGCTTGGGTCCCCGTGCGGTGTTGGCGCCGCAGATTGTCCAGTCTGATGGTCGTAGCCACGAACTGGGACAAGGAGGTTGCCTCCGTATGGCAAGCTAGCTCAGCCTGGAGACCGGGGTTAAGACTGGCGCGGAACACTGCCCAACGTGCCGCGTCATTCCAGCCAGACTGGGCCGCCAGGGTGCGGAACCTGATGGCATAGTCAGCTGCGGTCTCGGAGCCCTGGCACAACTCCATGAGTTGGAGGGAGATGTCCTTGCCGCCCACAGGATATTCAAAAACCTCCCTAATCATCCCCGCGAAATAAGCAAAAGACAATTTTACCTGCGGGTCAGCGTCCCAGACGGCCGAAGCCCATTCAAGAGCCCTATCCTTCATGAGCGAGAGTAAAAAGGCACATTTTGTCCCCTCTTCACGATACATCCCCGGCTGGTGCGAACAGAAAACCTCGCATTGACATAAGAACCTGCGACAACGGTCAGCAGACCCATCGAACTTTTCTGGCAAAGCCAGCCGGGATGACTCACCGCGTGCAGATGGTGGATCAATGGGTGCCGCGATACTCGCGCCGCTTAGCTGGGCTTGCAGCGCCGTCACCTGATCCTGATAGGAGCGAATGATCGCTCCTTGCCGCACGATGATATCACGCAGCTCCGCTGGATCCGTGATAGGCGAAGTAATCTGTTGTGGCTGGCCACTGGAGACGGAAGCGGCCGGTTCCATTCGCCGAGCTGGCGACGGGACACAGACAGTTCGGGAAATCGGGGACAGAAAGAGGGTCCAAACCAGGAAGACAATAATCCAATCGAAAGTACAAGAGGGGATTAACCAACAGCGAAAGTCCGTAAACAGTCCGAGGTCAATAATCCGATAACAGAAATATCCAGGGCAAAACGAAAGCGGCAACGATAAACAGTCCAGGTCATTCACAAAAATCCAATCCGAAATAGCAGTACGCAAGCGCTCGGTAAATCCTATAAGAAATGTTACTTCGCGCCGGCCAGGAAGTGCGCACCATTTTTAAATCCCCCCGTGAACCGGAAGCGGCTTCAAAACACGGGCGAGGGCTCCCTCTCGCATTCACCTCTAGCGCGAGTCGTGACACCATGTATGTACATACTTGTGCCATGTATGTATATAGGCACAAGTGCAATACTGTTACACCTTGTTTCATTGAACCACACTTCATACCTTGCTCCTGAGCTGCACATTTTGCAGGGGCGAGGGGAAGAGCCCTGCTTGTCAGAATCAGCTTTATTGCCAAGTATGCTCACACGTGCTCGAGAATACACAGACAAATTATAATATAGAAAAATAAAGAAATATCAGATATAAGCAGGGTGGAAATATAAATAGGGTACTCATGTACAGGAGGCATGTACAGCGATGTGAAAAAGTGTTGGCCCCCTTCCTGATTTCTTATTTTTTTGCATGTTTGTCACACTTTAATGTTTCAGATAATCAAACACATTTAAATATTAGTCAAAGATAACACAAGTAAACACATCATGCAGTTTTTAAATGAAGGTTTTTATTATTAAGGGAAAACAAAATCCAAAACTACATGGCCCTGTGTGAAAAAGTGTTTGCCCCTAAGCCTAATAACTGGTTTGGCCACCCTTAGCAGCTACAACTGCAATCAAGCGTTTTCTGTAACTTGCAATGAGTCTGTTACAGCGCTGTGGAGGAATTTTGGCCCACTCATCTTTGCAGAATTGTTGTAATTCAGCCACATTGGAGGATTTTCGAGCATGAACCACCTTTTTAAGGTCATGCCACAGCATCTCAATCGGATTGAGGTCAGGACTTTGACTAGGCCACTCCAAAGTCTTTTATTTTGTTTTTCATCAGCCATTCAGAGGTGGAATTGCTGGTGTGTTTTGGATCATTGTCCTGCTGCAGAACCCAAGTTCGCTTCAGTTTGAGGTCACAAACCTACCGATCTATCAGTCTGGAAAAGGTTATAAAGCCATTTCTAAAGCTTTGGGTCTTTATCTTTATCTTTGACTAATATTTAAATGTGTTTGATTATCTGAAACATTAAAGTGTGACAAACATGCAAAAAAATAAGAAATCAGGAAGGGGGCCAACACTTTTTCACACCGCTGTACATGCCTCCTGTACATGAGTACCCTATTTATATTTCCACCCTGCTTATATCTGATATTTCTTTATTTTTCTATATTATAATTTGTCTGTGTATTCTCGAGCACGTGTGAGCATAATTGGCAATAAAGCTGATTCTGACGAGCAGGGCTCTTCCCCTCGCCTTGTGGTGTCTGTGCACATCCCAACATGCTCCTATAGCCACCTTTGTGCACTCTTCTCCACTCCATACTTCACACAGGTCGATAGCACAGTGGTTAGATAGCTTATAGATATTTGATATCTATGTAAGAAAGTTTATAGATACGCTTCAGATAGTTTCCCATGGTTGTGTTCCTTTTTGCCTATTTCTACCCTTTATTCCACCCGACTCTGATTAAGTCCTCGACCAACCTCCATCCACCTGAATAACGGGCCAGGCTCGGTACTCCCCACTTCTTTAGCACCGAGCCCTTCTATCCCCGTAACATGAACCTAAAGAGGAGAATTGAATTAATGCCAAAAGACAAAGAGACAGTGAATTCTTTGCTTCTCCAATACAAAACCCTACTAATCCCAGTATTTTGAAGCCTTTTAGCAGTTTTTTGTGTGTGTGTGTGTGTGTGTGTGTGGGGTGTGTGTGTGTGTGTGTGTGTAAATCACTGTGATACAACGTTTCTAGGTATATGGCTTTGTTTTTATGGTGAATCGAGTAGAAGCCGATCCCACAGACGTGCTGGTGGACCGCTGGCCAGATTTTAACGTGCTATTCATCAGACCACAACGGCTTGAGGTATCTCACGAAGTAGCTTTAGTATAAAGTATCAGCAAGGTAGCTATTGTTAAGTTTTTCTTTTTCATATTGATCTGTTTCTCACCCACAGAAAGCAGACCTTTTCAAAGACATGTGCATTTTTACCAAGGATGAAACATCTCTCAGGAGCCTACTGATCAGGGCAGACATTTTTGACTGGAAGCAGTACTTCTGTCTAAGTATTCATTTGACTTCTTTTATATTTTAACATTGGGCCACCAAAATAGTAGTTATTGTATAGTATGCAGCTGTGAGTGAAGCACATTTTAAAATCTTTCTCTTTCATCAACATGGCATTTCCATCCACAGAACTGTTACTTATGATTTTGGACCACTCTGTGGTCACTCAAGACACTGTAGTGACCAAAGCATGCACCATCCTATCTGCAGGCATCTTGGTGGCATGCCTAAAAAATGTATGTATCAGTTAGAGAAGATCACAAACATACCAGGGTATGAGTATAAACCAAGCTGGTCCATATCCTGGCCAAGTAGTACCATCACCTGGAGGGAAGTTTCAGTTAACCACTGTAGCCTCCCAAGACCTGGGCTTTGGTTTGGCTTCCATTTTAGACTTCTTCTAGCTATTTGGGGTTAGGAGGAACCAATAAAAAACACCAGATGGCAGTGTAAGTGTCCACATTTGTATCATGTGCACACAACCAAAAATTTGATGTACACGTATGTGGACGCCAGGTTGTAGGAACACTGATCAGCCATAACATTATGACCACCTGCCTAATATTGTGTAGGTCCCACTTTTGCTGCCAAAACAGCCCTGACCTGTCGAGGCATGGACTCTACAAGATCCCTGAAAGTGTGCTGTGGTATCTGGCACCAAGATGTTAGCAGCAGATCCTTTAAGTCCTCTAAGGGCTTAACTTACAGGACCTAAAGGATGCTTTTGATAGATACTGACCACTGCAGACTGTGGGAACACTCCACAAGAGCTGCAGTTTTGGAGATGCTCTGATCCGGTCTTCTAGCCATCACAATTTTGCACTTTGTCAAACTCCCTCAAATCCTTACGCTTGTCCATTTTTCCTGCTTCTAACACATCAACTATGAGGACAAAATGTTCACTTGTTGCTTAATATATCCCACCCACTAACAGGTGCCATGATGAGGAGATAATCAGTCTTATTCACTTCACCTGTCAGTGCCCATAATGTTATGGCTGATCGGTGCAGTTTGCCTTACATCAGGGCATAGTGACACAACACAACACATCAAGTACTGATGGAAGCATATCAGCAGCAGAAAAGAGTGAGAAAGGAATGAAATGGGGTTTTATCTTGCTTTGGTGGACAGAACAGTAGTCATGAGTGGCTAATGGATGGCATACGGTGTTAACTCATATACATAGCCATAAAGAATAATGATGATGGGAATTACCTGCATCATGCTGGAAGATTGTGGTTCACACAGCCCCTGGTAATTAGGAGTGCTGAATTAGAACAAGCTTATTTTGTTCCCTATCCAAAAAATACATCCTTGTGAGATTTTAGACTGTGCTCCTTCAGTTCAATATATCAATCTAATAACACTGCAAACAAAAAATCTGTTCAGGTGTCGACGTGTGCCATGTGGAGCTGATAAGAAGTATAGCTGCGAACAGAGGGGTGCCAAATATTCGAAACCATGTGTGCCACATGATGATACTCCAAGATCTTTCTAAACTTACGATGGAAAGGTGACAGATCTGCCATTACGTGTCTATGTTTGTAGTTACCTCTAAAACTAGTCAGCATTTTAACCTATGAGTCATTAACCTCAGTTTTTAATCATATGTTCATTCTGGGTTTCACAAATACAAAAGATTTATTATTTATTATTAGATTTATTATTATTCATTCATTGTCTTCCGCTTATCCGGAGCTGGGTCGCGGGGGCAGCAGTCTAAGTAGGGATGCCCAGACCTCCCTCTCTCTAGCCACTTCCTCCAGCTCTTCCGGAGGGACCCCAAGGCGTTCCCAGGCCAGCCGAAAGACATAGTCTCTCCAGCGTGTCCTGGGTCCAACCTCTCTCAAGGAGTTGGGTTCCAGAGCCCAGGCTGTGTGTGGAGGCAAGCCCGACTATCGCTAGCCGGTACCGCTCAACCTCCCTCACCAGCTCGGGCTCCTTCCCCCCCAGTGAGGTGACATTCCATGTCCCAAAAGCCAGATTCTTTGTCCAGGGTCTGGGTCGCCGGGGCCCCCGCCCATGACCGCTACCCAAAACACATTGCACCGGACCCTTATGCTCCTTCCTGCGGGTGGTGGGCCTACGGGAAGGTGGGCCTACGTCGTTTCTTCGGGCTGTGCCCGGCCGAGTCCCGCAGGCAAAGGCTCGGCCACCAGGCGCTCGCCTGCGTGCCCCAACCCCAGGCCTGGCTCCAGGGTGGGGCCCCGGTGACGCCAGTCCGGGCGACGTAACGGTCCTCGATTTTACTTCCATAAGAGTCCATAAGAACCGCTCTTAGTCTGACCCGTCACCTAGAACCCCTTTGCCTTGGGAGACCCTACCAGGAGCACTAGGCCCCTGACAACATGGCTCTTAGGTTCATTCGGGTACTCAAACCCCTCCATCACAATAAGGTGGCGGTTCAAGGAGGGGAGATTTATTATTATTTTTTTGCAAATAAGTTTTATGTTTAGTTTTGGTCAAAATTACACATTGTTACTGCATTTATACTGAAACATCTGGGCAACAAATGAAATGATACCATATAAATAAATATAAATAACAAATTATTTCAAATACTTTAATATTAAGAGACTTGAAATGAACATTACAACATTATCTTCCATCTGCAGGTCACACTTACGAGTGTCCTCGCTCAACGAGTCGCACGTCGCTCTGGTCAATAGCACCTGGAAGTTTGGCTGTGGTGATTTAAGTGACCGGTTCATTAGGGAAATGATCATGAATTATCCTTCGTGTTGCGTGCTGGACTCAGAGGGTCGACCAGTGTCCTGGATCTTGACCTACGCTTCCGGTGCGATGGGAATGTTGTACACACTGCCGGAGTACAGACAGAAAGGCTATGCCAAAGCCCTGGTCAAGACACTGGCAAAGAAACTGCATTCAGAGGGCTACCCAGTCTACTGCTTCATTGAGTTGGAGAATCAAGCATCCTACAGACTCTTTACCAGTTTAGGCTTCACTGCAGATCCATCTTACAGGGCTACATGGTTTGAATGTGATCAGTAAAATGGTAAAAACAAGTTCATTTATTCCTTCTGATTATTTGTTGGAAGATTATTTGGTTTTATCACATTAATCCCACATTTATTGTATTAATCAGTGAGAGATTGTTCTAGAAGGCTGCTGTTGAGCTGTACCCGTCCTCGAGGTGGCGGGACACTGTGGGCAAAGACTCACCCAAACAGTTAGTCACAGAGATCACACTGTTTCTTTATTCTGATGTTTTATTTAAACATTACCCAAAGCTCTTCATATAGACCTGCATGATTTTAAACATTGTAGATTGTAATGGTAGAAATGAGCAGGTAGACAGCAAGTGTGTTTTGTCCGTGCTTAGCGTTCCTGCTACTAGTACGCTACAAAGAGAGAGATGTGATCTGTTATGTCGTGTTGCAATGTGTCTTATACTCCCTAGTGTTCAAGTTGACACATTCCCTTCTGGTTTTCTATCATGATTTTCAGGGAAGGCACAAGGGATTTCTGTCTGAGAGTCACCAAGAATCTTTATAGTATTTTATGTAAAAATGTCATGATTTTCAAAGCATCTTTACAACATTAGTAAGACATTTTTCACAGTACTGTATTTTTTTGTTCTCCATTTTGATGTCAAACCATGAGCAGTTCATATGAAATTTTACATATGATTATGATTTTCTATATGTGTAGATTTATTGATTTAATAAATATCAAAGTCTGGTCAAGATTTCAAGTGAATTGCTGCATTGGAACCGTGTTTAATTAAATAATGTGGACGTGTTGAATACTTATTTCCCTGTGTGACCTAACGACCTGCTGTTATTGGGAAAAGTGACGTGTAATCAAACTCTGCTTTCTTCAGTTCATCCAATAAACAATAAACAATACAAACAAGACAATAAACACAATAAATATCTCTAATAATCAGAAACTACCCATAGACCCAGATAAACAGTAATTTTCTCATTTTTGTATAAACAAACACTTACCACTTACACTGGGTGAGAGGAACGCAACATATACATTGTTAAGCTATAACATTAAAACCACCTGCATAGTATTGCCTTTCCTTTTCTGATGATAACAGATTTAGTCAGTTATAATTAATAATAATCGATTTATGGCTGTTGCCTCAATCGATACCTTTTAAAAATAGAAGCATTGATCCAAACAGTGCGATTGTTACACGTCTGATACACACATTTTTTGAAGGTTAGATTGAGGTCTTGGTAAAATGTTTACTCAAACTGCAATAAGAAGGGCGGTGAGCATGCTAGAGGGTGTGGAACTTGTATTTTAACACCGATCTATGAATTTACTGTTTTTATAGACGGCTTAAAGGGAGGCTATGAAGCAATGTGACCAAACACTGAGAATGCAGCTCCTGAATCAAATAGTCATCGCATAGTCATGAATTCTGAATAGTCATCGCAAAGGCCTATAGCACGTTTACTGACGCAACCGATACCATCAGGGAGGATAATGTACTTAGTGAAGGCAAGGAAATGACCTTTTATCATAATGCATTGACAAACATACTGTATATTCAGATATTAGTGCATTAGCTTTGTAATGTAACATTTCATTTTACTTTCTTAACCTTAAAGTGACCTGACTGTGAGTCATGGGGTGGAACATTTTGTCCTACACCTAGAAATGCCTTAAACCAAAGCAGAGATGTTTGTTTTCTCTTATCTGAATGGGAGTAAAATAACAAACGCATTCAGCTGCCCCTCATCCTGCTGAATCCTAATAAATTTGGACATATAAGATACAAAATTGTGTTTGATGAAACAACTGATTATAATACATAACCAGAATAAAAAAATTACAAGTTATTTTGATATAATTGCAATGTGGAAAATACTGCAAACATATGGACTAGAGGCATACAGAGTTACTGTATAAATATCTTGTTTTACATACATATTTATGTCAGTGTTAAAAACACCACATTAACAGAACCCTCTTGTTCAGCTTGAAACGTTCAACGTGAAAGTATAAGGAACCCTTGTGTCCTAATTTGAATCCAAAATTGACTTATTTGCCCTTAAAAAATGTGTATTCTTGTAAAATATAGGTCTTTGACAAAGTCACACAGTAGTTACAACAGCTCCATATCAGTGATATGGAAGTAGCTTGAACAAAAGTGTTTTTTTGTTTGTTTGTTTGTTTTAGAACCTGGGAAAAGGAAGTTGTTGGGATTGTTTTGTTCTTACTGAATTTCCAGGTCTGGTTTTTTATATATACCCTGTATAAACAGGGAAACACAGAACTATGAGCTATAAGCAGCAATATCAGAATCTCAGGACAGTCCTGGGATTTTACCTTGTTTTTTATATATATATATATATATATATATATATAGTTACAAGTACAGAAACAAAACAATTGGGTGGTGGTTTTTTTTCATGGAAATACCTCCCTTGGAAATCACTTGCACCATTTACTCTTCTAATTGACATGCCCCAGGCAACATGCAAATTTAAACAGCGTAATTTTTCTAAATGATTTATTAGCAAGTATATTTTCTTAAGCAAGGGCATAGCTAAGGCAAGTTAAGCTGGGATGGAGAAGTTTTACTGGCTACTATGAAATTGACCAAAGTAGATTCACTGATGAAACATGACATATATGAGAATGGTATGTATGACATTTAAACATAAATGCAGCAGGGGGAGGAGGGCCAGTGGCTTGGTGTTTAGCACATTTGCCTCACACCTCCAGGTTTTGGGGGCAGGATCATGTGTGAGTGGAGCTTATATACTCTCCCCATGCCTCAGGGGCCTTCTCTGGTTTTTCTCCCCAGTCCAAAGACAAGGCATTGTAGACTGATTTGGTATCTCTAAATTGTCTGAAGTGTGTGAGTGATTATGGTATAGGCTCCAGGTTCCCTATGACCCAGTAAAAATGGTGTAGAGAATGGATGGAAGAATAAATGCAGCACACATTTTTGATACACTTAAAACGTAAGCGTACTCTTGCACAAATTTATTTTAATTCAGTTTTTAAAAGTATACAAAAAGTGCATACATTTGAACGTTATTGCTTAAGCTTGTGACAGTCGAAGCATTCTTATAGTAATATGCTGACAACAAGACACCACATGCAAACTAATGATTAGATGGATTAAACATGTTCACGCAAGTTAAAATATTTCTATAGGAAAAACTGATTATTACAGTTTCTGGGAAAGCCAAACCAAATCTAGGCTGTGCGATTGGATTTCTACTGGCAGGTATTCTCCGTAAGTTTGATGGTGGATGTCCAGGGCTGATTCCACACCTTCAGGCGGCACACATGAGGCTTTAGTGAAGAAGCAAAGGTATGAAAGTTAGCTTGCTTGAACGTCAGCAGTATACATGGTGATCAACATGAAGAAAGGACATGGAGTCAGCATTATGTTCAGGTGAATTATAATAATACTAACTTACCTTTGCAACATTTGGGTCTGGATGGACGTCACACACCTCCTCAACACCACCTTTTTTGCAGGACGTCCTGGCCATCTCAACGGTGAATAAATAGTTCATACCAGAAACGACCTATTGTGTGTGAGAAGATGAAGTAAATGGAATTAAACACGTGTTACTGGGTGAGGACAAAAAAAAGAAGAACCACACCATGAGTATTACTCATGCAGGAAAAGCTGTATTATGCGTGTACATTTTTTTGTGTGGCACATTTTACTTCTAGACTAAAGTAAAAGATATATCGTGCAAGATTATTATTCTTTATATTCCAGGTTTGTTGTAAAGACTAAAGAACAGGGGTATATTAGGGGGACATTATTGCGACCAAAAACTTTTCTGGAAAAAAACAAGTGGACTATGATTTCGTAAGACTATAATTTCGTAAGGCAGAATTGTGGAGACTAATAGTCATCCTGTTAATCCCTCCCTTCTCTCTCTTTTTGCATTCCATGGTGTATGGCCATGTAAACTGTAATCTTTTTAACGATAACTAATATTAATTGTTAACAACTGATACACTATATGATGTGGATCTCATTTTGATGACTATGCTAACAAAATACATTCAAAACCTATAGACAACATCTGGAAATAGATAGATAGACAGATAGATATCAAAAACAGACAAAAAAGGGTGGGGAGAAAAAAGAACCACTACACCATGAAGCTTCTCATGCAGGAGAAGCTGTGTGATGTGTGTAAGTTTTGTGTGGCACAATTTACTTCTAGAGCCTGCTATTCATTATACCCTAGGTTTGTTGTAAAGGCGGAAGGAAAGGGGTACACAAGGGGGAAACTTTCCTGGAGAAAAACAAGTGGACTAGCATTTCGTAAGGCAGAATTATGAAGACTAAGAGACATTCTGTGAGAGACATCTGTCTTTTTTTCCATGTCATGGTGTATGGCATTAAAAATGGAATTTTGTGATTATAACTATAATTAATTGTTAATGAGCTACATGATGTGGGTGTCATTTTGTAGCAAACTGATGACTATATTAAACAAAATATATCAGATAGATAGATAGATAGATAGATAGATAGATAGATAGATAGATAGATAGATCACAGACAACATCTGGAATAAATAGCCAGAAAGATAGCAATAGCAGGCCCATTTCTTTACTGCGTCTGCAGAGTGTAGGCTTGCGAAACTTTTTAAGCACTCCATGTTTTGTTGTGATTGTCACCATTTTTAAAGTGTCCTTACCTGCTTCTGTGCCTTGACCACTCTTGAAACCTGACTCAGGTACAAGTCGTTGCTCGCTTTGTTGTGCTGAGTAACGGCGAATTTCAGGGCATTTTGGACATCATCTCTGTTCACGTCTGCATCCGTCCAGCCTCCTACTAAGCCGGCACTGGTTACGGTCATGAAGACCGCTAGAAGTAGAGCTACAACCTTCAGAAACATGTTTTTATTTTAGATCCTAGCTCTGCGACACCTCTGCTGATCTGTACAGTACAGAGGAAAACACCGTTACATAAACAGAGCTGACTTAGTGGGCGGGGCGTGCGTCCAGTCATGTGACAAGAAACGAAATAGCGTCAGAATGGGAGGTGAAACAAATCCTTTTATTAAAAAATTATTCTCTCTCTCTGTATATTATATATATATATATATATATATATATATATATATATATATATATATTATATATATATATATATATATATATATATATATATATATGTATATATTCAAACCAAAATGTAACTAATACATTATAATTTAAGCAGCCTTAAGCAGCGAGTTTAAGCAGTAAAGAATACAGAGTAGAAAAATAATACACCAACCAGGCATAACATTATGACCACCTGCCTAATATTGTGTTGGAACATTTGCTGCCCTGACCTGTTGAAGCATGGTCTCCACTAGATCCCTGAAGGTGTGCTGTGGTATCTGGCACCAAGATGTTAGCAGCAGATAGATAGATAGATACTGACCGCTGCAGACTGGGAACACCCCACAAGAGCTGCAGTTTTGGAGATGCTCTGATCCAGTCATCTAGCCATCACAATTTGGCCCTTGTCAGACTTGCTCAAATGCTTATGCTCGCCCATTATTCCTGCTTCTAACAAATCAAACTTTGAGGACAAAATGTTCACTTGCTGCCTAATATATCCCACCCACTAACAGGTGCCATGATGAGGAGATCATCATGAGGAGATATTATTCACTTCAGAATGCTATGCCTGATCCGTGTAGCTGCAGCACCTCTAATTTTGCTCTTATTTTTTTTTCTACATTCATATCAGGTCCTGAGCCACACTATCATACAATTCATTCACCACTGTCCACTTAAATTTCAGCAGCATAATGCCTGGCCACATGTCTTAGAAGTCTATGCACACTTCCCAACAGCTCACAATGCCCCGTTCTTCTATCTGTTATATGCTCATTAATAGAGAATCTCTGGAATGATCTCCATCAGCACTTATAACTGCATGTTCCAGCTGCAGCCAATAACTAACCTCTCTGCACAGCTGTAGTAGAAAGGAGAAAACAACATTCCACATACCACAGTCAACCACCGTTTCAACACTTTGTGAAGACATCATGCTGCTACATGCAGCAGTAAAAAATACCTTTGACACAAATTCATAGTATTATGGTTATTATACAAATAAACGGTACTATAAACATAGTATATCTTGAAGTGGCCTAGCTCTGCTTTGAGACATTTTTTCCAACAAAGATGAGCTGTGTTAGTGTTTTGGTAGTCCATGGTGATACATGAATCAGATGAAGCATAAGTGGGCCATTACTAATTTGCTATCAGAGCCAGGTCATACTGGAAGTATTCATTATTATCATACTGGAGTCATGAAAACATTTCATTGCTTGTCCAAGAGGTTTTAGCACAGGGGTATCAAATATATTTTAGGTCATTACTTATAGCCCAATATCAAGTCTTCTGAACCACAATAAATAAAGAGATTTATGTGTTTAGTTATGAATTTATCTGCATTTATCCGAAAGGTACACTCTGAATGCACAATCAGCTTGAACATACATGTGTATCACCTACAGGACACATGAAAAAACTGCAGATTATTAAAAAAAAAAAAATCATGGTTTTATCATATGTAAAGTGTTGTGCATTAGTATTCACCCCCATCCTGGTTCAACTGGGATATATCCCGTTACCAGTTCTCTACAAAAAAATTAATATATTTAACTAAATTGAATAATAGCTTTATGCAACAAGTGTTCATCCCTGAGGTCCTAAAACTCCTAAATTAGTTCTTTTGGAAAGAGAGCTGGTTACAGCCTCAATATTTATTGCTCTATTTTGCCCCCTAATGGAAAAACTGAGAGAGATAATCTCTGATTTTCTTTAGTCAATACACACAAGATGATTTTAATTTGGAACAGGGCTGTAAAATCTATTGGTGGGCCAAATTCAAACTATTAGCAGGCTGGTTTTGGCCTGCAGGTTGCATGTTCAATGGATTAAACCTGATTAAACTTGGGGACAAGTAATAATGAAATGCAGTAGGCCTGCAAGAGGCATACACTACTCTGTAATATTTTCACACTATCCAGATTCAAAGCAGAGCCATAGACTAAACTCCAGCAGGATTCTCCCAGGCTCTCACCTCCAGATCTCTGTGCTTATAGTGTAGTTAACTGGCTGCTAGTTTTCCCAGTCATCCCAATTGGCTAATCCTGTTTCTCATCATAACAGCTGATATCCAAATAATGTGATTAAGCAATGGAAAGCATTCAGAAAAAACCTTTATTATAATGATTTCAATAAACGATATTATCCAGCAGTACATACAATTTAATAAGTTCTGTTACATTTCTTTTCTTAGAACCATCCTTTTCTAATCCTCAGAGCCTAGGTTATTGGTGTCAGTTGATAGAATATGTTCAAAAAGTAAACCCTACATATACATCTCAAAATGCATTGTATGGTGATCTCTAGGCGCAGGTATTCTTAGTCAGTGTCATGCTGTTCATCCAAGGCTGACTCCACACTACCAGCTTGCATTCATGGGGCTTGAGGGATGTGAAAAGAAAGAAAAAAAAAAAGTTAGGATGCATGAGAAAAAAAAAACACACATTTTTTATATTAGGGCTGTCAGCGTTAACACATACGATTAATACAAAATCCTTAGCGCAAATAACACAAATAAGTTACTGAAACACACAAAGGTGCGACATTAACGTAATTTGCGTCATGCAGATGATATTGGGGTCAGGAGTTTCTCACTCTTAGCATCTACAATGACGCAAGCACCAGTAACTCTGGTAGGCGGAAATTTCTCTTTTAAAAGAAAATTGGATCACACTCTGTATAAAACGCAAAGTTGTGTGCACTCACTGTAACGAAGAACTGGCATACTATCGAAGCCCATTGAGTTTAAAATATCATTTAAAAGCAAAACACTAGTTTCACTTGCAGGACACATGGTACACAAGAAGAGGGTTGCTCTGGCACCTGAAAATGTTAAACTTGCATGCCTTAGCAGCTGGTTAAAACCGACTAGAAAAATAAGCTTGTGTGTGTGTTCTGTTTTAGTTTGGCAAGCAGGAAATTGAAAAGTGATTGAACCTATTCTGATGGTTCAATTTTGTGAAATGATGACAAAAATAAACTTGTTAAACAAAATAGTGTTAAATTTCACTATAAATGTGCAATTAATCAATCAATCACAGGTAATCACACAATGACTGCAATTAAAAAATGTAATTTATTGACAGCCCAATATTATTTTATATATATATATATATATATATATATATATATATATATATATATATATATATATATATATATATATATATATATATATATATATATATATATACACACACATACACACACACACACACACACACACATACACACAGTTAACTGTTTAACTGCAGTAAACAGGCACATGAATCAGAGAAATTAATGTAACCAACTGTTGCGATGACGGGGTCCGGATTGATGGTACATGTGGTTTCAGGTTCTGCTTTTTTACAGGTAGTCTCAGCCATCTCAATGTTGAAGATGTAATTCACACCAGCAACAACCTAAAGAAAAAACAAACTTTAGACCACATTGTTTAGACTTTTGCACACAGGATGAAGCCAAGTGCATTATTTCAGAAAGTACTTTATCCTCATCAGGGTTGTGGAACCTATCCTGGAAAAAATACAAAACACAAGGGCTGGAACTCATTAATACCTTTTAGAGGCACTGAATGTGTGTGTTATTCAGAAAGTTGCCATGAAGAATTTTACTTTAATAGCTTACAGGAATGTTAATCCCCTAAAAAAAAATTAAGACCTGCGTCAGACGTCTCATTCTCTCTCACAGAGAGAGAGAGAGAGAGAGAGAGAAGAAAACAGAGAAGGATTGTTTGTATCATTATCTTATCGTAAATTTGAGAAATACAAGTACCTGATGAAATATCTTACCTGTGTCTGGACACTGATCACCTTAACAACTTGACTGGTGTAAATGCTCTTGCTCTCTGCGTTGTACTGAGCGACTGCGAACCGCAGAGCATCCTGGACTTCCGGGCTGTTTATGTCCGCATCCATCGGCGCTCCGACAAGGTCCACGCTCTCCACAGCCATAAAGACTGCCAAAAGTGAAGCTACAACCTTTACAAACATGATTACCGAGGTATGAACATGCAGTTCTCTGGGGGAAACCGTGAATGACTCGAGGTTAAATATTGAAGGTAGTGGGAGGAGCGTGTCAGCAAAACAAAGCGAAAGGGTGCGTGTCTATTTGCATCAGGATTTCCGTGTTTGAGCAAAAATGATTACGACAGAGATTATGTTTGGATATGATCTTTCTTGGCTGATAAAAGGGCAGATCAAAGGAGAAATTCTGCACGTATTCCATATGATACATTGCTAAATCCGCATTTCTAAAATGTCTAAAAGATAAAGTTCTTTAGATAACCTGGTGCTTTATCAGTCTGCTTTTCCACAACCACCTCAAGGCCAAGGATTCCAAGGGAATATTGGAGGATTATGTTGAACTTTTAAACAGGAGATCATTTAAACTTGTACTTAATTATATGTATAAAACTTAATAAAAGAAAACCTCCTAACACCATACATTTGATGACATCAAATAAGTAAAATGCCATAACAGTACTTAACAGGACTAAATCTTCAACAAAAGTCACCAAACATTGTATAAGCAAAGTAAAATTAAAGTATAAATAACAACACAGTAAGACAGAACATTCAGAAATGATTTATTACAGCAATATCAACATTCACAGATTTTAGAAAATCAATATTTTCCAACGTCTGTATCTGTAAAGTCAAGTAGATCTGAGAAACTTTGTATGAAAGTATGAACTATTACTCCCAGTATCCCAGTCTACTATAATCCCCCTTTTTCATAAAAACATTAAGTGCACAAAAACTCCAGCACTTATTTATTTAAACACAGTTAAACTTTTTATTCAACTAAGTTGAACTTTTCCTTTCTTTATGTACTGTATTTTAAAACTGTCCCGAGGAACCTGGACCATGATGTCATTTTTTAAAATAGTTAAACGTACATGATTTACACTACCTTTGTTTGTTATTACAGCAGTGTATCTTAAACACGTATGCTTAATAAATATGTGGAATATATTAGTCTTGACAAGCTTATAAAACATTTGTCATTTTTTTCTTCCTCAAGATGTTTAATACGGAACATGTCCTCTTGTAAGTCACATTATTAAGTAGCTCTGTCCTGATTACTTGTTTCAATATACCTGAATTCACCCTAATGTTGTTAAATTATTTACAATAAATTGTTGCCTCACACATGGTGGCTTAGTGGTTAGCACATTTGCCTCACACCTCCAGGGTTGGGGGTTCGATTCCCGCCTCTGCCGTGTGTGTGGAGTTTGCATGTTCTCCCCGTGCAACCCTCCCCGGGGGTTTCCGGTTTCCTCCCCTGGCCCAAAGACATGCATTGTAGTTTGATTGGCATCTCTAAATTGTCCATAGTGTGTGAGTGAGTGAGAGTGTGTGTGTGCCCTGTGATGGGTTGGCACTCCGTCCAGGGTGTATCCTGCCTTGATGCCCAATGACGCCTGAGATAGGCACAGGCTCCCCATGACCCGAGAGTAGATCGGATAAGCGGTAGACAATGAATGAATGAATATTAATGCCTGGATTTTTTCAGCCTGAATTTTAATACTTGAATTTTTTCAACCTGAATTTGTGAGGTTTAAAAATAATGAAGATGTTGTAAGGATTTTTGGAAAAAGAAGTTTTTATTCAGTTCATGTGGTTCAATATGCTACTTTGCTTTCAGGAATTTTGGCACTATTATACTTCCATATTTAAAGTAATCTCTCGACAGATTCTAGGCTCCAGGAAAGGATGTTATCTCTCTCAGCAGATATTCTCAGTCAGCGTCATGCTCTGCATCAACCAAGGCCGACTCCACACTACAATTTGCATTCGTGACGCTTGAGGAAAGTGACAATGAAACAGAAGAGTCAACATACATAAAACACACACACACACACACACATGTATATGTATATATATATAGTAAATGTATATGTAAATATATATTATACATATATATATATATATATATATATATATATATATATATATATATATATATATATATATATATATATAAAAAAAAGTACATAGCACTAACCTGTGCAATGCCTGGGTCTGAATTGACGACACATGTTTCTTCAGGTTCCTCTTTTATGCAGGAAGTGTTGGCCATCTCAACAATGAAGATGTACTTTATACCAGAAACAATCTAAACAAAAAACTTAAATCATCACTAACTTTAAAATAACAAATCATTTACACTTAGAGCCTTTCCTGGGAACACACACTTGAAACCACACTTTGGTCCACAGTTCACTTGCCTTGGTGAGAAGTGATGTCTGATACACGCAAAGGTGTATTTAGCCTGAAATTCTTAGCTGACTCAATTATCACACATCCAGCAGGTTTCCTTTTGTCTATTGAGTTAAAATTTAGATTTAAGCTAGGTGTAGGCATAGCATTTATGGATGTATTAATAACTATGGAAAGTGAAGGTTCTCCCTGTAAAGAAATAAAACACTAGTAAAATATCTTACCTGCATTTGGGCCTTGATCACGTTAGCAACTTGACTGATGTAAATGCTGTCGCTTCCTGATTTATTCTGAACGACTGCGAACCAAAGGGCATTTTGGACATCTTGTCTGTTTAGGTTTGCATCCATTGGGGCTCCGACAAAGGCAGAGTTTGCCATGGCCAAGCAGACTGCCAATAGTGGAGCTACACCCTTTATAAACATGATTGTGAGGCTTTAAGCTTATCCAGTGATATGAAAGTGCAGTTGTCTTTGGTACACTGAATTTTTATAAGACAATACTGATTGTAGAGGGAGGAGAGTGTCTGGAGAACAGAGAGAAATGGATGAGCGTCTGTGTGCTTGCATCTGGATTTTTGTTTTTAGGCCAAAATGATTAACAGGCTCTGTCTTAATATGATAAATATTAATAATCTAAGGGATGAATGCTGCACGTAGAACACATGATATTTTACAAAATCCTCATATCACCAATGTCAACTGTGAATGTCGTACAGCCAGTTCTTTATCCAACCTAATAATTTTTAATATCTAGTCAGGGCCATGGGTCAGAGACATGGGCCATGTAATTATATTTAATTACTCATTATAGATTGATGCCTCCTTTTGGGACTAATGGACAAGAAAGTAAAATATGTACAGCTACTAGATTTAGACTATTTTAATCTCAGTGTGTGAGAATTGGTTTGTCCAGGGTATGAATGAGTGTGTTAATGTGTGTTCATGGCACCCAGTGATGGACTGGCATCCAATTCAGGGTATATTCCCAACTTTTTCTCAGGCCAGACTGCATCTCCACAGCAACCCGGGTGAGCATAATTCATTTACTGGAGATGAACGAATGAAACGTGGCATTTCATAAATTTCAGGCCTAATATTCTACTTGTCTGGATGAAATGCTGTACATGTTGCAGCACTAGAACAGATTTGCAAGACCTCCACATTAGTCAGCAACTATATTAGTCAAACGTATTACAATGCCATGTATTCTTCACTGTGACCCACATTCAACCCGACCTTTAACAGTTTGAGCAGCTTTTTTGTGATGAAACACTTAAGCAGGATTTTCATGTTTACCGAAAGTAATTTCCACACCCAAATGTAATATTTGATTAGATATGTACTATAAAAAAAATTGGTTCTATTGAATTCAACTTCTGTTGCAACCTGCCCTTTAATGTTTCACAATCTTATCTTAAATAAAAGAAAAGAAGAATGTTTGTTTTTTATGGCAAAAAATACTTAATGACTACTTTCCTCTTTGTTTTCAAGAGTAGACATTGCCAATTTATCATAAGGGAAATCTTTATCAAATAGCAGCTATTGCATTGATTGCCATTAAAGTATTATCAAGAAAAATACAGTACAGAAAACCTCAAGAGCCAATAGTGTATTGTATAATGTGGGTAGATCCAGTGGTAGACATAGTCAAGTGTGTTCCTTATAACAATATTCAGTTGGACATGTTGCAACACACTATAACTGGGCCAAAAATGTTTACATGAGGTCCTAGAACCAGAAATCTTTTTCGGGGGCAAAAATCTCCAAAATTGCTTTGTTAGATTTTTTTTTTTCCAGTAATAGTTTTTAATGCTTGAGGCAAGTCTAAAAAAAAATAAAACTAGGAATTCAGCCAAAAAAGTTCAACTTTGTCTCATCAGACAAGAGCAAGATTTCCATCATGGTCTCAGAGACCTTTAATTACTTCTAACTGCTTTTTACTCAAAGTGTCCAGTCACTCTACCATAAAGACCTGATTGACCCAGTGTTTCTGAGATGGTTGTCCTTCTGCCAGGTTCTTCAATCTCTGTGCAGAATGGCCATTGCATTCTCAGTCACCTCCCTGACAGGCCTTTCTATCCTGGTTACTGAGTTTGGCCAATCAGTGTTCGGTAGAGTCCTGGTGGTTCTAAACTTATGCCTGTTTAGGATTATGGATCCCATCGTATTCAAAGCTTTAGAAATGGTTCTGTACCAGATTATGTCTTGGTACAGTTTGAACTTAGAGGTCTATTGAAAGTTCCTTGGCTTGAATCTTGGACTGAACAGTATTAGAACAGGTACAACACCACACTTTCACATGCTCCTCTATTAACATGTGACTTAGTTTATGTGTAAATCTCATAAAGGATGAAGTCTGCACTCATTTGGTGCTGTTCAGTCATTTACTCCAACAGGAATAGGTATTCTGGTCTGACTCGCACTGTGCATTGTGGGACCTCATACACACAGGTGTGCATCTTTCTGAATTGAACGTGTGACTTATCTAAATAAGAGGGCATTGGTGGCTCAGTGGTAGGTTTCTCACCTACCATGTGGAAGGCCCGGGTTCAATTCCCAGCCAATGCCCAAACCCCAGCCACTGGATGCAGTGCTGGTCCCAAGCCCGGAAAAATGGGAGGGTTGCGTCAGGAAGGGCATCCGGCGTGAAAACCTGTGCCAGCGCCCCCGAACAGGGAGCAGCCGAAAACTTATCTAAATAAGAATTTCCAGTTTTTGATTTGTAATAAATCATGGTTTTGCTTTGTCTTCGAGAAGTTTTTTTTTGTGTAGCTTAATGGGGAAAAAATGAATCCAGTTTAAATTAACAATAAAATTTGCAAACCGAAGGGCTCTGAAAAGTTTCCAAACTCATTGCACAACCTTTTTGTATAATTTTTGTACAGCCTTGGTAAGTACAAACTTGGTAAGTACATTGGATCAGTAAATAAAGTCACATATATCAACAGAGATGCACTCGAGTCTCTCTGACCAGACATCATACCATCTCTGGAACAAACATTTCTTTGCGTTGTGTTGTTCTATGTGATGTCTTTCTATTTAGTAAAACATATTTACATAATAAAATAACAGAATTTACTAATGCTAAGGTAACATTTGATGCATTCATTCATCCATCCATTCTTTACAGCCTATCCCAGAAGATCCAGGACAAAAGGCAGGATACACCCTGGATGCCAGTATCCTGGACGACAAAGTTCCAAAAGTTTTGGAAAGTCTGCCTTTACATGCACATGAACTTAATATGGAGTTGGCCCACACTTTCCAGCTATAACAGCTTCAACACACAGTGTGTGTTATGGGAATTTTGACCATTCCTCTAGAAGCGCATTTGTTAGGTCAGGCACTGATGTTGGACGAGAAGGTCTGGCTCGCAGTCTCTGCTCTAATTCATACCAAAGGTGTTCTATCGGATTGAGGTCAGAACTCTGAAGTTCCTCCACACCAAACTCGCTCATCCATGTCTTTATGGACCTTGCTTTGTGCACTGGTGTGCAGTCATGTTGGAACAGGAAGGGGTCATCCCCAAACTGTTCCCACAAAGTTGGGAGCATGAAATTGTCCAAGATGTCTTGGTATGCTGAAGCATTAAGAGTTCCTTTCACTGGAACTAAGGGTCCAAGCCCAACACAAGAATTCATTGAATTGAAGGGGTGTCCAAAAACTTTTGGCAATATAGTGTATATGTGATCCCATATATCCAATTATATTAGCCAGCCTGTAAATAACAGCAGCAAAAAACACTGTCAAGAGGGGACTTTTTTTTTTTTAAAGTACAGTTTAGTTTGCAACTATTTTTGGATTAATTAAATAAAGCTAGTTCGAAATTATTGGTGTTGTTACAAAGCACTCGCTCTGTTTTTCTACACAATACTTTATTTCACCTTGGCTAAAGGATTTCTAACCGTTAGCGTGTATCGGTAACCTAGCAACGTACTGACGTAAACGGACGTATGTGGATATATAGGCTTCCGACAGATCTCACAGTTTGGGACACAGCCTATAGGGCGGGTCACCACACGATTTGTACTGCGCATGTGCGGAAATGAGTCTACTTCTTGTCTGACGTATGACGAAACGATTTACGGCAGTTTATTTATACGGCAGGTTTTTATAATACTTTTGTTATAATACTACTAATAAGATCATTTTATAAAGTGTTGTTGGCGGCGCTTGAGTTTCCGCACATGCGCAGTACAAATCGTGCTTCCGCTACGGATCAAGCGTAACGCGACAAGCCTATAGGGCTTCATATACGTCAATTCAAAGGCACTTCCGGTTTCTCGTTCCCATGATGCATCAGCGGAGGGAAATTCGATTCAAACACTTGTAGAAATGGGTGAGGAGGGACTCGTAAAGGAAGGAGAAGTGAATCAAATTATAACTATCACAAACCTCGACGCTATAGTCGATAGTCGCGTTGAAATCCAGGTTGATGGACAGACCAAAGGAAGAGAAGGAGAGACGGAGAGCTTGAGCGGGTTGTGTCCGATTCTCCCGGTCAACACTGCTGCTTTTAGTGAGGTTCAGCGCCGTACAGCTGCTGGGAATGAGGACATGTCTCAAACCGCACAAAATATTAGCGCGGAGTCACTACACGGAGAGGACGCGAAGGAAAATAGAAATAGCACAGTAGAAGCAGAAAGCCAGCAGGACAAAAGTAAGTATAAAAGTCAGTAGTTTAAGGGAGAACTTCCCTAGCTAGATATTTAGCACTTCTCTTAGCCCAGGCGTGTCAAGCTCGTTTAGTCCAGTGTCACGTTGGTCAGACAAACAAAACAATTTAGTAGGCTAATAACACATCAACATTTTTTATGTGTTCATTTATCTGTATTTGTCTGAAAGGTTGTAGAAATCAACACATTTTCCTAAACATTGTCCTAAACCTTTAACTAAATGTTGTCTTTTCACCTAAACAGTGTCTTTAACTACTTGAAATACAATTGTGACTTGAAGGTTTACTGCTTGGACACATGACCGGACAGCAGGAGTCTGACTCCAGACAAGTGTCTGTACAGCAGCCTGTGTGTGATGATGACGATGAGGAAATCATGAGGAGAGCCCGAGAGGAAGGCCGAGTGGACGTGGTTTTTCCAGGATGTGTGACACAGGACGGCTGTTGCAGATTTGTCTGTGAGCTCCTCAAGTGTGTCCTGTACCAGAGACAACAGCTGCCCATGACCTATGACCAGATGGTCTTCTTCCAAAAGCAACAGCTTGCAACCACACAGGTGTGTGAGAGATGGTGGGTGGTGGTGGGGGTAATAGAGTGTGCGTAAGAGAGATTGTGTGTGTGTATTATATAATAATCTGAAACAAATAAATTATCCAGCTTTCACTGCTACTCTCTGTCCGTAGCTGGAGGATGGAGCATTTAGGAAATCCATCAAGCCATCAGGAGACTCGACGTGGCAGCGTTGCCAGCGGACACTACGAGACCTGGACGAGGTGCTGGGCCACCTGGAGGTGCTCTTCTCTCTCACTTATGTTCCCCGTGTGCTCTTCATCCTGGGAAGCTCTGGGAATCTTCCCACAGAGTTATATGAGATCAACATGGAGGCTTTGGTGCAGGGAGGCAATGACAGGAGTTTGAGAACTTCCCTGTGTTTGAGGCGGCTGTTTCGTACCCTTTTCGTAGCGGATTTGCTTTCTGACGTTAAGCCGGTGCGCCTCATGGGCACCACAATCATGGCGCTCGCCCATCGGGACTGCGGTGTTGAATGGTTCAAGCCGAAGGTCGACTACAGAGTTCCAACAAGGGGAAAGAAACAGGTCATCTCATTAGCCAGCGGAGCTTCGGAAAGTGGCCAAACGAAGGAGGACGCTAGAGACTGGGACGATTATATATGGTTTCAGACACCTGTGACTATTAAGGGTTTCTGTAAATGACATGGCCTTAACTGCAGGTAAAAGCATGGTGCTGAAATTTCAGGGACTGATAGACTACACCTGATGAAATCCTCAAAATTGAGGGAGTTTTATGTTTCTTTCAGGAATCGATTTTTAATTAAATGAATTAATTCATGTGTGATTTGGAATAAGTTACTATCAACGAGGTTGATGTGCTTCTCTTTCAGATTTCTAGTAACATTTTATTATGAAGAAACATAACTTTAAGACGGAACACGTTTTCAACATGTTTGTTATAATCACTGAGCAACACAAATTGTGATGAACAGGAGATGAATGTAAGATCGACATAAGTCTAAATTATTCCAATACCTGAAGTTTTACTTTTATACCACAGTTATATTTTATACATTGCCACAATACTTGCAACAATTCTATTAAAATATGTTTCATGACAAACAAACTGTCTGAAAAACTTTTTTTTTTTCAGGTTGCAAATATGAATTTATTAGTAATTTTCCACTTAAATAAATAAATAAATAAACAAAACAGCAGACTCAATGAACATGTTTTGCAGGTTGATCATTGAAAGTTTATTTCTGGGTAAAGAAAATCAAATACTGTATATAAAGTAGTGTTAGGGAAGTTTTCCATTCGTGTACCTTCCCCGATCCCATAGCACTGCATGTATTACTCTAAAAGGCAATAGCATTCATGAATTATTTAGCCTTCTTGCCTTCTACTTTCTTCACAAATTGCAATATGTCTTGAGCAAGCAGCTCTGGTTCCTCGAAGGCTGCGAAGTGCCCCCCTCTGGGCATGTATGTGTAAGAGCGGATATCTGTGAACTTTGAGCTGGCCCAGACCCAGGGACAATGCATCAGCTCATGTGGAAATGCTGCCAGTCCAGTCGGAACGTAAATTTTTGTTCTGAGGGACGAATCGCAGACGCCAGTCAGATTTTAATAAAACCAACAAAAGGCATGCTCATAATATTTTATATATCAACTTACGCATTGTCCACTCTCTGATTATAGTTTTTGCCCACGTTCTCTTTGTAGAAACGCATTGATGGGATGATGGAGCCTGTGGCCCAGTAGATCATGACGTTGGTGAGGAGATCATCCAGACTGAATTTCCTGTAGCAGGGTAAAGGTTTAGCACTAACACAAAGCTATACTAGATATCACAGTGATTATAAGACAGGGAAAAAAAAAAGAAATATTTCCTAGTATTAATATAAATTATGTAGTCTCCGTTATTAGTCCTGAAAAGTGTCTTTTTCTTTCATTCCCACAACAGTTCGAGTCCAAATAAAGGTACATTAAACATTTAGGTAAATAAACTAAAGGTAAATTAACATTATTGCCTGGTACACCCTGTGTAGTGCATGTCATTTTCACACAAAAATTTATCAGTCTTTACATATTTATATGTTGAGCAAGATTGTAGGTAGAATTCATTGACATTGACATATTTAACAAAAATGTGGAGCGTTGTCTCATTTAACAGTGAGATGCCAAAGTGTCTCAGTTTTTCTCCTCACATACCTTCTCGCATATCTAGTGGTTAAAAAGATTCATGAAGCGTTCATGCTGCCCAGCAAGCTGTTACAAAGAGGTTCATTACTAAATGCTTGGAGTGGCCTTGAGTGGTCGGCCTCTGTACCGTGTGAAACTGGTTTAGATGACAGCACTGCTTGTGTAAAATTTGGACCAGTAAATACCAACAAATTCAAATAAATGTCTAAAACATTTAAAATCTCCATCCATAGGAAAAAGGTTTTTCTTTAAATGATGAATATGGCTTTGAAATGGAATATGCTAATATGCGGTTAGAGTAAAGAGTAATCAAAATCGAGTTGTCAGTGTGTTCAATGCGGAAATTGATTAGAAAAATGATTCAATATAAAATCATTCTTTACTTCTCTAATCCCCCATCCTCAAGGTCCCTGTTCTTAAAATCGGTCCAGGTGCTGAACTTCTCCAAGATATAGGCAGCCAAGCCAACTGGAGAATCATTCAATGCACAACCTGTCAGAGGAGACAAATTCCACCAAATTAGTCTTTAAAAGCAAAATCATCCTCCGCTTTAACCTTCAAATATATGCAAATTTTAAGTGACAAACACTTATTTTTTTGTAGAACGAATGGTCATAAAAGTCACAGTAGGATACCTGCAGTATCAGGTTTGGTAGCTTGGATGTGCATGTAACCAGACTCTCTCAGTAGTTCATACACATTCTTTTCCATGTAAGGATAGATACGACGCACATCTTCTCTGGTGAAGCCGACCAGGAAGGGCAGGTAACGGCCGATGATGAGAGACAGAATGATCATAGTGCTTCCTGCTCTAGCAAAAATCACGTTAAGATGCAAGCCCTTAACGCACCTTTTGTGGGACAAGAACAGCATTTCAAAAATATTAGTCATGAAAATCAGTTTTAATGGAGACAAATAGTGTAATAATCTCTATTTATAAAGCATGATTAATTAACAATGTATTTATGCATGAGAACTAAGTAAGAGCAATCGTGAAATGAATAAAATAAGTAAAATAATTTAAACAACAAAATCCAGAGTAAGTAATGAATTTCTAGTCAGGATTTAAGGGGATAAAATCCTTTAGAAGGCTGATCCACAAATTCCCACATGTCCTTTGCTTTACACTTTAGGTATTGATTTTAAAAAATCCTTCCTTGTGACTGTAGGGTATGAGTTAAGGTGTGTGTCTGTGTGTGCAGTCTTACTCAGGTTTCATCTGGGCCATGTTGCTGGTGATTAATGCTCCCCAGTCACCTCCATGTACATAATACTCACTGAACTCCAGTCTCTCCATCAGCTTGTGGAAAACACGGGCAGCATCCATGGAATTAAATCCTGCGGTATTGAAAATGATAAGATTCATAGATTCAGGATTTTCTTTAATGAAGATAAATATGTACATGTTCCTGTTTTTATCTTCTTGCTTGTCAGACCAAGCGATTTATTATTTAATATGGAATAATATTGCCTTGTTTAACATTTTTTACTAAGTCTAATCATTGTAGAGTGCAAAAATATGTTTTTAAAACCAGCTTTTTTTTTTAAACAGCTCAAGGTTTTTTCTAAAAATAAAAGGGTTCTTACTTTACAAAAAAATGATACTTATCTAGTTTGGATCCCTTTCGGATCAGAAAACTTTGTTACACTCTGTTACATTAAATACTTTAAAGTAATTAAGGAAGAAAAAAATGGAACGAAAAAGAATAGTTTTCATTTGTAAGAAGTGCTTGTGTTTTACCCTGAACATGTGGGGCTTCAGAGTACCCATAGCCTGGGATGGAGGGGCAGATGACCTCAAAGACGACATCGCCATTGGTTTCAGTGAGCATGGGCAAGATCCTGTAGAACTCATAGAAGGAACCGGGCCAGCCGTGCACCATCATGAGAGGAAGAACTTTCTGTCCAACATGCTGGACGGGCTTCACGTGAATGAAATGCACATCTATACCTGTAGTGATAAATGTGGAGTATATTGTCAAGAATCTTTTAGCAAATATTTATCTAAGTAATACTTTCCCCAAACATCGCTTATGATTGTCAATTTGTATCCATGGCAGAACAAAATCAGTAACAGTGTATATGTAAGCTCACCCTCGATGTTAGTTTTGAAGTGTGGGTACTTGTTGAGTATCTTAACCTGTCTATCCCAGTTAAATTCGTGTCTCCAGTATGAAGCAACTTTTCTGAGATAGTTGGAGTTAAAGCCATACTGAAATCTGCAGTCTTGCAAACCGTCTGTGTATCGTGTCCGGTCAATGCGTTGGTAAAGATCCTGAAAAATGAACATGATTAATCTGAAGTGGAATGAATAGATATGATTATGATATGATAGGTAATCTAGCCATGGGGGTCACAGTCCAGTGACTTCTGTGCCGGTCCCAAGCCCGGATAAATAGAGAGGGTTGTGTCAGGAAGGGCATCCGGCGTAAAACATTGCCAAATTTAACCATGTAAATCATCAGTACTCGGAATTTCATACTGGCTCGGTCGAGGCCCGGGTTAACAACGACCTCCATCGGCGCCGTTGACCTACAGGGCGCCGGTGGAAATTGGGCTACTGTTGGTCAAAGAAGTAGAGGAGGGAGGAGAGTGCGCAGACAGAGAGAGAAGAGGAAAGGTAAGAGTGTAGGACTGAGAATAGGAACTCTGAATGTTGGTACTATGACAGGGAAAGGTAGAGAGCTGGCTGATATGATGGAGAGAAGGAAGGTGGATATACTGTGTGTACAAGAGACCAGGTGGAAGGGTAGCAAGGCTCGTAGTATAGGAGCAGGATTCAAGCTGTTTTATTATGGTGTGGATAGTAAGAGAAATGGGGTAGGTGTGGTCCTGAAGGAGGAGTTTGTGAGGAATGTTCTGGAGGTGAAGAGAGTGTCAGACAGGGTGATGAGTCTGAAGTTAGAGATTGAAGGGGTGATGTTGAATGTTGTTAGTGGTTATGCCCCACAGGTAGGTTGTGAGTTAGGGGAGAAAGAGAGATTCTGGCGTGAATTAGATGAGGTGATGGAGAGTATTCCCACGGGTGAGAGAGTGGTGATAGGAGCGGATTTTAATGGACATGTTGGTGAGGGGAACACAGGTGATGAGGAGGTGATGGGCAAGTTTGGAGTTAAGGAAAGGAACCTTGAAGGACAGATGGTAGTGGACTTTGCTAAGAGGATGGACATGGCTGTGGTTAACACTTATTTTCAGAAGAGGGAAGAGCATAGAGTGACTTACAAGAGTGGAGGTAGGAGCACACAGGTAGACTACATCCTATGTAGAAGAAGCAATCTGAAAGAGATTAGTGACTGTAAAGTGGTAGTGGGAGAGAGTGTAGCCAGACAGCATAGGATGGTGGTGTGTAGGATGACTTTGATGGTCTGTAAGACGAAGAGGTCAAAGATAGAGATAGAGAAGAAAACCAAGTGGTGGAAGCTGAAAAAGGAGGAATGTTGTGAGGAATTTAGACAGAAGTTGAGGCAGGCTCTGGGTGGTCAGGTAGTGCTGCCAGATGACTGGGAAACTACAGCAGAAGTGATCAGGGAGACAGGGAGAAAGGTGCTGGGTGTGTCATCTGGAAGGAGGAAAGAAGATAAGGAGACTTGGTGGTAGAATGAGGAAGTTCAGGATAGTATCCAGAGGAAGAGGTTAGCCAAGAGAAAGTGGGACATGGACAGAACAGAAGAGAATAGACAGGAATACAAGGAGTTACAGCGCAGAGTGAAGAGGGAGGTGTCTAAGGCCAAGCAGAAGGCATATGACGAGTTGTACACTAGGTTAGACACTAGAGAAGGAGAGAAGGACTTGTACAGGTTAGCTAGGCAGAGGGATCGAGATGGAAAGGATGTGCAGCAAGTTAGAGTTATTAAGGATAGAGATGGAAGGGTGCTCACAAGTGAGGAGAGTGTACAGAGGAGATGGAAGGATTACTTTGAGGAGCTGATGAATGAGGAAAATGAGAGGGAAAAAAGAGTAGAAGGGGTGAACTCTGTGGAACAGAAAGTAGATAAGGTTAGAAAGGATGAAGTCAGGAAGGCTTTGAAGAGGATGAAAAGTGGGAAGGCAGTTGGTCCTGACGACATCCCGGTGGAGGTCTGGAAGTGTCTAGGAGAGGCAGCAGTGGAATTTTGTAACTAGTTTGTTCAACAGGGTTTTACAGAGTGAGAGGATGCCTGAGGAATAGAGAAGAATTGTATTAGTGCCCATCTTTAAGAATAAGGGTGACGTGCAGTAACTATAGGGGGATAAAGTTGATGAGCCATACAATGAAGCTATGGGAAAGAGTAGTGGATGCTAGGTTAAGAAAGGTAGTGGAAATTTGTGAGCAGCAGTATGGCTTCATGCCCAAAAAGAGCACAACAGATGCAATTTTTGCTCTGAGAATTTTGATGGAGAAGTATAGGGATGGTCAGAGGGAGTTGCACTGTGTGTTTGTAGACTTGGAGAAAGCGTATGACAGGGTGCCAAGAGAAGAGCTGTGATACTGTATGAGGAAGTCAGGAGTAGCAGAGAAGTATGTCAGAGTGGTGCAGGACATGTATGAGAGGAGCAGGACAGTGGTGAGGTGTGCTGTAGGTCAGACAGAGGAGTTCAAAGCGGAGGTGAGACTGCATCAGGGATCGGCTCTGAGCCCCTTCCTGATTGCTATAGTGATGGGCCAGTTGTCAGAGGAGGTCAGACAGGAGTCTCCTTGGACAATGATGTTTGCAGATGACATTGTGATCTGTAGTGAGATCAGGGAGCAGGTGGAGGAAAACTTGGAGAGGTGGAGGTTTGCGCTGGAGAGAAGAGGAATGAAAGTCAGTCGTAGTAAGACTGAGTACATGTGTGTGAATGAAAGGGAGGGAAGTGGAACAGTAAGGTTACAGGGTGAAGAAGGTACAGGAGTTTAAGTACTTGGGGTCAACAGTCCAGAGTAATGGAGAGTGTGGGAAAGAGGTAAAGAAGCGAGTGCAGGCAGGTTGGAATGGGTGGAGAAAGGTGTGGGGAGTTCTGTGTGATAGGAAAATATCAGCGAGAATCAAGGGGAAGGTGTACAGGACAGTGGTGAGACCGGCCATGCTGTATGGTTTAGAGACAGTGTCACTGAGGAAGAGACAGGAGTCAGAGCTAGAGGTAGCAGAGCTGAAGATGTTGAGGTTCTCTTTGGGAGTGACAAGATTGGACAGGATTAGGAATGAGTACATCAGAGGGTCAGCTCATGTTGGACATTTGGGGGACAAAGTTAGGGAGACCAGATTAAGATGGTTTGGACATGTTCAGAGGAGGGAGAGTGAGTATATTGGTAGGAGAATGTTGGACATGGAGCTGCCAGGCAGGAGGCAAAGAGAAAGGCCAAAGAGGAGGTATATGGATGGAATTAATGAAGATATGAAACTAGTGGGTGCAAGTGTTGAGGACGCAGAAGATAGGGATAGGTGGACAGAGATGATTTACTGTGGTGACCCCTGAAGGGAAAAGCCAAAAGAAGAAGAAGAAGAAGAAGAAGAAGAAGAAGAAGAAGAAGAAGAAGAAGAAGATGATATGATAGGTGCAGAGAAATCACACAGTATATAGTAGTGAAGTTCTTTAAATTCAGCATGAACCTGTACCTCTATCATTTCTTTGGAGGACTCTACAACAAATGGCTGTATAGTTCTGTCCTCTGTTGTAGGCTTTTCTCCGACCCTCCACCATCCATCTCCAACTGGGATCCTCTTTGACTTTTTCCTCCAGGCTAGGAAGAATAAAAGACCACCAATTCCAGCAGAAGAGAGGGCCAGGATGTATCTTTTCTGATGGTCAAGGCTGGAGATTGCCTGTCTACAAAAGGCCACAACCCAGATGAAGTGCTTCATCATTACCTTTATGAATAATGGGAACATGCTAAAGAGTTCCCAGTTCTCTAAAAGGAACCACTTGCTATTTCTATTGGTGTTATGGTTGCTTGTAGACTTTTAAGTGGATAAAAGAGGCAAATGACCAATAAAATAAAAAATATATATAACTAGGCACTTGAGTGAAAGAAATGACTTAGCTCAAAATCCTGAAAAGTGAAACAGTAGGCTAAGACTCAAGCTAAGCTATTAAGATACTGCATGTAGTTGCAAATACTATGAAACATTAAGGATTAGAAATGCAATATGTAAATTAAGAGAAAATTAGCAGGACGAGAGGAATAATAGTTATAAATATATATGAAAGAGACGGAATGTAATGGGTATGGGTAATTCACTATATTGTTGCGCCGTGCGTATATACGGGATTTTACGGTAACCACCACGGTCTTGATGAAAAACTTTTATTTACACAGTTATATTTACATTAAAAGTATTGCGGTTCAAAGAACATGCAAAACGAAGCATGCAACAACAGCAATTAATACAAAAAAGCGTGTATGTAAACATTTCTAGTGTCTCTTTTCAAAACAAACGCACTGTTGCAATGCCGCCCAACATCTGATTACCGTAAAACCCAGAATATACCCGCATAAAGATTTCACCGTCTAGCGTTTAGCAAACTTGTCTTAATCTTGATCAAACCTGATCGAGAGGTGTCCTACTTACTGAAGATTTTCGATAACCTGCATCATTTTCCTCTCAACCACCTCTGCTGTTGTAATATGTATATCCTCCTTGCCTTGTCGCCTGCAAACGAAAATGTGAGGGAGGGGTTACAACAGGATTTGAAAAGGGTACAAAGTCTTAGTCGTTGTGTGTTATATAATAGCCCTTGAATTCTTACAATTATGGATAAAACAAGCCCCCTAGCGCCAGAAATGCAATTCAAAGTTAACGAAAGGCGTAGGATTTGTACATGACAACAATTTATCTACTAATGTTAGGCATTAAGAATCACTTTAGGGATTCGATTCTTTATTCGTTTCCAATAACTGAATCGAACTTTGAGAGAGTCAATTCATTTGATTCATGATTCCCAACACCCAGAATAGTTAAACAGAGATTTTTTCTCAGACTGCCATTTGTTTTAAACACTTAGTCGAGTTCACAGGTGATAAAAGAAAATAAAGTCTTGAGTTTTATTGTTAACTCAAGCAAATTCAGTTTAATATTTAATCAGGCAGAAAGAAAACTGCCAAACTTGATTCTGTAGATGCACTATATTGATCAAAGTTTTGGGACACGCCTCCAAATCATTGAATTCAGGTGTTGTTTTTCAGGGGTTGGGCTTGACCCCTTAGTTCCAGTAAAAGGAACTCTTAATGCTTCAGCATACCAAGACATTTTGGACAATTTCATACTCCCAACTTTGTGGGAACAGTTTGGGGATGACCCCTTCCTGTTCCAACATGACTGCACACCAGTGCACAAAGCAAGGTCCATAAAGACATGGATGAGCGAGTTTAGTGTGGAGGAACTTCAGAGTTCTGACCTCAACCCGATAGAACACCTTTGGGATGAATTAGAGTGGAGACTCTGAGCCAGGTCTTCTCGTTCAACATCAGTGCCTGACCTCACAAATGCACTTTTAGAGGAATGGTTAAAAATTCCCATAACACACACTACTAAATCTTGTGGAAAGCCTTTCCAGAAGAGTTCAAGGTGTTATAGCTGCAAAGGGCAGGACAACTCCTTATTAAATTCATATGCATGTAAAGGCAGACGTCCCAGTTTTGGCCTGGCTTGCAGTCTCTGCTCAAATTCATCCCAAAGGTGTTCTATAGGGTTGAGGTCAGGACTCTGTGCAGGCCAGTCAAGTTCCAAACTTTTCCCACAATGTTGGGAGCATGAAATTGTCCAAAATGTCTTGGTATGCTGAAGCATTAAGTTCCTTTCACTGGAACTAAGAGGCCTGAAAAACAAGACCTGAATTCAATGATTTGGAGGGGTGTCACAAAACTTTTGGCAATATAGTGTATTTGTTTAACAGTCGTCAGGATAAACTAATGAGTCTGTAAAGTGGATTTAATTCACTTGGATTTAATTCATAAATATTTTAAATTTCACATGAAGATCATAAAGATTTTGGTCCAGAATTACTGGTGAACTTTTATCTAAGACCACCGAGGACCTCCAGTGGTTTCTGAAGCGCGTTACAGCGACCATGATCTCGTTTTGAAAGTATTTTTGTAGCTATTATTAAACACAAATAGAAACCACACATATCATCATCCATCATCATCATCATCATCATCATCATCATCATCATCAAAAATAACAACAGCAATTCAAAAATACTTATGTCATCATCGACATCTATTATTATGATATTGTCTTCGTTGCCACCATTATCATCATCATCATCATTATCATCATTATTAGTAGTAGTATTGGTTGATCGTTTTCCTCTTGAATGGGTCCCTAGAAATATCTTGACTCCTTGGTTTTGCACTTAACATTAAGAATCCCAATCGCGCGTCCTAATTGAACATATAGTGCACTAGGTAGGGTGCAGTAGCACGTTGTTGCTACCCTACGGAGTGCATAGAGTACGCGGTTGCTACCCTACCACAGCACGACGCTCTCGTAGCTGCAACCTATGCCTTGTCCACAACGGTGATGGGAGGCGCAGACCGAACTGTCCAATCAGAATACCACTTCCTGATCAAGCGTAGCCAATCAGAGCACGCACGCTACGCACGGCACAATCAAGGCAGGTTGCGTACGCGCACACAGGCTTCACTATATTTTGACAGCTTCTCCAGTGAGGAGGCATCTCGCTCAGGAGCGCTTTCACTTTCTCTTGCGTTTCCGAGCACTCTCGCTGTGAGCCTGGGGTTGCCTCACTCCAAACCTTTTAACCAGAAGCCCCTGCAGCACGGCACCATGAGCAAAAAGAAAAAGGAGTGGAGAGCGGAGAAAGGTGAGCGTCTTTCTGGGTTCCTCACACTTCAGGCTAGCTAACGCGTTGCTGCACCTGAGAGTACGAGCACGGCTGGCTAGCAGTTTCGTTTCCAACCTGACATACCTGTCTTAGGAATTCACTATTCGGGCTGTTAACGTGCATGCAGGTTGCTGACACCTTCTTAGGAGAAGGCTGACAGCTGCTAGCTCATTAAATGGACAAGTGGACGCTGTCATACACTTACACTCCATTTCATGTCCCTGTGTTACACTGACAACATGCTTCTGGTGAAACATGCATGGGCGATGCATATTTATGTTTTTAGAGAAATCTTGTTGTATACTGCTCATGCTTACAAACTTTGTTTTGTGTTAAGCAGAAAAGATGAATGTGAAGACAGTGATGTGAAGACAATGAACACCTGATCGTCTTTTCCATGTTGCGCAATCTTGTTCTGCTCCTAACACACCTGGAAGTCAGTCTGCAGCATCAACACTGAAGCTTTGGAGCTTTCTCTCTGATCACAGTGCACAGATGAGGAGGTTCATTTGTTACTAAACCTCCTTTAAAGTGCTGCTGCATCGGTCACCCTTTAACCTGCTGCACGGTTTATGTTCATGTGCTTGTTCTAATACGTTGTCATTTACATTCGAAATTTGCATCGTGCAAAGGGACTTGACTCGAAGATCGACGTGAATGGATAGTGGAGGAGGTTTTTGTTTGACATTTATTGAAGGAGTCTCCAGTGTCGGCGCTCTGAGACGTTTAAATGATGTAACTTTACGTTTTGAGACACAGGAACGTCTTTAACGCTGAGAAGCTGTGGTTTCTCGGTAATACACTATATTGTCAAAAGTTTTGAGACATCCCTCCAAATCATTGAGGTGTTGTTTTTCAGGGGTTGGGCTCGGCCCCTTAGTTCCAATGAATACCAAGACATTTTGGACAATTTCATCCACGTCTTTATGGAGCTTGCTTTGTGCACTGGTGTGCAGTCATGTTGGAACAGGAAGGGGTCATCCCCAAACTGTTCCCACAAAGTTGGGAGCATGAAATAGTCCAAAATGTCTTGGTATGCTGAAGTATTAAGAGTTCCTTTCACTGGAACTAAGGGGCCAAGCCCAACCCCTGAAAAACAACACCTGAATTCAATGATTTGGAGGGGTGTCCCAAAACTTTTGGCAATACTGTATGACAAGCTGTGCTTTGTGTGCATTTTTAGCTGGGAGTTAATATGGCTGGTAAGGGAACAGCTGATTATTGCTGCTATAACATAAGTGATGTAGGGATATGGTAGCTTAGTGTTTAAGGTGTTGGACTACTGCTCAGAAGGTTGTGAGTTTGAATCCCAGGTCCACCACACTGCCACTGCTGGGTCCCTGAGCAAGGCCCTTAACCCTCAATTGCTCAGTTGTATAAAATGAGATAAAATGTAAGTCGCTCTGGATAAGGGTGTCTGCCAAATGCCAGAAATGTAAATGTAAATAGCAGGAGCTAGCTTTTGGTTTTTTTGTTATTTAACAACATTATACGTAACTAAATTAGTTCCCTCTTTAACTTTGTCTTGGATAATTCTAACCCACCGGTCGGGTCACGTCCATCCAATCATATCAGTCCGCAAGGGTGAAGGTTAGCCGACTGGATCTTGTCGAAACCGTTGAATCAAGCCAGTGTGACACTCTAAGGAAAACACTGTCGGTCCTCTTCCACATACATTAGCTCAGAGACGCCCATGATTGGCTGGTGTTGCTGTGCTTGACAGGAGGGACTGAGTGTACCATCCCTCTCACCATGAGAGCACGGGCAGTTTTGTGGGCAGTCTTTGGCAATCTGTTTCACTCAGGACATGTTGTTCTAATAAAAATGTGTGGTCTTTGACAGTTCGCTGAAGATGACAGAATGTGGTGTTGAAGGTAAATAATCGACTCTATCCACAAAAGTGAGAGATGATGGATGTGTGGGTGATGTCTTAATCTGTTAAATTTAACGTTTTCTGCTGTTGCAAACAAATATTTGGAATTTGTTTCCTTTCAGAGGCGTATTAACTCCTATTGGTGGCTGATAGTTTTGGCTTTCATCTAAATCGAAATCCTTTCCAAATCGTTACAGTTAAAACATGGATTTTCTTTTGTGAAACATCGCCCGAATAACAAGTTGTTATGCTGTCACTTTGGTGATATTTAATATCCAACTAGACATGTTAATAGCTCTGTCACTCTGCAGCTGCAACTGTTTTAAATGCATTTAGGCCAGTTCTGTCCTGTTTATACAACACTTTTCAATGCAGGGATGATGAAGCCAAAATTGCTGTTTGTTCTGTGTAGTCATTTTCTCAGCTCGCTGCTGGTCTCCTCTTGTTTTGTTTTTTTATTAGAATATATCTACAATTCAGACTTATTGGCAGTATAAAGATTTTGGAATAAAATGTGTGTTTTTAATGAACTGTTTAACTGAAGTAAATGAATCAGATTAAAAATAGTGTCGCATTTATATAGTACTCTTTCTCTTGCCAATACAATGGCACTAAATCTTCTGCTATCATGCTTGATGGAAATGGAGAATATGACACTGAATGAAGAATATGAAGGAAATCATCCAGGCTCCTGTCTCGCAGACTCGCGTCTTCATCTCATCTCACGAGTTTTCAGGAAGGTGTAAAAGTCAGTGGACTGTCATGGGCAGATGTCAGGCGCTTGTGTGTATTTGTATGTATGTATGTCTTTTGGATTGTCGTCCTGCTGAAAGATCCAACCATGACCCTCAAAGCTGTAACCTCTTGGTAGAGGAAGCCAGATTTTCGATTGCCATGGTTTTTCGTAGAGTGCCTGTTGTCATGCGTATATACACCGATCAGGCATAACTTTATGACCACCTGCCTAATATTGTGTTTGCTGCCAAAACAGTGTTTTCTGACACCTTTCTATCAGAACCAGCATTAACTTCTTCACCAGTTTAAGCAACAGTAGCTCGTCTGTTGGATTGGTCCACACGGGCCAGCCTTCGCTCCCCACGTGCATGAATATCTGAGTGATATCCAGTGTCTTGATGTCAGGGCTTTGATTAGAATGAAATCCTGGACATGCTTTATATTTGTCAGAACCTGTGAAAAAGACGGTCTTACATACTCGACATACCTTCACTGATAGACAAAGATATCGCAGATGTTTTTTTTCCCCCCTTTGCCCTTCAGTCAGCTATTTATATGATATTATCTCCTACCATATTTGTGTTTGAGTACAATTTTAGATTTCGGATTTATAAACAGACCATGAGTGGGAAGGACACATAGACAACTCCAGGATTATTGGCACTCTTTAAGAGAACAGTGTTCTTGTATTACTGGCACTCTGGTTTATTTTTGCCACTCTTTCAGTACGCTGTTCTTACACAGTACGTCTGATTATTGCACTCAGCCAGAATCAAAGGTCAAAATGAACCAATGATACCGGCTTCATCATTACAAGCTTTAAAAACAAGGTAATGACCTCAAGTAATCTGGCAGCAGAAACCTAATAGAAACATAATGGTCTCCAGTTTCAAACTGTATCAGAAACCTGTGATCTGAATAGAAGAGAACAGAAACCTAAGCAATGTTGCTCCTGAACACATTACACAGGTGGTAGGTCAAACTGTGTACCTGCGTGACTGGTTCAGCTAAATGCCATGCTGAGCGCTTCTTGGAGTGTAAAAGACCTTTACATTTAAAAAAAAAATAAATAAATTGAATGAATATTGCGGATACCTTCAAACTGTATGTAAACCCTGTTTCTGTACTTTCATTTATTTATCCTTAATTCCCTCCTTAATCTTTGCAGAGCGCTTGCTCAGCCTTGGACAGGAGGAAAGACGTAAAGAGTACGGGGACAACTACGTAGCTTTGGACAAGATTCCCACCTGGAGGTATCACCACAGCAGAGGTAAAGGATCAAGGTCTCAGTCAGAATGAGCTGACGATGATTTCCAGACAGCATTAAAAGCGAATAAACAAAGTGGGAAGACAAACTTACCCTGATTATTACTGATTATTTTTTGACATAATCCACAGACTCACCAGTCACTGAGACTTTAATGATGAAATAGTTGTTGAAGTTTATTTTAAAATGATTCATGATTTGTCTTTATTTATTTAGAACGAATGTATGATATTAACAGCATTTAAATTGTGGGATTTTTTTAAAATTTTTTTGTTCACTCACAACCCAGTGCTGTGAACAGAACATACTACTTTCTTTTAAATTATTATTTTTTTGTATTTTACATTCATGCTGTATTTTGTGCATCTCACAGTCTTTTAATTTCCGGTAAATTAGTCATGCACGCACGCGCTTGTCTAGGTTTCGTTTCAGTTTGACTTGTCTGGGAGTCAGAGATCTGAACAGACGGCACACTCGAGACATTTCAATGTCACTGTGATGTAATTCGTTTAGTTGTTCTTTGTGACTTACGTACACAACGGCCACTTTTTGTGTACTTGTAATTTGGGTATTACTTACCCAGTTTGTTTAATAAGTCGTCCAGTTCAGTAAAGCAAATCGGGCGAAATAAATGAAACCTAATTTAAGTTGATTACTTAAATCTTTTAACAATTTATTTTGTTGGCAAGAACCTAAAGTGTCCTCGTGTGGCTCAGTTTGTTGAACTGTAAATCCTGTATGGACATCTGGAAGCTGAATACGAAAGGAAATATGAAGATTTTACTGAGCTGATATAATTTACAACTAACAAAATAATATTCTACGTTCATCCACTGGTAGGTGAGGTTTCATAGGAAGAAGAAGCCTTTATTATTGTCACGTATACATTACAGCACAGTGAAATTCTTTCTTCATATATCCCAGGTTTTGAGGTTGTGGTCAGAGCACAGGGTCAGCCATGATGCAGTGCTTCCAGAGCAGAGAGGATTAAGGGTTTTGCTCAGGCCCCAGAAGTGGCAGCTTGAACCCCAAACTTCTTAGCAACAACCTAGAGCTTTAACCATTTGAGCTACCACTGCCCACTGCACAGTTTCAGCAATCAGATTAACCCGCGACACTCAGATTGTGGAAGGTTTAGAAAAATGGGAAAAAGTTGTGCAGTCTTTCTAATAAGATGTTTCTAATAAGATCAATAAACACATCAATAATGCAGCTGCATCAAATAATCCTAATGGCAGCATTATCTGGAAACCCTTTAAAGTTGAAATGCTAATAGAAGCATGTATTTGTGTGCTTAATTTGATTGAAAATCCACATTCCTTTGCAAAATTTGTATTTTTGTGCACAACAAAATAATTTATAGCCTTTACCAAAAATGAAAGGCCAAAGAAAACTCCTTTTTAAAAATTTTTTTTAAGTCCTCAAACTTTTTCTTTTTAGCTAGATTGGGTATATTTTAACATTCCAGTTAAATGTAGCATAACAAGTACTTAAAAAGTACATCCAGATGGTATACAGTTCATGTTGACCAGTTCATGGATCGCTCTGATAGATCGCACTGATGGATCGCTTTGACAGATCCCTCTGAAGGATCCCTTTGCATTGATGGATCCCTTTCATGTCATTGGATCACTCGGAGAGTACAATACCAGTCCAATCCAGGGAGTGCAGTCAGTTTTGCTCTCTTGATGTCTGGCTGTAGATGTGGTTTTATTTATTTATTTTTTTTTACAAATAAATTCCTGCAAAATAATTGACAAGCCATGTTTTCTCCCATATGTTTTACTGTAGCTACATCATGAAATCCGTAACTACATCTCTTATCTAATTAATACACAGATGAGCAGATGAAACACTTAAAAAGCTTTTTGTGTAATATATGCTAGAAGTGTGAGTTGTTTCATGATATAGAAGCAGCTGGAGGTTGAATAAATGCCATGTAGAGCAGAGGATGGAGCTCCAGGGGGATGTCAGTAGGAGGCCATTGCAGTAGGCTGCTGTCAGGTTGCTAATGATGGTGTTGTCTGCTTTTCTCCTCAGAGAAGGGCGGTCAGTTTCAGTTGCTAATTTGTTAGAAAAACAGGTTTAGAAACCAAAAGTTTCTAAAAGAAACTGAAGCTGATAAATTGAGGGGTTTAAATGTCTGGGAACACACATGCTTTACATTTCCAAGGCAATCTGCAATCCACTTCATGTACATAAAAACAGTTCATGTGCTCACTGTATTGGCTCGGTGTATATAACATGATGACGAGGTTTTTGTAGGATTCTGAAAGATTCCTTCAATAACTGATGATATAAAATATTTAATTGATATGAAGTATTTCTATATAATGATATAAAATCCCCGTATATATTAAATCTTTACTAAAAATGACATTTTACTCATGAATATTAATTCATGCTGTATTTTAATGTTGTACGAAGCTATGAGTTGATTCACTTGGACGAGGATCTCGTGTAGATGTAAAATCCATTACATGTTCCAGCCACATTTGATTTCGATTCAGAATATTAAATATTCCTTTCGATTATTAATTCAGAAAATCTTATGTGCCTTTTCTCTCATTTTTCTTTACTTGTTGAGCTGAAGTTAAGTGAATACGGTTTATTGATTTTTTCACGTACATGTTACACAGCTTTTTGTTCCATTTTTCCCGAGGACTTATTGACATAACGGAAAATATTATATTTCTAGACACTTAGAAATGGATAAAAAAAATTATTTTGTTGATTTTTAAATGCAGACTGCATAACTTGGTAGAGAGAAGAGAATTACAAGTGTCCATTTGGTTTTCTCAGAGCCAGAGGAAGAGGAGGAGAACCCTGTCTCATTATGTGACAAAGTCTCTCTGTACAAGGGTGACATCACCATCCTGGAAGTGGACGCCATCGTGAATGCTGGTAAGCCCTTCGGATCTGTGTTTTATTTCAATCACAGCTTCCAGAACCTGCTGTTTGGGTCTAGACAAGTGATGCACCTGTTTGTTGTGTTTGGCTGCCCTCTAGTGCCTGTATGTCATCTTTTTCTACAAAACACACACACACACACACACACACACACTAAAAGCACTGGGGATCAATTTGTGTGAAGCTGACATTGATTAATTAAAAGGTGGGTTAATTTCTTGGAAAGGAATAAGGCAGGAAATATAGGTAGGCGGTCATCAGTCTGGGCGCCGTGCCAAGGTATCACTATAACTGGGGAACACCGGATGGAGGTTGTTTAAAATATTGAACCCCTGTAACATTTCCCAAATCTCTTTTATACAGCAGTACGACTGATTATAGCGCAGAGTACTGTGTGTGAGAGGTATATAGGCATTTCTTAATTAGATCACGCAAGATATCTCGGCGGCTGTCGGAGAATTTAAACAATACACAGCCCACCATTTAACGTTAATGGAGTTAATTAAGATTAGCTCGCTTCGCTGAAATAACTGGCTGTCATTCCAATAGTTAAAAAATTAGACTCATTAAACTCTTAAAGTCTTATGTGTTCAGTTAAAACCGACTCTGCATTACAACTGAATCCTTTTCACTCTGTCCTTGGAATCATTTTAGATAAGACTCATTTCAGATCTCATTCCACATCTTATCCTCCGTGTTCAGCCACATCTGATGATGTGACTCTGTCTCAGCTCTGTGAAAGGAGCTTTTTTCATGCCTAAGCTTGGAGTGTGATGATTATATGAGCTTTCTGTATGAGGTTTTTGTGATGAGGCTTTTACCAACTTTCCAGGGTGACTGGTAAAAAAGGTATTTTTTCTTTTTATACTCAGGGATTGATGTATTAGTGAAAATAAAGTAATTGGGAAAGTTATAAGAAGTGTATGCTACGTGCATATCTTTTTATTTACAGCTTGTTTGATCTTCATGTTTCACTTTCATGTTCCTTCCTCGAACTCGTTCATGACCTCAAAGTGATCAGACGTGTCCTCACAGAGCGATGACTGTCGCCGGTCGAGTTGTGACCGATTAAGTCAAGCGCTCATATCTGTCTTTAATATTTCTATCATGAAACTATCCGATATTTATACATGCTGAACACGTCCCTAAATATCAACTTGTCAAGGATCCATAGTGTTTTTTTCTTCCCTCACTAAGGAAGGTTGATGACTTGTTTTGGATGTTGATGAGCTTGTTATTTGCATATGCTGACTAAAGGAGTGTGTTCACTTCCACACATGGGTTATTGTCTCCCGTGAGGCGTCACTTATTATTCGAAAAATAACGACGCCTCGTTATTTACTCAGTACGCATCAAGGAAATATTAAAAAAATAAACAGGCGAAAGAGATGATGCTGTTTTTTACATTTCAGCTCTTAGTGAGTAGCACTTTCTCTGAAGCTTTTTTTAACCTGTTAAAACTCCTGTCATGTGCTACAGCTAAGTAAATTGTAAAAGGGTGTTACCTTTACTTTGCAAATGAAATATGAAACTGATTCAGGCACATATTTGAAGTTGGCACCTGATTAAATATGTAGTGTTAATGTAACAGAGGAAAAAAAAGTTGTTGATGGGTTTAAAGATCCTTCTGATCTTTATGAGTGGCTCTGACAAAAGCTTTATTGAGAATCATTAAATGTCTCAAACGCTGCTAAGTGCTATGAAGATTTGCTAATGGGCTCGTTATGTTGGGAATCGGCCTATATCTTCGTGACTGGTGGAAACACGTTAATGCTTTATATTGCTGTGAGCCTGGTTTCTTAGGAAATATTTGTAATGTCTTCAATAATTCCAGTGCCAATGTCTCACCTGGGAAAAGGGCCTGGTCCAGAAGAACTGCTGATTTCATTTTTTGAAGCAACGACAATGGTTTTTTTATTTAATGACGAGAAAATTCAAATCTCTGATATGGTGAAGCTTTCTGGATGGATATGTTTATTCAGCATTCATGGAAGGAGTCTCCAGTGTCAGGGCTTAAGTATTTCGTTCTGGGATCTGCTTTCCTCGTATAATGACATGTTTTTGTCATATTAACGTCATTAAAAAAAGAGAGGCAGAGAGAGGTTAGAGAAAGAACGCTGTGGTATAAGAGGATTCGAAAAAGAATGATGAGGAAAATCGTCATAGTGACGCACTTCATCGTCTCTTATTCCTGACATAATTATTCCTTACACATGCTTTAGTGTACAAAGGTGTGAAATTCTGTGTTTATTTGTTTAGTGAAGAAAGTAGTATCTTGGTGAAAGCCTGCACCTATTAAGGAACAGATGGTGGAGAAAAATACTAAGCATTTTTCTTCTTCAGCCCTTTCAGAAGTTTGCAGATCAATCTGAAAATATATTTGCCTGATAATCCGTAGCTCTTTTGATAGATTTAAGTGCCTGATTTTTTTTTTTTATTCTAAAAAAAAAAATAAATATGAAATAATTCATATTAAAATACTGATTGATTGACCGATGCTTTAAAAAGTGAAACCTCTCTGTTTCTTTGTCATTCCCTCTTTATGTAGGCAGAGATTTATGTGTAACCCTAGTTTGTAACCCCGATGCCCTGCATTTTAGTTATTGCTGTTGGATCTAGCTTTGGTCAGGAGAGTAATTGGCTTATAGGGCTGAAAGAGTGAGGGAAGTCACAGGACACACAGATGGCTGGATGTTTTATCTATTAAAAGCCCATGGAGATCAGCACCATAATCACACTAAAGCAAGAAGAAGGTGGGGTAATATGATTAGGTGTTAGTTTGGTGCTGTTCTCTGTTTTGGCACCTCGGTGGTAAAATAAACTTCCCCTAGATGTTTGAGTCACTGTCTTCAAACACCAAATGAAGACCTACCTCTTCCTGAAATGCTTAAACTAGCGCTTATTTTTTTCCCTATTTGTTTATATACATTTAAAAAATAAATAAATAAATATATATGTGTATATATATATATATATATATATATATATATATATATATATATATATATATATAATATATCTCTATATCTCTCTCTCTCCTCCCAAAAGCTTTCTAAGGTATCATTAGTCTGTGACCTAGCGAACCAGTGTTGATGTATTCATTGATGGAGACTTCTGGGCGTCGCTCTGGATACGGGGGTCTACCAGATAATGTAAATGTAATGCAAATGTAAGCCGATTATTTTCATAATTAGCTTAATATAAGCTCTAGTTTCTGGAGTGAATTTCCTGTCAGCAATGTAACAGAAATAATGATGTCGGTTTCTCTTAGAAAGCTTCAAAACATGGACAACTCGCACAAAGCAGTCACAACCCAATCCTTTTTAGAGGCTCCGCTGTTAGATATGTGAACACATTGAACTTCATGCAAATGACAAGAAACTTGGGGTGAAGGATAGTGCATTTTTCTTTTTTTCTTTTAAGCAAACAGTTTTTTCTGATCCAATAGATAGTGAAGATATATTATAGATATCATTTGCAGGCAAGACGTCATCTGACTGGTCGACAGAAACAGTGCAGTCGTGAACACCAGACTCGTTTCTGTATCTGACAGCTGTCACAAAAATGGTAAATAAACCGTACTTTCCATAAGTTAACAGGCTGTCAGTCCTCAACCGTTTCTAACTGAAGGAACTCCACATCAGTGTGTTGTATAAGAACATGTGGCTCTGTGCTGAAGCATTTACAGCATCCTTAGTCCGGATCACCTGGGTCAAGTTGGATTACTACGTTATTTATGCTGATTATTTTGGGAAATAGAAGCAACCAAATTCATTGGAAAATCTTAGAAGCAGTAGCTGTGGTTGAGGAACCATGTTGAACTTGCAGGAAGTAGTTTTAATGAAATATAAACCATAACACCACAGTAATACTGGAAATAAAGACAGACGTAAGAAAGGCAACTTCTGTCTTTATTTCCAGTATTACTGTGGTGTTATGGTTTGTATTTAATTAAAACTATTTCCTGTTCCAATCACGCCCCAACACATACGGATATTTGGAGCAGATAAACAGACACACTTAGTGTCAATGCATTAAAACTGTAATATATATAAATACATGATATATAATAAACAAAGGTAAAGGCTTACTGTTTGGTTAAATGATGGCTAATGTTTAAAGATTTAAAAATAAAAAATTGTATTGGAAAAATGTTTCTTTACGTAGGAAAAACATATGTCTGTAATCATTCTTGGCAAATGTTTAATTCCATGTAAACCAGCAATAAAGAGCCTGAAGCAATGCATCACAATGCAAATCACAGTCTGAAACAATATTGTTTTTTTCCCCCAACAAATTGTTCCTAATCTCTACATCTGGAATTTATTCAGAATGCTCACAGCTCTCAATAATAAAACCCGAGTGATCGTTTTAGGCAAATATTGCAGTAATGATTTACAAACAGCAAATTCTGTCCCTTTAGGCCTGCATGATATACTTATTAATTCTAAACAGGACGGCGTATTCGCCTCGTTACAGTCTGTGTACTGTCAGTCTCAGGATCTCTTTTGTTCACATTTCCATTATTTTGACAACAATTAGTTCCTATTATTGAAAAAAAAAAATAGACTGAAAGTTTCTGTGCAAAGTTTACATTATAGACTTTTTTTTTTTTTGCCCTTGAAGGAACAGAAAAGACGTAACCTCAGAGTTTGTAGCTTTTGTGTGCTTGATTTTTATGTACAGGATTTTTTGTGACCTTCAATTATAATCCTCTTGAAGGCAAAATGGACAAATAGAAAATGTTAGGAAACATTTTTCAATTGAAAATTTAATAAAGTTGAAAGGACTGATGTACTCTCTTCAAACTGCTAGAGATAATGAGGAAAAAATTCATCTTGAAAAGAAAGTAAAGAAAGATTTACAGGTAGTATGAAAGATAATGGCCAGGTAACATTTTCTTATCTTTTTTCCCATTATTTACAAAATATATTTGTAATCCAAAATTAATTTGCTGTTAATTTTTTTTTTTTTATTTTTTATTTTTGCTCCGAAGCTAGAGGTCATGTTTATATCTCCAGAATGTTAATAATTTAAAAGAAATCTTATAAACTTTTTTTTTTTTGATTTAGTTCTGTGTTTAATAAGCTTCTTCACCTACCAGATGTTTTCATATAGCCTACAAGATGAAATATTGTTAAGAATTTTTTTTGAAGATCTTTTTTTTTCATTTTTGTACTGCCCTTCAGGAGCTACAGTAGATATTTCCCGAAACAACATAAAATAATAACCGATCATCCTGTTCAAAAGTTTACACACCCCCTGACTCTTAATGTATCATGTTTCTTTCATGAGCATCAGTGAATCTTTGCACCTTTTGTTCTAGACGTCCTTCAGTTTGAAGAAAAGTTGGATTTCAAATTTAGATACACCAACCAGGCATAACATTATGACCACCTGCCTAATATTGCAAACACAACAGCCCTTACTCATCATGCACTGTGCATTTTAACGCCTTTCTATCAGAACCAACATTAACTTCTTCAGCAGTTTGAGCAACAGTAGCTCGTCTGTTGGATCGGACCACACGGGCCAGCCTTCCCTCCCCACGTGCATCAATGAGCCTTGGCCGTCCATGACCCTGTCGCCGGTTCACCACTGTTCCTTCCTTGGACCACTTTTGATAGATACTGACCACTGCAGACCGGGAACACCCCACAAGAGCTGCAGTTTTGGAGATGCTCTGATCCAGTGGTCTAGCCATCACAATTTGGCCCTTGTTAAACTCACTCAAATCCTTACGCTTGTCCATTTTTCCTGCTTCTAACACCAACTTTGAGGACAAAATGTTCACTTGCTGCCTAATATATCCCACCCACTAACAGGTGCCATGATGAGGAGATAATAAATGCTATTTACTTCACCTCTCACTGCTCATAATGTTATTCCTGATCGGTGTATCTTTTGTTGGAAAGGGGTGAAATATGCAGAAGATGATGGAAAAACAACGAATGTTGAGGACCTGAAGGATTTTTCTGAAGAATTGAATAGTTTAACTGCATAGGATAATCCAGGAACTGGTGAAGAACTCTCACAAAACATAAAATTATTTTTGATCATCCAGGTAACAAAACACTATTAATTATTGAGGGGATGTAAACTTTTGAACCGGTTGTGTCAATTAACTTAGTATTTTGTCTTGTGGACTATACAGTATGTAAACATCTGCTATGTGAAATACCTTATTCAGGGCAGAAATAAAAAAAACAAACAAACAATTTTTAAGATCTTTATTATTTCTTTTAAATTATAAACAGATGCAGATTCAGCATGGGAGGGGTGTGAACTTATGACCTCAACTGTATGAGGCTAACAAAGGTAACAAGATGTTTTCGAAATGTTTCATCTAAACACAAGCCCAGATCTATTTGCTTCAAATGACTGGATTTTAAAACTTTGACTTTATTAAGCCCGATATCCATTGTTCTCAGTATAGCCTCTGGTTCCACTGTATGAAATGGCCCAAGGTGTCAAATCTTACTATATGTTACTATAAGGTTACAGCTTGTAGCTACACTGTGAAGTTTTCTTTTTTTGTTACAGATTACAGGAAGCATCTGAAGAACCATTTCTAGTCTGAAGCAGATATTTACAGAAAAAAAAGAGATTTAGGGGTTACAGTTACTTTTTTTTTTTTTTTTTTTGCCTCGTAGCTCCAGGGTAAAACTAAACAAGTAGAAAAACCGCCAAAACCGTCTCGCCTGTTGTGGGTGCTGTTAAGCACTGTTATGGTTTGAAATGACAGAATCAATCATTGCATTTTCATGTTTGCTTTGTATGGCACACGTAAGGGAATTGTTAAAGAATTTTCAGCGGTGATGCTTCAGCGACTTTTGGGTTTTTAACAGTGCTATAGCCTTTAGAAATCCTTCAGTCCCACAACATCTGTAGGGCGACTATTTTTAATCCTACACATGGAGGCTATGTGGGCTGGCGTTTGTACTCCAGCGCTGTAGCTTTCATGCATGAGAAATGCTAGGCAGCATGAAATTAAATGGCAATGGCAAATTAATTCTGGGCAACTTCCCTGCACATGCTGAGAGAGGTTAGGATGCAGGCATGAAGATCTGGCTTTTAAATCACTCTCTGGATGGCCAATTATTTTTGCATGGAAATAAATTTCTTGTCAGTCTCACTAATTGAAATAGCAAGTGATGTTGAAGCCGTTCTAGGTGTGGAAATTTTTAATTGCTCTCCCTTGCATGTTTTCACACAAGGCTGGCACTGCGTTAAGTAAACAGAATAGGTGGAAAATTTCTCAGATGCTCTTCCGTGCTAGGTATTGCCAGGTAGCTAACTAGTTTTAAATTGCTGTTTGTTTTTATTCAATCGGCTTTATAAAAGAACCCGTCAGACTAAACGTGAAAGAATTAGATGCTCCTACAAGGCCGTTTTCCCCCTCGCTATTATAAACTTGTATTATGTAATACACTCAATTTAGCAGCAGACTATTTGCTAACTGTTCTTAATGGAGAGTTTTTTTTTTTTTTTTTCTTGCCTCTCAGTGACAGCACGGAGGCCATATGCTGTAATGGTGACTAATGCACAATCCACAAAGCTTAATGGAAAGCACTTAGCATCCATCTTTAAGCGATGATCGATGGATTCACTTTTCTAATTATCTGTGTAGAGAAAGGAATAAGAAAAGGAGGCCACGCCCCTTCAGCAAAACGTACATTGCTATTGGCTTAGAAAAAGCACCGTATCTTCATCAGAAAGATTATTTCACACCATTTGTCACTTTAATTGTCATTAAAAAGAACTATTTATATATGAAAGATGTTAAAATATATTTAGAATTTAATGCCGAAAAAAAATCAAGTGTATATACTTATTTGAATACACATTATTATTTTTTGCCTTGGCTTAGTTTACAGAAGCATACACAGTAGTAGACTTTAAAAAAAAAAATAAATAAATAAAATAAATATATAAAGTAAAGGAACGCTTTGCAAATATTAAACTGTAATGGCAAATGAATTTCACAGTTTATCAGCAATGGAAAATGTGTGTTTTTTTTTTTTTTTTTTTTTTTTTTTTTTTTTTTTTTAATTAAAAAGAAAATTAAATTTATAATTTATTGCTACCGTTTCTTGGTAATGGCAAATTAACTTTACAAATTTATTCATGTTCCTGGAATAAAATTGGAATTACTTTTTATGTAAAATTATATAGTTGAAACGTTTACAAGTGTTTAAAAAATGTTAAAAAATATAATTTTAATTAAAAAAAAATCTGGTTAATTGTCTTGTTTGATAATAAGAAGGAACCAAATGTAAAGACTAGGTTTGGGGTTAAAGCCGAATATTGTTGTAATAAATAAACATAAACTCGGACTTTCTAAGACTTCTAATTGTGCCTCAAGTTTGAAGATTTAATTTCTTAAACATAGATAAGGTCAATTTCAGAAGAAGGAGTTACATGAATTATGACCTCTGCATCTCTTATATGAACAGTAAGATTTGAGCTTTGACGGGAAGAGATATGTGTAAGAGAGATTATTATGATAACCGAAAACCGCATGCACAGTCTTGCTCGTTTTCTCTTCCTCCCGCCGTCTCGGTTTAAAGTTAAAGTGGTGTGTTTATAACAGCGTCAGACCTACAGCGCTGTCCAGACTCGGGGGAGGGTCAAAAAATTCGACTCGTACAATTAAAAAGAAACGATCCGCCGGCTTTAATTGTATGAAAATCAATCTAACAACGTTGGCCTGAAAAACTCCGAGAATGCTAGATCCAAATGTGATTACCAGCTTTGAGAAAGTCAATAAGCACTGTTGTGCTAGCCAAAGAGTATTAGCTAATTTGTTAATTTGGCAGTCATCCTCGCTGTTTTGACTGAGAACACCACGTTGGAATTAATCGACTTGATAAGTCATTTGTTGCTTTACTCTGCTGTTAATTTCATAAACTGTTATTAATTGTGTAGAGTTGTAAATGTTCACATCTCAGTACAATTAATAAACATTGCCCAGACTTTATTTATTTATTTTTTTTTAAATGCCATGGCATTCGATTGGTAACAAATTATTCATTCATTGTCTGCCGCTTATCCGAACTACACTCGGGTCACGGGGAGCCTGTGCCTATCTCAGGCGTCATAGGGCATCAAGGCAGGATACACCCTGGACGGAGTGCCAACCCATCGCAGGGCATACACACACTACGGACAATTTAGAGATGCCAATCAACCTACCATGCATGTCTTTGGACTGGGGGAGGAAACCGGAGCACCCGGAGGAAACCCCCGAGGCACGGGGAGAACATGCAAACTCCACACACACGGCGGAGGCGGGAATCGAACCCCCAACCCTGGAGGTGTGAGGCAAGCGTGCTAACCACTAAGCCACCGTGCCCCCCTGGTAACAAATTAATCAGTCCTAATAAACTAGTAAACGTTATTAATTGAAACAGTTATGTGTACAAGCAGCTTGAAGCCATAGTTAGACAAAGTTTCCATTGAACACTGAATTTCCCGGATGAGAGGTACAGCATGTTCAGTGCAACGCTGTGACAAAATTAAATGCTGATGCTTTCTTTCAGTGTTTGATTCCTACATCGCTCACTGAAAGTTTGTGAATGATGGACATTTATACTGTTCCAGCTTAACAAGTATGCTAGCAAAACTATTTGCTGTTAACTATTTGCTGTTAATATTATTATTATTATTATTATTATTATTATTATTATTTTATTCTTATGCAACAGTAACGCAACAGTAGCCAACACTAAAAAAATTTATATTTTTTTTAAGGTGAGAGGAAAATATTAATGCTTGGTTAAGTAAATAGCCATGACTGGTTGCTGTTCTCCAGTTGACGGAGATTTATAAGCTACCTGTTGCTGAAAGTCAGACTTGATCAACACTCACTATGCGTAATGTGCTGTAGGTGAGTTCAGAGTTCAACATTCATCACCCAGTTCATTCATTATAGGCAATTTTACACCGATCAGCCATAACATTGTGAGCACTGACAGGTGAAGTGAATAACACTGATGATCTCCTCATCATGGCACCTGTTAGTGGGTGGGATATATTATACAGCAAGTGAACATTTTGTCCTCAAAGTTGATGTGTTAGAAGCAGGAAAAATGGGCAAGTGTAAGGATTTGAGCGAGTTTGACAAGGACCAAATTGTGATGGCTAGACCACTGGATCAGAGCATCTCCAAAACTGCAGCTCTTGTGGGGTGTTCCCGGTCTGCAGTGGTCAGTATCTATCCAAAGTGGTCCAATGAAGGAACAGTGGTGAACCGGCGACTGGGTCATTGGTGGCCAAGGCTCATAGATGCACGTGGGGAGCGAAGGCTGGCCCATGTGATCCGATCAATCAGACGAGCCACTGTTGCTCAAATTGCTGAAGAAGTTAATGCTGGTTCTGATAGAAAGGCGTTAAAATGCACAGTGCATGATGGGTCAGGGCTGTTGTGGCAGCAAAAGGGGGACCAACACAATATTAGGCAGGTGGTCATAATGTTATGCCTGATCAGTGTATATTCTGTAGATGCTTCGGACAAGTGTGAGTTTAAATTTCTCTCACGATGTAGGTTTCTGATGCCGGTTCTCCACATTTGTTTCTGTAGACTCCTAATGCACTTATACTGAGGTCGGACTGTACAACGTCACAAGAAGGAAAACTGACACACAAACTCGAATTGAGATTCTGATTTTAATACTTTTTTGTGTGCAGTCCTGCTTGCTTGTGAGCTTTGAACTGTGAGACATTTGGGGGGGAAAAAAAAGAGACAGAGATGTAGAGGAAAGCTTAATGTGCCTGTGCTGTCTCAAATGGATGTGTGGGCGAAAAGAACAATGAGTCACATTTAGGCCCTGAAAGCGGCGTGTGTGTGTACGTGTGTGCATGCGCGTCTGTACGCGTGTGTCCGTCTCTCCACAATTATCCGTGTGTGCCACCCACTGATGGATGAAAGTCAAATGAATCTGTTTTTGGACCCCAAACTTGAGACACATACGTTTTTGCTGCAGATATTCAGGACGAGCTCGCGGCCTCAAGGAGGCAGTGTGCATCCACGGCAAATGACACACTCGGGTTTTTACTCTCAAGCTGTCGGAAGCATGGCGGTCGACTCCGATGCCCCATCTTTGTTCATTTTTGTTGATTAGTTAATGATTTCTTTTGCTTAAGATGATACTTGTTCAGTATTTGAAGAGCTGCTTGAAATGCAGTTGTAGTGGACATATTACATGCTAACCCTTGTCTGGTTCTAGTAGGATGCTGTATGTCCTGTTCTTGGGGGCTATAATGTAGTAATTCTTTTTAGATTAGATAGTAGGATGAGTTTTAAGAAGAAAATAGTAGAACTGTGTTTTTAGAATGAAAAAAAAAACAGGAGGAAGAAAATAGTGTGGAAAAAAAGAAAAATGGACGCCCTTGGCTGTATCATGAAATTAGCTGTGAGTACTATACCTGATCTGGATAGCATATAGATGAGTAGAGAAACATGTGGTTCTTGAATAGATTAAAGAAAAAAAGCCTTTTTGAAATGTCTTCATTTTAGTTAGGCTTTAAGTAGTATAAAATAATCGTCTTTGAACAGATGTGCAGTTGAATACTGAAAATGTCAGAGGAAACCATTTCATTACGTTAAGGTCACTATTTTTTCCTGGCTTCGCTTAAATTCAGAGAGTTTGCTGCGTTTCTGTTTGGCGCATGAAAGCTGTTTTCAAAGAAACGATCCCTGGTCATCTTGAAAATGGTGGTCTGGGGAGAGCTAGCCGTGCTCGCTGCCGCATGTCGGGTAATGTGATTGCTTCAACTGGTCACATTCCCTCCTGTTTAAGTTTAATAATGAAGGGAAAGAGTTGTCATGATCCTTTGAGGAGACCGACGACGTCACTGAAGTATAAAACCACACTTTCATAAGACTGGAGCACTGGATTAAGCTGACCTTTGTGGTGCGAGTGCTTGGGCTGAGATCATCATGGAAAACGTTCTCCTTGCTCTTAGGTGTTCCTGCACTATGACTTGGTTTGATCATGCATCATCCAAAAAAAACTTCACCGCTTGATTGTTTTATACCAAAGAAACGTAAAGAAAACCAAGTAAGTGGGTTGTTAACCTTGGGCGTAATCTGTGTAATCCTGCATGCGCAAAATTGATGTATGGGATTACAGGATTGGTTCATAGATCAGAAGGGATATCTGCTCCGAAAGCAAACCTGTGACAACCTGTTGGTCCCAAAGCAAGTCAGAAATCGTTCTGAGTGCAGACTCGGCTCTCACAACATACAAGCTAAAGCCCGCTCCTACACCACTCCATACTGAGCTGAGAAAAGTAAAAGTGACCTAATAGAAATTTGTCCGAGTTGCTAGGTTGCACGTGCATAGCGGCAGTGTTATTCATATAGAATTATATATGTGTATATATGTGTGTGTGTATGTGTATATATATATATATATATATATATATATATATATATATATATATATATATATATATATATATATATATATATATATATATATATATATATATATATATATATATATATATATATATATATATATATATATATATATATATAGACTTTTCTGAGCATTCTGATTGCAGCCAATGACCATTCCAGGTAGATGGAATCTGAAAGCCCTTCACTTGAGGAAGGTCATATTCCTGGTAGAGGGCAGTTTACTTTCTCTGAAAAACTCTTAATGCACGTCAATCGGAAATGTCGGCTGTGTGGGACAAAATAGAATTTTCTTCCTCCCCACCAAAGTGAACATTTGACTGATCCGATATGACATTAAATTCACTGACCAGTGACAGGAAAGACATTTATTTATCTCTTTACAGTAGCACCTGGTGGGTATATTGGGCAGTGAGTAAACAGTCAGTTCTTGAGGCTGATGTGTTAGAAGCAGGAAAAATGGGCAAGTGTAGAAGGTCTTGTGGCATATTCCTGGTGTGCAGTGGTTGGTACGTACCAAAAGCAGTCCAAGGAAGAGCAAGTGGTGAACTGACATGGTCATGGGCCGCCATGGCTTGTGGGGAGCGATGGCTAGTTTGTCTGGTCTGAACACAAAGAAAAGCAGTTGTAGCACAAATGGCTGAAAATATTAATGATAGAAAATACCACAGTGTAGCCACAGTCCAGTCTCAGTGCCCATGCTGACCTCTGTACACCACTCAAAGCTCCTGTAATGGATAGTTGAGGATCATGGAGCAATGGAAGAAGGTGGCCTGGTCTGATATTTTTTTTCATGAGTGTCACTTACCTGGGGAGGAGATGGCACCAGGATGCAGTATGGAAAGAAGGAAAGCCAGCAGAGGCAGTGTGATACCCTGGATGATGTTCTTCTGAGAAATCATGGGAACATCATGTGGATGTTACTTTGACACATACCACCTACATAAACATTGTCGCAGCCCAAGCAACGGTGTTGCATAATTCCAGTGACGGACTGCAAAATTGTTCAGGAGTGGTTTGAAGAACAGGATGAAGAGCTGGCCTCCAAATTCCCGAGATCTCAAGCCAATCAAGCATCTCTGAGATGTGCTGGATGAACAAGTCTGATCCTTGGAGGCTCCACCTTTTAAGGATCCCGCTGCTAACATCCTGGTGCTAGATACCACAGCTCACCTTCTGTGAAGTCCATGCCCCGAAGGATCAGAGCTGTTTTGGTGGCACATGTGGAATCTACAGACTATTAGGCGAGTAGTTTTAATGTTCTGTCTGATCGGTGTATATGGAGCACATAGAGAATACGTCTGTGTCTAACCTTGCTGTTCATTCTTTGGTAATGGTTTAGTCGAGAGCCTTTTCTTTAAAATGCCGTTCTGTGGTTTTGAAGGTTTTTTTTTTTCCTACAAAAGAGCCCTTTAAAGTTTAAGCTCCACAGGCAATAAATAAAAGCAGTGTTTTTGAAGTGAACTTTAATTAGCAGTCCATAATTATAAAACTTTCGCTTGTTTAAGCAGCTCATTATTGAAATGTAGTAGCGTTGTTTAAATTGAAATGTAGAATAAATTGTGCATGCTCTTTTTATAACGATCTCAGAAACTAATGTGTAATTACTCACAAGATTGTTGCCTAAGCAAAATTTGCTGTTTCTTTTATTCCGGCACTGTGTAAGTCTACATTTATATTTGAGTATGTAATGGACCCGATTTACCAGAATGAACTGTAATTGCATGTTGATGTCATTTGGCTGAAGATCCATTACAGTGGCCACCGGACTACCCTGATCTCCAGGTCAGCACGTATTACTGAGATTTATTTATTTATTTATTTATTTTATTATTAAAAGCTCCAACTCGAATGCTTGTGGTTCACATTATGTAATGAGGCCTAAGAAAAGCTGTATAAATGTATTTTCGAGAGCCCACATTGCTCTCTGCTAAACTGTAACATGTGTGCGTGGAGCTACATTAACTTCGCGAGAAACTGCTGACGCTGATAGTTTCGAGATAGCGAAGAAGCACATAGAACTTTTTGATAAAGTGGTGCTCATAAGAGGCACGTGGTTCACTCAGCGTACTGACAGGATCACAGTATATGGAAGTGAACTTTCACTCCAGCATGTTGATGTTCCCCAGAGAGCTCTGGAGCTGGGTGGAGGTCTACTCTTATGATAAATTCCTTCTCAGATGGTGTGTCTACGAGACACGCACCAATTTCCACCGGTTTGCTAAATATGCTAAAAGAATGATTTGGTGTAGTGATAAGGCTGTGGAAGGTTTATTAAGAGTAACACAAGGTAATTTTCCATGGAGGCTCAAACATACATGGTTGTTAAGTCTGTGCCAGTCCATGAAAATTATTGTTTGAAGTTACAGTTATAGCTTAATGGTCCCTTGAAACTCCTATAATATTTGTACTGTTAAAGTCTATTTCACCTGATAGCACAGAGGCACAACGGTGCACTTGAACACAACATTGGAGCCACTTGCTTTTTTTTGTTATTTATTAGTTTGTTAGCTCTTTCGTAAAGTAAAACTGCATAACAATCTGCACTCACAATGTTCCAGTACTAGCTCAATCGGCTGACCCAAGGCAGATTGGGTCCATAGATTCATACAGGATGAGATGATCTCTGGTAGCTTAGTGGTTAAGGCATTGGACCAATGATCGGAAGGTTGTGAGCTCAAATCCCAGATCCACCAGGCTGCCACTGTCGGGCCCCTGAGTCAAGGCCCTTAACGCTCAGTTGCAAAAAATGAGATAAAATGTAAGTCACTCTGGAAAAGGGCGTCTGCCAAAATGCCAGAAATGCAGAACAGAACAATTTTAATGCATTATACCCCACAACTGAACATTAGTAGGCAGATGTTTTCTGTATATAGCGGTAGTTTAAGAGTTAAACCGCATAATAGTTTTCAAGCTGCAGCCTCGGGCAAACTGGATTGGAGACCTTCAGGCTTTTGTGGTACAATTTCATGGCTCATGTCAAGATGAACTGGTTGAATAAGTAACCTAAAAAAAAAAGCTGTACAAGTGAGGACCATGAAAACCAGTGAATGTATTAAGTAATATTTAACACAAGTTCCTTATGATGAAGCAGAATGAATCTAATTCTCTCTCCACTCCAAAAGGAAAAGAAGATGCACTCGCCTGTCAGTCTGGATTTTTATTACATATCATTTATATTGTGCCTCATGACTATTGGGAGACCTCAAGCTATACATGGCGAACATGAACAGTGTGAAATGTGACAGCGGTAGTATTTGTTTCAAACTCATTGACATGAAGCGGCGAGTCATTTGCTATGGATGAATAATCATAAAAAGAAGCATCATTATTTCATTAATAACTAGGACTCTGAATCTGAACCTCATCAGACAAAATAAATCCCACTAATGACCACTGCTGTTGCAGTCATGCTCATTTTGTCTTTGTTTACTGTGCAAATCAGGTGGAAAATTTAAAAGTCTAATGAAAGTCCGCGCTTGATTAGAGTAAAGTCGCCTCAAGCCAAGGATAGCATGAAACACACTCGGAATTATGTCGTATGTTACTGTTTAAAATGTAGTGAACTTGACGATAACCGTTATTTTATACTTATAGTTTATTTTAGTCGCAGCTGTATGTTATGAATACTTAGTTACATAAAGAACACTGCTATTAGTGGCCCTTACCTGTTATTACAAAAAGTGTTTTTGGATCATTGCCCCTGCTCCATTTTGACTAACTGAATGTGATCTCTCTCTCTCTCTCTCTCTCTCCCTCTCTCTCTCTCTCCCTCTCTCCCTCTCTCCCTCTCTCTCCCTCTCTCAGCATCCAGCCAAGCTTTCCACTTCTTCTTTTTCAGTTTTTCATGAGTCCAGCGAACAGGTGTTGAATAGAATTGAACGAATGCCATTTGCCATTTAACCTGTGCGAGAGGGAAGAAAGGCAAAAACTGGCATAGATCCTGTTACTTTCGCAAACAAGAGCACTAAGAGGTCCCAGTGCCTTGTAGGAGTGTTTTTATAAAGTGTATTTATAGCACCGTTTTCAGAACTGCGCCAAGACTAGCAAAAAAAAGTAGGAGGCACAGTAATGACAGCGAAGGGAGTCGGGCTCAATTTCAGTCAGCTTTAAGGACACGTTAATTGCACTTCTTGTACAGTCAACTGAGAATGGAATGTTGGTAGGGGAAGGCAATTATGGCACCTGCATGCCGCAAATAAGAAAATCACAGGAGATCAAATGAGTTAATTTAGATTCATATAATGTTATTTCAAGGAGAAATGTTGCCTACAAAGGCACTAAAATTAAATCTGCTTCTGACTATTCGAAACCCTGAAAGAACAATAACTGCAAAAAAAAAAAAAGCGTACATTAATATACAATACAGATTAAAAGTTTGCCATCAGCATCTGATTTAAAAACAAAACAATACAGGAATGTTCCTTTCAAAGAGATACGCTTGCTAATAGAGACCAAAAAGCAGCATTACGTTTAATTTCTTATCATATAGATCTCACACTCAGAAGCTCACTAAACGTGTGTGTGTGTGTGTGTGTGTGTGTGTGTGTGTGTGTTTTATTTTAAAGGATTGGCTGCTTGACATTAAACACGCTCTCTACAAGCAGATGCTTTTATAATTGTGTCCCAAATGCTGCTGATTGCATGTGGACCTTAAGAAAGTGGAGCATTCATGTGTTGTGCCCTGCTTTAAGAAACAAGCTGCTAAGAAACCAGATGTATAGACATAAATATACTATCTATAATTCATTGTTTAATACAAATGTATAATCGAAAAGTCTGAAAGTCAAGACTGAGAAGAAACAGATACTTCAGAGTTAGAAACATAAAGCATGCCTACTGTACGCATAATAATTGCTGAATTAAGCATTTTATAAGATCGATGAATTCTTTGCTTTTTAAATCCTTTTTTAAAAAGGAAAAATTTTTTTTTGTAACGACCTTTTGGGTTCCCCCCATAAATTATAACCAATTTCCCATATGCTTTGTATACGATTTATATAAATACCATATATATATAATATATATATATATATATATTTGAAACTATCCACATATGGTAATTTTTTTTTTTATTTTTTTAAGTTAGCTACTTGGTGTTAAATCTTCAGCGTTAGTCTCCAAACAAATTACACCCAATGAAAGAGCCCGTCTTGATACGTCTCCTCATTCTTTGACGAATTCATTTTGTTTGGCTGTAGAAGCGTCCGGTTTTCTTTCTCCTTCCCGAACGTTTTGGCAGCTTGTACAGATCTCTGTTAGCTTTGGAGTTTGTGCTGTGTTCTTTCCTCCTAGACAGTTCTGCAGTGTTTCGACATTGGATGGGATTAAAATCAGGACTCAAGGACGAGTCCACTAAGGGATATCTGTTTTCCTATTTTAAAGGAAAACACTACGTAGCTGATGTGGCAATGGTCTCTGGATCATGTGTTATTGTGCTATTGAAAGGCATGCTTCCTCCCTCACACTGAGGTTTCTGGCAGGTTTTAATCAAGGACAGCTTGGTATTGCATACCACTTATTTTCCAATCAATTATGACAAGATTGCCAGTCCCTGCTGCCGAAATGTAACAGCTCTAAGCTGCATACTGTATGCGGATGGTGTGATCTCATTAAAGTTGATCGGCATCACATTAGGACAAATCAAACGCTGTACACTAATGTCATCAGATGGTAAGACTGAATTCACTTTTTTTTTTTTTAATATACGCCTTTTTGAACTTGTATTTCTTTATTTTGTTCCTTCCTTGCTATCTGTCTCTCTCTCAAGCTACAGATCATTAATTGGTTTGGTTTAGATATTTCTTCTCATCTAATCTTAATGATTAGATGAGATTAGATCTTAGTCCTTAGTTCTGAGTTGTCTTTTTTTTTTTTAAATTTTTTTTTTTTAATTCTTCATTTTGATTTAGCAGCATAAACAGTATGTAACTTCAGTTTTTCTTTTTTTCTTTTTTTACATACTACAAGAACTCCTCTTCTTCTTCTTCTTTTGGTCGCCACAGCGAATCATCTCTCTCACTAGCTTCATATCCTCATTAATTACATCCATATACCTCCTCTTTGGCCTTCCTCTTTGCCTCCTGCTTGACAGCTCCATGTCCAACATTCTCCTACCAATATACTCACTCTCCCTCCTCTGAACATGTCCAACCATCTTAATCTGGCCTCCCTAACTTTGTCCCCCAAACGTCCAACATGAGCTGTCCCTCTGATGTACTCGTTCCTAATCCTGTCCAATCTCGTCACTCCCAAAGAGAACCTCAACATCTTCAGCTCTGCTACCTCTAGCTCTGACTCCTGTCTCTTCTTCAGTGACACTGTCTCTAAACCATACAGCATGGCCGCTCTCACCACTGTCTTGTACCATAAAGAAAGTGAACTAAAGGCAAAAAGAGTTAACAACAACAGTAATAATTTTATTCCTGTTCGACGGAGGTTCAAATGTGTACTTAATAAACAGACTCCATACTAAAAGATGTTAATTATTTGTTCTTGGTCTACAGTGGAGACTGTAGAAGAAAGTCTACTAGATTCCTGTGTGTGTTAGGGAAAAGGGGATTACAGTGACATTTTTCGTTCAGTTCGAGAAGGGTTATTTGTTCTATACCTCAACAAAGTCTGGCCTTACATATTCGATCAGTTCTGTGTTGTCTTGTGTAGCTTTGTGTCTTTATGTAGCACCAGGCTCCTGGAGGAACGTTGTTTCAGTTCACTGTGTACTGCATCAGCTCTTTCGGCTCAAAACGACAAAAAAAACTTTTTGACTTGACTTGAATTCCAGCACCAGACTGACTAAAATGTGCAATGGATAATTCAGAAAGTCTCAGATTGTACTTGGGCGTGTTGTGATTTAGGGTGAAGGAGAGTTCACAGGAACTGAAAGAGCCAGGCTTTCTTTCCTTGTTATCTCTTTGGGCATTTTCAGTTTTTTTTATTTTTTTATTTATTTTTTTTTTTAATACCACCTTGAGAGATGCCGATAACAGTCACGGCGAAGACAGTAAAAGTGGCTGCATCATTACGTGTGCAGCCGACGAGGGAAGAAATGCTTGGATTGGAAAAGAACCAAGATTTAAAATCTCTATTGTGACTGAATTAAAATGATTTTAATTTGGCTCGCTTGTTGACAGTATTACAATAAAATGGAAATTCAAGCACGTAAGGGCATTAAGCCTTTTATTATTATTATTATTATTATTATTATTATTATTATTATTATTTTTAAGATGATGATCATGATTATTGTTATTATTGTATTTCTATAATAAAGGGTTTTAATGTAACTGGAAATAATTTGGTGGACATTGGTGGGAAAGAAAAACAGCACAATAATTCTAGACTGTTATTTATTTATTTATTTATTTACTTATTTATTTATTTATTTTTGTTACACATTGTGCAAGACAGTCGATGTAACCCACTCTGAAGCCACCCGTACGTCTAAGTCATGTTGCAACCAAATGTTGTACATTTTTTCAAGAAAAAAAAAAGCACTTATCAAGCTCACTTGACTCTGACATTTGCATTGACAACAAGAACATTCTGTAGAATAGACGGAGGTAGCTTTGAGTGCTTGTCTTGGTGTGACAGTGGCTAGTGGGATGTAGGTCTGGCTGCGTAACTGCATCTGGCGTTGAGATGCATTACTTCAAAATAGGAAGCAACTGAAAATCATGGGGAATGAATCTCAAATAAATTTACCTTGACGGTGAGCAGACAAAGCCAGATGGTTGTCACATCACTCTTTCTCCAAATTCACAGAATGCTGGCTTGCACTAGGTTTTTTTCTCTGTTTTAATGGTTTGGCATGGACTACGTGGGTTCTGGGATTTGGCAGCAGCACTATGCAGCGCTTGAGATATTTTAAAATCAAGAAACCTCTTGAAAGTTCAAGGAGACATCACACTATGTGTGGTAAGTGTTTTACCCTCAAATGTACACCATCAAAGCATTATGGAACTTCTCGGAGATTAAATTCAGTGACATTTGTGAATTTAAAGCTTATTTTTTTATGTCTTCAGTGACGTTATTCTACAGTCTCGACAACATTTAAAAAAAAAAAAAAAAATCGAACATGAACCCTACAGCTATTCTCCTGAAACACTAGGGGAAAAACTATTTGCTGAACATAACTGTATTAAACTTTTGAACTTCCTCAGCTACATCACTCAACTTTTATAATTGCTTTGTAATTGGTCTCTGTAATTGGTCTTTCGGGTGAGCTTTCTGTCTAATGTGACTCAATAAGCTGGCTCTTAGTAAACTGTCTTTGACAACACAAACATTGTCTGCCCCAAAATAGGGGAACTATTGATTATAGCTGACAGAAATAGTCAACATATTTTACAAGCTCTACTTTGGCTTCTTGATTTGATGCATGTAAGAAAGATAAGAAATGTTCACTGGACATAACCAACACCAAAACCTAATCTCATAGGAATGTGAGACGTGGTGTTGCTGCTAGATATGATCAAACATATAGCACGAGTCTAGTAAGTAGTTGATGAGTCCCATTGTCTATAGACCACTGTGGATCCAGGTGGGAAGAGCTTTGCGAACATGGGCGTGATTTTAGGAATACAAAAACATTCACATGCCAAATCCACCTACTAATCTGTTAAAGTAAAAAAAAAAACTTTTCATATGTACCTGCAATCATATTTTTTTTGTACTGTAATGCCCCTAATATATATTATAAATAAAGTATTAGATTTTTTTTTTCGTAGACTCCAGTAGAGACATGCCACCCTGCACACAGCCTGTGGTCTGTGTGGAATATATGGAGCAGCGGCTCTATAAATAAAAGCACATTTCTTTTGAGGGAAGTTTGTAGAGATGTAATGTAGGTAAAAAAAAAATAAAATAATGTTTTATCTGTAAGCCATTTTTCACATCTGCCCTGTAAACAGTCTGTTGATTCTATTGAGATTTGCTTATCTTTTTGCAGAGGTACAGTTTATAGTATTTTCAGTGGGGCCTGTTAAAAAAAAAAAAAAAAATCAAAAAAAAAAATCACACTCATCACTCGCTCTCCTGAGGCTCATCAGTGTTGAGGTGAGAGCTGCAGAGTGAGTCCTGCTGTCTTTGTCAATATGGTAGCTGTCACAGCTGCAGATCGCAGTGTGACGCTTGACCTGCTGTTCAGTCATGTTGACTGGTTAAAAAAAGTGCAAACTAAACCCCCCAAAAAAAAGGGATAGTGGTAGGGCGAGAGGAGTAAGAAGGGAACAGCGTGTCGGATCCTAAAACATTGAATTGCAGGTTGCTGAAATATGTCCTGCAGTAATGTTGTCTTCTATACAACTTTTCCTTTCTCATTATAACAACTTCTAAACAATCTTGAACTGGGTGTTGTGACTCCTTACATCTGTCTACGTACAGGAGCCGGAAAACACTCTGGATGATTGAAGAGCGTGGAATCATGACAGAAAATTGGCAGAAAGGGTGTGTGGTCAGAAAAGTAGTGACATTTTTAGTATTTGTTGGCATGACCTAAAGAAATTTAATTCAGTACTGTTTAATGTGATATTGAGAACATGAAGCTATTTTTGCTCTGATTTTTGACCTGTTTTGAGTTTTTGGAAACCTTTTATTTAAGAGATATTTTTAATTACCTTTCAATGCCATGATTAAAAATTTGCATTTATTTATTGCATTTTTTTTAAACTTATTTTATTTATTACTTTTTTAAATACATGACCTCAAGTATAACACGCTTACAATATTTGCTTAAAAATGTAAGCATTTGATGAATTCGCTCATAAGATATGCAACATGAAGGCCAAGAGTGAATAATCAATTTCAGTTGAATGGATTTTAATATATTCTACCGTTATAATTTGTCTTAAGAAGTATGTATATAATATGACAGGGTTGATTCATTATTTTAGAGAGTATATAAATTGCACAGAGATCAGCTGATCAGCCCTCGCAGCCTCTCTCTGCATCAGTCATTGTCATGTTTGTGGAATAACCTTGGCTTTGTAGTAGAACTCATTACCCTGCCTTAGAAAATGCGTAAATGTTTTAAGTGCGCCGCTCTCATTAAAACTGCAACGTGTGGAATAGATGCTTGGATATTCTGCGTCTCAAACGAAGCTGCTGGACGTGCATCGTAGCGTGATGAGTTTTGTTCCAACTTTATCGTGATTCATTACAAACTGAGATTCATCAGGGATTTTTCTAGGAACATTGCTTTTTTAAATAATTATATACAGATATCTAGATATTGTGCTGTTTTTGTTGATTCACCAGGATCTGTAGATATTTTACCAACACCTGAAGGGAATTTAATGTAAATCCCAGAAATATAAACGTCTGATATTCTTTCGCTAGTTTGTTGCTCAAACAAAGAAAAAAAAAAAAAAGTTGCATACCTCACCCTCAGGGCACTTTAACACGTTTCAGATAAATTCGATTGTTGCGGCTATGACGAGGCTGATGCAACTGTGTGACAGTCCTGGACTTCACAGCCTTTTAGGAAGTCAACATCACAGACTCCCTAAAATCCATCTTATTTAATCAATACTTTTGTCTAAGCCAGATTTCAGATGTACAGTCTATAGAAGAGTGGGTGTTTACACACCCCTGTTAAAATGGCGGGTTTTTTTTTTTCCATGGCCAAAAAAAAGAAAAAAGAAAGAAAACCAAGATAAATCATGTCAAGTTTTTCTAGCCTCAGTGTGAGATTCCAGTACTGTGTTGAAGCACCGTTTGATTTTATTACACCACGCGGTCTTTTCGGGGGAAGAGTCTATCAGCGTGGCACATCTTGACTCGGCAATATTTTCCCACTCTTTCTTTGCAAAAACATCCCAGATCCATCAAATTGTAAGGTCTTCTCCTGTGTACAGCCCACTTCAGGTCACCCTACAGATTTTTAGTAGGATTCAGGTCTGGGTTTCTGGCTCGCTCATTCAAAAACATTGATCTTTTTTTTTTGGTTAAGCCGTTCCTTTGTTGATTCGGATTTATGCTTTGGGCCACGGTCGAGCTGAAAGGTGAAATTCCTTTTCATCTTCAGCTTACTCGCAGACATCTGAAGGGTTTGCTCTAAAATCGACCAGTGTTTGTAGCTATTCATGATTCCCTTCACCTTGATAAAAGCCCCAGTTTTGGCTGAAGAAAAGCAGTTCTAAAATATGATGCTGCCACCACCATGCTTTCGGTGATGTGTTTTTTTTTCCTTTTTGAATGGTGGAGTTATTTTACATTTCGGATTCAAACCATAAAATGTTTTTTGACATGTTTTGAGGTGATAGAGTTTGTGAGAAAGGGTTACCGACTAGCAGTTCTAGCCTGGATGTGACTAGCAGTTCTAGCCTGGATGTGTTGTCACATGTAGTATGTGTCAGATGTGCCTGCAGCTCCTTTAATGTTGCTGTAGGTCTCTTGGCAGCCTCCTTGGTAAGTTTTTGTCTTGTTTTATTTCTGCATTTTCTAGGGATGTCCTGCTCTTGATGTCCCGGCGGTGCGCTAGTTTCTTTGTGTGTGTCGGTGATGGACCTTACGGTGTTCTAATGTTTGGGTCATTCTTTTATACCCTTGTCGTGTTGATGTCTTTCAACAAGTGAGACACTATGCATGCTTTGTAAGCTCTTCGCAGACCATGAAGATGTGAAGAAAACCCTACAGAAGCAGACGATCTTTATTTGGGTTAACAGAATAATTTATTTCATGACAGTTGCATAAGAATTATTTTTGAACGTTTGATTTGTTTAATTTAGCACACTTGGAATAAATAATTATTAGATATTTTTGAAAAATCATAATAATAATTTATAATATCTAAATTATATTTTATATAATATATAAATTAATATAATATTAAATTATATATATTTTATTATTTTGTATTTCTTTTCCCCTAAAATGTTTGTTTTTTACTTAATGTTTATTTATATGTTGTATGTTGTTGTACTTCATATTAAGGACGAGAAAAGGTTTTGACGTGATTTATTTTGGTTTCTTTCTTTCTTTTTTTTTAATTTATTTATTTATTTATTTATTTATTTATTGCATCACTAAAGCCCATCATTTTGTCAGGAGTGTGTAACCTTTTTATATCCACTGTAGTTATTTGTTATATGACACATTTTGCAGATATGTATCTTTCAGCGTCTTCCATATGACAGGCCATCAGTCATTATTTTCATAATTCTTCCTAACAAACGTTTGATTCAGCGCTAAGCCATTTATGAATTTCCCAACTCCAGCCTGCATCAATGCTGTCTCTTTTTTACACAAGGACGTTACAAGATAACGTGACGGATGAGAAATACAAGAGCGATGTATAAGCAGAATCAACGTGACCCGCTTTCAGACAGATTTCAGGCCAGCTTTCCACTTACCTATTCATGTATTCTTTGTCAGAGCTTTAATAAAGGTTGCCTCTTTTACGCTCTCTCCCTCCCTCTCTCTCCCTCTCTCTCTGGCATTATTTATTATTTTTTTCTATACAACATGGAGCTTTGCCTGTCTGGTGCATATGACTCACATTTGGGGAAGAGATGATTAGGTTGGGTGAGAGGAAGTATGTTGGCACACCATGTGCTTTTTAGCCTTGTTCTTCACTAACTGGGTTCCAGAAAAGCGATAGCGGGTCCTTGAAAAAAAACAGACACGTGGATATTAATCTTCATGAAAAGACAACAGACCCGTGTCCTGCCTCATTCTAAAAATGGTAGATGAGGGAACACTGTGGGGTGAAATACACTTAGGGCAATGTACACGACATACCATATGTTTGTTCCAGGCTGTATGTAACGAGAGTAATAAAAAAAAAATTGCTTAAGAACATTTTAGAAAACTTTTGCTGAGATTAAAGAGGACTCGCTTGACTGGAGAACATGAGTTTTTCCTTATTTGAAGATTCTATGTGTATGGTAAGTGGTGACAATTTAACATCCTGGAAAAGAAGGTTGTATTTGAAAATATAATCAATCATTTCTGGTCAGTGTTGTATTGATTTTATACCATGATTTACAGTTATCTGTTTAATATCAATCATTTCTTCCACCCACAAACGAGCAGTTTCGCCACATGCGACTTGTTGCCACGAAACAGAGTAACAGAGTATTGCTTTTTGATGAAAACCACATTTTAACAATTGACTTGTCTGGAAGTTTCATTAGCTACCTTTCCAGAATAAAGACTAATACAGTTGTCACGCTTGTTAGAAAAAAAACAGCTGCTATGACGGAATACATATTTTCTCTGAACGCTATCCACCACCATTCCACCAGCACTACCAGTCTGACAGCAGCTTGTGTGCATGGATTCATGCTTTCGATGTCAAGCTTCTTTCTCCCAACGTTCGGTCCAGGTGACGTTTTTCCAATCTTTAATTGTCCAGATTTGCTGCGGCTGTGCCAGTGTAGGCTCAGATTGCTGTTCTTGGCTGACAGGAATGGAACCCAATGTGGTCTACTGCTGTTGTAGCCCATCTGTCTCGAGGTTTGGCGGGTTATGCTTTCTGACTTGCTTCTTCTGTTTAGGACGGTTGTAAAGAGTGGTTCTTTGAGTTACCGTAGCCTTGCTGTTGGCTTGAACCGGCCTGACCATTTTTTTTTGAAGTAAAGCCAGCCAACACTGCCGTGACGTAGCTCCGTGTTGTCAGTGAAAGTGCAGATTTTCTCCTGTATCACGAAGAACACGTTTCGGACTGTGTGATTGAAGCTAGTTATTATTATCTATTATTACTATGTTAATGCTAATGGTGAATATGGAAGCGCGCACCCTATAATTTTTCACCAAAAAGCGGGCTTGATTAATAACAATACACAATCTAGGTACTTTATACAGTAACATAGCCTCAGGCTCGCAAACTTTCAAACTGATGCCTCAGGCTTAGACAAAAGGGAATTCTTAAAGGTTGAGTTTCTTCTTTGTCCCTCTTGACCTTTCATATCAGTAAACCCAAAGCTTAAGCTGTCATTGATTGTTCTGTGGTATAAGAAGCCACTGACATGCTCACCTCATTATCTCATGATGACAAAAATGCTCTAGGTTTTGGACAGACTGCTTTTTAGATTTGTAGACGATGCCCTGTGCTGCTTATATTTCTTCCTGGAATATCATTAATGGTTCACATATGGGCTCAAAGGAAGCTGTGTATTTACTGTTCAATGTATTTATGTAATCGTAGCCCTTGTTCTCCTCTTGCACGTTCCCATTTTTAAAAAAAAAATTTTATCCCAAACACCCGTGCTTGCTTGCTCACTCGCTCTAGAAGATTTCACTTTTAGGCATGAGAGCTTAGTTCTGGCTTTAATTATGAACATGCTCTGATTGTAATTAGCAGTTAACAGCCAAACGTTACCCAGTGATTGCATTGTTTTCTTTTACACAAAGAAAAGACTGATGGAATTTCATTTAATAGCATGCAGTTTTTCAATTAGACCAGGGCGCTCTGGTTCAATGGAGCAAGCCATTGAGACCATTTAGGAGGTGGACCTGTGATACTGTGTAACCTTCCATAAAACAAAAAAACCCACAGACTCTAATGAGGTGCCAGGGAGAATGTACAGCAACATGTTCTGTTCATTTGGAGCATTTCTGCGAGTCGAAGTCCTTTTGTTTAGCGAGCATTTAGTTATCAGTTGCAACTTATTTTTTTTAAAACAAAGCAAACAATCTTATGTTTGTACTTTTTGTTCATTTGCTTTTCTTTCCAACACACCAAATGTGCATTGACTTGGAATGAATAAAAATAAACGTTGGAACAAAGCCACTCGAGGACGCATTCCCCGGATCTAACTCTTGGAGCCCGCTGCACAATTGCTATGCAGTGCGTATCAGTAGGACGGTCGTAATTTCTTTTCTAAGATAAAAAGGCATTTGTTGCGAGCGCTGTAGACTGATTTGATGTCTTCATCTATTTATTTATTCATTTACGACTCTAAGGCTTCCTTTCTCAGGGTCTAGGAGAAACTGTCAGGCAGAAGATTGATACCTGATAGGTTTGTTCCCCAGATATTGAGAAGCAAGCAAATAGCTAGTTTTCAGGATCTCTGCAACCTACCTGGTGTTTTTTCTTCTCCTTATAGCCCCGGATCCTTACAGAATGTGCTGCTTGTGTGGCTGTTACTTTGACTTTGACTTTGACAAATTTTGTTATATGTCTTTGAAATGCAAAAGCCTATTTAACTGAAAAGCCTAAACAGTCTTAAATATTTCATCCAATGACATGGCTTTCTTTCCCCATTGCTTCCACTGGTAATTTTTTGTGGAGGTGGAGAGTGAAAATCAGTGTTTCGACGACTCTAGCACTTTTAAATGGCAGGAAAATGAGAGCAATTACTCAGTAGGAAAAATGTCTTCTTTCTTGGCAGTGTATTCATGCGATTTCACTTGAAGCTGCTTTATGGCTTCTTTTTAGGCAGTGTATACAAGTGCGTTTTATGTGCGTTTACCTCTTGTGTACAGCGTTTTTATTGATTTATTTTTTTAAATCTTGTATCTGCATTGAAAGTAGTGTACAGTGGAACCTCGGTATACGAGTTTATTTCGTACTGGAAAACTGGAGTTCATTTTGCACTGCGAAACGAATTTTCTCATAAGAAATAATGTAAATGCAGATAATCCGTTCCAGCCACCCAAAAATATTACTAATATTACCAGTACGAAGTGTATGTAAAGTGTATGGATGCTTACAAAGAACTGACCCAAGCCAAGCATTCCATGTCCAGGCTCCTCACAGGAAGTCGTGCCACCAAGCTTGGCTTAAAATAGAACAGAGCACCCACGCCACCAATCCGTCAACAAAAAAACGCCTGAAAAATCACCTAGCTTTTGAACGTTTGTCGAAGGCAATGTTGGTATCGTGGGTTGAATCTTTTGAAATAACTTTTGCTGACTGAAAAAAAATATCGTAAGATTCGTAAACTCACTTCGGTTGGCTTCGCTTGGCTTTCCAAGATTTTAATGGCTCCCCGAAGTACGAGCAACTTATCCGCCTTTTGGTTTAGTTTGATTCGTTCGTATGCCGAAAATGCTTCGTATGCCGATGCAAATGTTTTGCAAAATTTCAGTTCTCAAGGCGAAAATTCATAAAGGAGGGCATTTGCATGCCAAGGTTCCATTGTATTCTGTTCCTTTATTTGATTGAGGACTTGTGTACTTTTCATTTTTCTACATACATATTTCTTGGTCGACTCCATAAACGGACCGCTGAGAACATAATTTCCCCCCCATATGCTGCTAGAGAACCGTGCCCTCGAATAAAACCCGTTAAGTCATAGGTCAGAGTGGCCGTTGGTTGTGTTCACAGATCAGAGGTTTTGATTAGCACAGTCTCTCAAGCAGGTGTGAAGAGAGCAGGCCACCCACATGTCACTCATACTGGGTGAACATGGAGGAAAGGGCAAGCCTCCAAACGAGCTCAGCGTATCAAATCAGCTCTCAATGCTTTACCCACTGGCTTGAATCTCATAACATCAAGGTGTCAACACCTTTCCTGTGTGAGAATTTCTCCTACGTCAGTATTTCCCCAGGACGCTGAACTAAGAGCCCAGGTCGTCAATCTCAGGAAAAAAAGATTTTATCTGGCCAGACTCTCCTTGCTTTCCTTCTCCGGTTTGTCTCATTGCTAACTGAGCCATGGCTCCATCTGAAATGTGAGATCATCGATATCATCTAAGGCAGCGTTCTGCAACTTAAGCAGGCTTTACAGCCGTCTATAACTTTCCCATTTTTGTTTCTTGCTTCAGCGTTCCTGATTCAATGACTAATCGGTTAGTTATGGATTGTCTTGGAGTATGAACATTCTAAAATCATGGAACTATTCTGCATGTTAGCCAGAGAAGAAGAAAAAAAGTTATTTGAGGTCACAGAGTTTGTCTTCATGGCGATGATATGTTACTGTTGTAAACCGTATAAATAATTTGTGCCTTGATTTCCAGCTTTCAAGAGGTGACCATTTCATTATAAGCTGTTGAAGCTGGTTATACCACAGCAATGCTGAATTCTCAACTCTGATAGGTCAGAAGATGTTTCTTGATTTTATTTATTTATTTTTATTTTTTCTATAACTGCAGCTCTGAACTAACTTGTTTTTTGGACGTTCCACGACATTAAATGTAACTTTAGATGGATAAAAAGTGCTGTGTGTTCTTTAATAAAAAAAAAAACCTAAAGGCAAATCCTTTGGGATAAGAAGAATAAAGCAGACAAACAGGACATGCTGTTAATGATTACTGTTAAAGGACTCTGATGGACCTTTTTTTGGAGTAAAGGCAGGAAAGGTCCTGCATTTATTTTCTCTTTAAACATCACAAGGTGAAGTATTTAACCCACTCGCTGAAATTTGCTTTGAAATTTGCTGAAATGGCAAGGGCCTCTTATTTTAATTTTATTTTTTGCATCTGCTCGAATCTAACGTTCTCTTTACAAGGACAAAATCACTTGCATGTTAATCAGACCGAATGTGCAAGATCATTAAAAAAAAATGCCATCCAAAATGCCAACATAAAGGTCCATTGGCTTTACTATGATGTATTAAGGTCTTCAGGCCAGCCAAGGGTGTCGCAGTGCTCCAATGAACAAATGAAATCAAATCCAACTTGGCCGAGAAGCAGATCCTCTGAATTTCCAAAGGAGAGAAGTCAATTTCCTTTTTCTTTACTATATTTAGTGATGATAAAGTGTACAAATACTAACCCTAGTCCACATGTGCTGGAGCCACATGTCTGTAACTGACTAAACTGACTTTGGCATTAGCCAGATACCTTAAAATATGCTTGTACAAATTTCTCCGATACTAAGGATTATTATTTCCCATAAGTAAACAAGAGCTCATTTTTACCAAGGTTTACCAAGGTTCGAGTGGAAGCTTCCAGAGAAGACTCCAGAGTCCTGACCTCAACCCCACTGAACACCTTTTGGGCTGAACTGGAAAGCTGACCACACACTTTAGACCTTCTCACCCAACACTAGAGACTGACCATGCTGATACACTTGTCCACTGGAAAGCCTTTCAAAAAGAGTGCAGCAACAAAGGGGACAGATGGGTAGAAATGCGATGGATAGATCAAATGGATAGGTCTTGCATGTTGGAAAGGAATTTTTGTGATTAGTCATGATGCATGCTAAATGTCATGTTTTGATAAATTTTTTTTTTTCTTTTTGTGTTGTTTTTTTTGAAGGACCCCCAGGATATTATTTAATGAATTGCTGATTGGAATTTGCTTGGATGATTTTGGGTCTTGTTTTGTTACAGAAACACCATTTAAAAAATTTATTGTAAACTCACTCAGCCCTTGTTCCTTGTTGTTATTGATCAGTCCAGACAAAGACAGCTCTACCAGCTGATTAAGCGACCGACATGGAGCTCCTCAGTGACTGACCAGTCAATAATGCCTTTGTATCACCGGTATCTAATCAGTGATCTATATCTTTAGCAACCTCTTCAAAGCTGTCCTGAGCAAGCAATTCAGCTCAAACAACCTGATCAGTCCTCTGTGTACCACAGTGCCAGAGACATGCTGAAACCTGCGACAGGTTTGTAGTTCATGTGCGGCCAATAAGGTAAGGTAGATCATCTCCCAGCTGTCACTCTCCCACCCTCATCGCTCTTATCTCTGAAGCTTTTGATACATCTGAGAGGAGGAGGAGTGCGGACAGCTGTGACTCTGTGGCTAAAATGGTGCAGTGTGGCACCCTGACGGTTGCGGGTAGAGGGATAATGGAGTGAAATTGCACGCAGAGCCGTTTCTCAGCAAGGAAGTCTGCCCCCCTTTGCCATTGTGTCTGCAGTGTGGCCGGCTTTGTAGGGGCCGCCTGTCTTTCTCGCTCTCTTGCAGGGTATCCAGCGAAGCAGGGAGTAAGGGGTGGCAAGAGCTGGTTTCATTAGCAAGAGAAAATGGACAAATTTCAGGCCTCTGACCAAGCGTGACACACAGGGCTAACTTTTTCATCTCACTTTCTTTTTTTAACGGCTACTCAGCCTGAAGCTGTCGCCTATCCAGATGGGGTCTGGTAGCCACTGTTTAGCTGCCTCCCACTCCAACACTCTTTCTCCTCCTCCTCCTCTTTCTGAACTTTTTCTCTTTTACTTGTCTCACTTCCCTGGACTGTGTCCACATCCTTACAACGGTTGAGATAGTAATGTGGCATAATCCTCCCTGTCGCCGTGTAGTCTATGCTGCTTGTTGAACTGATGGCACAGTGGTTAGAGTGTGGGGTGGCAGCATAGCACTCCAGGGGAAGCTTTTGATTGTATATTTGTAGGAAATATTCTTAAATAACTTCTGCACAACTGGAATCAATCAATGGCTGCATGTAAGGGAGCTCATGTTCTTATGTGTCCTGTGATTTAAACATAATTTGATGATAAAGGGAAGCCTGGAATGAAATGACTTTGGTTACAAGTAGATATTTGGTTGAAAACAGTACCTTGATTTATTTATTTTTTGACAGTTAGCTGATATAGACCAGAACACTTACCATTGGCAAGCGAGATGTCCAATGCAAGCATGACTTAGCTAGTTGTTTAATGCTTGATTTTGACCATGTTGCTACTGTTATCAGATGCCAAGTCTTTGTGCACCAGGTTTGGAGGCAGCAAACTTGCGAGTTCTAGCCTTTACCGACAAAATGGATTGTCAAGCTGAGTTATGCATCAGTTGGTCATTGAAAGTGAGCGACACGGTCTAACTTCGCACTCAGTTGTTCCCAATTGTGAATGTACCAACTCAGGCAGAGCTTCAAAAGTACTTGTGGCTTGGCAGCTCATAGCTTGTGTCATTTGTTTTCAGGTTTTTTTTTGTGTGTCCCAAAAGCACTATTTTTTCTAAAGCCTTCCATTTCCACTGTATAGTGAGGAACCATGTCTTTCACTAAAAAAAATATGTCACCGTTTCAGTTCCACTGGAAAATCTTCTTGTCATTTGGAGTGGGTTTTGAAAACAAAGTGGCTATCATGTGCACTATTCCTGGCTGCAGCAACTCGCCTTAACATAATTGGCTCTATATACTAAACCAGGTGCTTTTGTCATAAATGGAGCAAGAAGAGCTACCTTACAGTTTGCAGGTTAAAGCTGCCTTTTGGCACAGTTTGCAATTTAATGCTTTGCTAAACATCACCTTTATATCCAAACCATTTCCAAAGGTTTAAAGTTACCAAACATTTTTGAGACTATTTCTTCCTATTGACCAGTGCAAGGTTCGCTCCTGTTATGGATGCAGCTAATGGAGGCATGGATACAAAAGGGCCAAAGATTGTGCAAAGATTTTTAAAATTTTTTTAGAACAAAGCATGCAGTTGTTAAAAATTACAAAAACCAAAACACTGGCAATATTAAAAATTAAACATAGAATATATTTCAAATATTTAATACATTTCCCACCTGGTGTTAATGACTTCCTTGACATATTCCAAAGTGGAGAGCCGAATGGCATGGCCCGCTCTGCTATTCTCTTTAAATTAAGTCAGGATTTTAGTTGTAGGCCACAGTGTTGTCAGACACCGTGGAATGGCTTGGAGAATTCCTTTGCCTTATCTCCTGCATGCTTGCTTTTTTTTTTTTTTTGCTCTGGGTTTTGTCTGTTTGGCTTCATCTTGACGCTAAATTCCCATCTCTACAAATTGTCCATTGTTATATCCCTTGGAATGGTGTGTGCAGCAGATGGTACAAATCTCCTCTTTAGCCGTGGGGCTTAAGGATCTTACTTTCGCAGGTATGACCTCAGTTTTTGTGTCCTGTTTTGTTAGCAGAGACACTGATGGCCTTGTCCAGAGTGTTCCATCTTTTTGTGTCCTAATTTTATGATTTCTAACTCTAGGGGTTTTGGCCATGTGTTTGACAGAGTCTCTCTTTTACTCCTCATCCTCTGGTACACACAGACACACATACACAACAAAAGACAAATGACAAAGGCAGTTAAAATAGGATGAGTGAGTATTGTTCCCCCTGTGCAAATACCAGGCCACCTCCAGTCCTTTAGAACAAGGAGTTGTTCAGTGGCTGATTTTCCTCAGCAGGTCAGTGAGAAAGAGAGCTGATCACTGAGTGGGTTTTTAGGAACCAGGCCTCAAGATTTGTTTGTGTAGGCATGGTTGAGCATTTTTTTTACACACTGCTCTCATTGAAAGACCTAGAGGCTTAGGAAAAGTCTTCGTCTGCATGGGCTAGTGCACTCGCTTCCCCCTTCTTTTCTCCAGTCACTTCTTTTCTTATGGCCAAGCCTTTGTTGCTCACGCTGTGGATCAGCTACGAAAACAGCTGCACCCTGGAGGAACAAGAGGGATTGGGTAAGAAGAGGCATTTGTGGAATTGAGAAGTCCAGAGTAAGGAGCTTCAGAGGCTGTGAACATAGTAGCCTAATTTACAATCAATATCCATGATTACTCATGTGACCCACTCCGTCAGAAGGTGAGGACAATGGCTTACCTTTAAGACAGTTTCAAAGGCATGCTCCTTTTATCTTTTGTTAAAGGCCAACCAAAAGGCATCAGAGTTTGAGAAGCGTCTCACCGTGCCCTTAGTCTCCGCTTGTTAACGAATGGCTGATGGAGAATCCTGTCGTGCTTTCAACTAACAATTTCTATTTCAACTAACTGCTACTGGTGAATGATGACACAAAGCCAGCATGACCTACAGAGTAATCTTCTGTGAAAAGAACATCAAATCCTCACACTGGTGGCACTTTCTATGCAACATTTGGTGGTGGAGTGAAAGGTTGGAAATTCTGTGCCTAACGAGTGAAATAAATGCTTCATGAATTTCAAACAGCATGCTGTTGTCTAAAGTATTAGGCAAAGGTTTAAAAAAAAAAAAAAAAAGAAAAAAAGAAAAAGACTAGGTGGAGAAAATCTGCATACATTTGCATAAATTTTTAAATAAACGTTAATTTGCATCAGTTTTTCAGGATTGTGTGTGCAGTGTTTGTGCATGTATTTGTTCTTCCCTCTTTTTTTCTATCTGTGAACAAAATGCTCTTGCAGACATGCTAAATTCGGTCGTGTCTGTATAAGTGCTTTTGATGTGCTCCCAAAAAGAAGAGAGCACTATGTTTTATGGTTTGTTTTGCTTCCTAGCTCTGCCGAACGAAAGCCCCTTATCCTGCAACCACTTACTTTCTCCTCAACTTTACCAGGGACTTGTTATTGCAGCATGTCAATCAATATTTGTGGTGCTTGTTAAGGTCTTGTTGGGACCTGGATCCAAATGATCTAGCTGATTATTTTTCCTCGTGTCCCAGGCAATTTCATCTTCATTTAGGCTCAGACAGATACCTCTGGTTTGTTATTAGCAACCAAAATAAAGTCATTAATATTAATGACTTCCATTTTGATACAGGAACCAAACTTTATTTATTTGTTTATTTATTTATTTATTTATTTATTTATTTATTTATTTTAAATAAAACTGGTACATTTTTTATTCTTATATCTGAACAGATGTAATTAAATTAACAGTATTTTCTGTATGGTTTACCTTGAATTGTCAGGTATATATTATCTGGTATATATCTGGGTGGTGTGACATTCTTCAGTAAAACTAATCGGTAGAAATTTAAATGGTATAAAAATTAAAAATGGCCCAAGTCCCCAGTGCAGTGTGTAGCAGATGCTTGCATGTATTTGGACAGCAGCATCTGCAAATGAATAAATATGAATGTAAATCTTGATGTACCATACTGCTCATACAATTCTGAGCATGACTTAGCCCGGACAATGCAACTTTCCCGTTTACGGATCTTCTGAAGTGCTTTGCTAGGAGATATCATTGTACTGCATGCATGCAAGTAAACAGTATTGTCTTAGTGCAGCGTTAAAGGCCCTAAGTGAAACATGTCATTTAAACCGAACCTCTCTCGGCCTCTTCTTCCGTAGTTCTAAATTAAAAAGGGAGGGAGCAGTAGGGATCTTCTCTCACCGGGACCTGCAAATGAAGGCTCCCATTTATCCTGCTTTTCTCAGCGAAGCGTATCCTCAGGGCCACTGATAAGAGTTCCATCCCTCTCCAAACGGCATGGCACATCTAAGCCTGATTGGGTAATGGTCTGAGACAGAGCATATTGACCCGCCTGACTGATGCATCTCTACTGTTTCTCATTACCGGGTCAGCTTCCTTTTAAAAGATCTTTTGTATCAGCTATGACTGGCTCAATTGGAGAGCCATGCAGGTAATAGCTCATTTGACTGGAAACGATTAAGCCTTCGGATTGATTACGCCCCGTAATGTTGACAGGACTCGAGGTTCTGAAACCTCAGGGTGAAAGAAAGCAACATAAATCTTAAACTCGTCCTAAGATGATCCACCAAGTTTCTCTCTTGTCCTGATGGCTAATGGTGGAAAAGTCGCCTAAACAGTTGGGTTATATAATACTTCTCTGTGGCTAAAAGCTAAGCCTGTCCAGACATAACATGCAACCACTGAGGAGAGCGTACTGTTTTACATTGCTGTCTTGTAGCCTGTCACCTGTAGTGACGTCTGAGTAATTTGTGAATGTCTTCTGATACTGTCGAATGTCCTAAGAGATTATAGTCTTTCAAACCAGAGTATTAGACTTTCCCAAAGCACTAGGGCATTTTGGCATTAAATGTAGAAAGCAGAAGGAACGTCCCCTCGACCATTAATCTGAAATTTAATAGCTATTTAAAAAGGAAGATGAAGTTACTGACTTCTCATTTCAACAAGGAACTTTATTATAAATGATCTCCAAGCATTGGTTTGCCCTTTCATAAGAAGACCTGAAGCTATTTCTGTAATTTCAAAAGACTCCCCACTCCGTTGAGAAAAATTATTGCTATTATTCTGCCTGGGAAAGACTTGTAATTTTAGGGAAGGCTTTTTTTTTTTTTGTTGGGAAATCGTATTTTCTCTCTTTCCCCAGGAAAGAGCGACCTTGGATAATAAGAGGAGAGGAGGATAGTGGAGGTGTTAATGAATGAAATTGCTCTTTTTTTTCCTCATCAGAGGCTGTTAAAAGTAATTGTAGGGAGCTTCTGTATATGGAAGAAGATTACCTCCACCCAGAACGCCTCTGCAATCTGATCCTATTATTTGTCAAGGCTCTAATCAGCCTCAGTCAGTGAGTGCTATCTTTCTCCTCATTCTGTATAGACTCATTTCCATCTGAGCCTCCAACCATGTATTACAGCTTTATGTGAAGTGTTGTCCTAAACGATAACAAAAACCTCTCATGACTGGATGAGAGGGAAGGCCCACCATCTTGAATGTTTTTTCTATAGTATCTTTAAATGGACATGGAAACATGAAAGCTATAAAACATTTGGAGTTTTGGACATACCTAGGAAGGAGAAATGTCTTGGTATGAGGAAGAGACCATGGAAGAAATTCACATGGTCCATGAGCAGAGCTACAAGTCCAAGATGTATATGTGATCTCAGAGATATGAGAACATAGGGGATAGGTTTGCAGTTCACAGCCAATAAGGCTAATTGGTTGCAGTAAGGATTAGGCAATGCTGAGCAATGTGAGAATATTGATTAAAAACTGCAGGAGAGATTATGGGAGGCTGTAGAATTAGCCAATATTATTGGAGACTGCTAATCACTGCAACAGGGTGCGAAATGCCATTTAAAAATGTTTATGAAACAGGTCCATGACAAGCAAGGAATGCTTAGACTGAGTTTAATTCAGTGGTAAATCAGTTAACAGGTGGATTTATACAGCAAGGAAGTGAAAATATATATGGTGATCACACTGTAATAGCAGAAATCTAACACACAAGTAAAGTAGAAAGAAGGCACATGGATGTAGAAGCCTTGAGACTTCGGTGACTTCAGCACTCCGTCACTCGAGTGTCCTCACCAGAGAGAATCCACCAGCATGATACCACCAGCATGTTTGCTTAAGATGAGCCGTGCACTAGACTAGCTTTTCAACTTCTACCTAACAGCTGTGATTTTGTCTTTATCCTGAAATCTGATATGGACCTTATCACTTTTTTTTTGTCACAGAAGGAAACAGGCCACCACCATGTGAGCCCTGGCACCTGTCTAGCTTCTGATCAGAGTCGGCAATGTGGCACGTTTTTCTCAAAGCACTCCGCTGTTGAATCAGGTGTTGGTTCATTTTCCGTAACCGCATGCCGCTGACACTAGTTCCGGCTGTACGTTAAACGACAGGTTTATATTAAATGTTTAAACGTGCTTGATATGTAATCGGTACCTGCACTTGTATGGTTTATGCTTACGAAATCATAAAAATCTTGCTTTGTTAAAGGAGTCTCCACTAACAGTGTGTTTAATTTTTCAAGATGGAAGAGTTTACGATTTATGATTTCTCTAACATGCCAAGCTTTCTTTTGTTTGTTTGTTTGTTTTTGTTTATTTTATTATATTCAAAAAATAGAGTTAAAGCCTGACTGTTGAGGAAATATAACGCCATAACGTAGGACAATCCACAACGTTCATTGTATCTATAAATGTTTAAAAAGCCTGATGTGTTCTTCAATAATATCTCCACAGAAACACTTCCAGATGCAAGGTTATAGGAAAACGCTCCACTTCCTCTTGAATAATTTCCCCATAATATCGTGGCCCTGTTGCGTTTTATTCTGTTGCTTATTTTCTATAGAGGTGGAGGTATATACAGATGGAGCTGTAGTAAGTGCTCTCCTGGAGTCAATACAGGTTTTTCTTCCTCGCTGTTTGGAATACCTCCAATTTAGCTTGACGCCATTTACATCACGGCTTTCAGACTGTTTTAGTGTTCTCAGTGCCCAGGAATCTTCTCGCTCCACTTGTTGCACATACACTGCTATATGTTGTCCAGGAGTTATTGTAAGATCATAAAGAGGTGGTTCAAAATGCACAGGAACGGTCCGCGTTCATAAAAAAGAGCTGAAATTCCAATTTTAAGCAGTTTAAGTTTGTGTTCTGTAGTACGTGAGAATCGGTGTGCTCGGTTTTTATCTGGAGGCGCTTACTAAGCACAAGCGCAGCAGCTGAGACAAATGGACCTGGTGTAAATCTAAGTGATCGATCAGCGACCAGCTCTGTTTTGAAAGAGTGGGCAGTAATTGCATTTGACTCTATGGGAGGCTTATGAGAGGCTTAGACCAAGGTTAGGCTGAAGAATGAAAGGGCAAACCTCTTCCCCCTTCTTCTGCCAGTTTGGCTTTAAATAATCATTTCAAATCAGGGACCTTCTACATCCTTTTATTTCCTGTGTTGGCTTTGGACGCCGACATCCGAGCCGGGGTTGCTGCAGAGGTTTCTGAGATATTAGCTGAAATGATTAGATTCATTCTGTAAAGTAGTCATAAAGCAGAGTAACATTATATGGGTTTGTAGGTACCCCTGGACATTGGTAATGGATTTTCTCTCAGCTAGAACAGAAGAACAACACATTTTAGGACATTTTAGTTGAATTTGCTGCATTCGGTGTCTCATACCTCTTCATTCCGGCCCATTTTTATTCCACTTCACGTCATAATTCCGTTGAGAGCGCAAAGGAGAAATGCCCGAGTTGCTTAACTCTGACAGAAGTTTTAATCTCTGTTGGAAAAGAAGTTCGTTTTTCAGGTTTTGCCATGGAAATCATTTTCTTAACATGAGAGGTGTCTGGTTGCATGCTGGGGAAGCTCTGTCAGTTCAGTAATGAAGTTATTTTTCCACAGAGTGAGAATTTGGAGTGCCTGAGAGAAATCAATAGTGATATTGTGGGCTGTATGTCTGCCATATAATACTCCATGGTACTGGAAATGCTTAATTTGACTTCACCCTGTTTTTATTTATTTATTTATTTATTTATTTATTTATTGCACACGTGCTATGTTTTCAGGATATAGAAAAGACATTTATCAGTAAAAATAAACAAGAAGGTTTTGTTTGATGAGCGTTTAACCGGGAAGATGTTTCATCTGCGTATCACTCAATGCACTTGAAACTGGAGTTTCACCTCCTGTTGATTTAGGTATGTAGCCTAAATGGTGGTTTATGGATACAGGTTTATAAAAAGTACCTGCATACACGACCGTGTGCTCTGTAACACCTGGTCCCAGAACGCTTTTGCTTGGCATGAGTCACACATCTTCAGGCCAGGGGTCTTCTAGCTTTTGTGTTAGATCTCTTTGCTTTGCAGGATAGGGCATGCTTGTTATGATAAAACAGCTTTACACACTACACTAAGTGTGAAAGAAGAGATTAAAGATGCTGTAACGAGTAGCCGTATGAGGGAGCACTGTATCCTGGATATAATGCAATACAAATACACGCATCCCTTTTTTTTTTGTGAGTAGATCATCGAGATAAGGCTTGATGGGGGTTGATCGCTGCCACACATTTCCAAATGCATTAAACGATTCTTAAGTGCCTCAGTGTTTGGAAAAATAACAGTCATCAAGCAAATTTTTGGTCACCAGCCAATTTCCACCCACCGTCCGGATCTCTTCTTACACTCCACAGCTAAAGTCTAATACAGGTTTCCTCTGAAGCATGTGAAGACAGTCAGGTTTTCCAACTGCTGCATCACAGGAGGAAATCTGTAGGCGATATCTGTGCTTGCTTGAGCTGATAGATGCCAACAATTTCCTTGTTTTGCTGTGATTGATGAGAGAGAGAGAGACAGATGGTGAGAGACAGATGGAGAGACAAACACAGAGAGACAGACAGAGACAGGCAGACAGAGGGAGAGACAGATAGACAGACAGATGGAGAGGGAGAGATAGACAGCGAGAGAGAGACTGATGGAAGAACAGACTGACAGACCGAGAGAGAGACAGACAGCGAGAAAGAGGGACAGAAGGACAGATGGACAGAGAGAGACTGCGACATCCGAGACTGGAAGTGAGAGCCTGTACATATCTACTAGTTGCAGTTGTCCACACCCTTGTCCGTTGTCAGCAGCATACTACGTTATTCACTCACCAGTTCTCCCACAGCTACCAATCACACCATGCTGGAGGGAATGCCAGGAAACTGCCCTTTGATGACAGCAACTCAGTCACCACATGCGGTGGAAAAGGGGCAGGGAGAAGGTTTTGGCATGGAGGAGTTTTTCCGAGTTGGGTGTCTGGCAAGGAGTGACCGACGTAAACCACAACAACAAATAACACAAAGCAGGAGATGAGATGACCAGTCGAAGGCACAAATCCAAAGATCATGAGACACAGAACAAATATTTAAAAGTAAGTTTAAAGAACAGAAGGACTATGAAAGCTTCATTTATCACGGAATTTCCAGACAGACATTTTGTCCAGACCTCCAGCCTACAAACTTAACACGATTGTCCATTTGCTGCCAGTAAAGATTAATCAGTCTGGACTCCTGCGTGTGGGTTGTAGCTTTGACGGGCAGGTAGATTTTGGAAAATAGGATCTTGGCCTTTTTTGTCTTGATACCTTCTGCCAAGTAATGTTTCCATGCTCTGTATTTGCTTTCTGTAAGAAAAAAAAAGCATATCTCTTTTTTTCTTTTTTTCTTTTTTTTTTCCTCTCTGTAGACCTTTTCAGGTCAGAGGAATTTGGAGCGGTGGGCAGTTTTTTCTTAAATAATATAGAGGGTGTGAAAGGTCGTCGTCGTCTGTGGAGCTAATGAATGCACGTTTCAGGGCAGTATCAATGCAAACTTGAATAACTCCATATTAATGTGTGTGTGTGTGTGTGTGTGTGTTTGTTTGTTTCTGCCAGGCTTCCTGTAAAGAGAAAACCCTTTCTTGCCACGGTCCGGGTCTGTTTTCGTCCAAGCTGAGCTCTTGCCAATGCCTCAAGGTGGTGCAATAATGAATCAAATGTAAGGAAATGAAAGGATCCAGGGCTGAATACGTTCTCTTTTAGCTTGCAGGTCCTCGGCAAAACTCCTTGCCCAAGGGAAAGGTTTAGCTGCCTGCTGTAAATGATAGTCAGTTGCTTTCCTCCCCTGCCTTTGTTTCTGTCTCAGTGTATACTTCCCCTTTCCCTCTTACTTTCTGAGTGAATTAAGGTCTGAAGAACCTGACAGCCTGATCTTAACAGCTATTAAATGGCCTTTCACTGATAAGTCTTTCTGGAGGAGCTTCCATCTCCAAAGTTGGAGGGTGAGAAAAGCTGTTCAGTAGCATGTGTTCATTAAGTAAAGTCTGAGGAAAAAGAGAGCAGGAGCTGCCCAGGGTGTGAGCTGGGAGTAATAGATGTTTAGTTCTGCTTTTTCTTTTTCTCCTGATCTCACTGAGTACCTGCCTCTCTCACTGAAAATCCAATACCTTTCCACAATTAAACCTCAAGTCCCTCCAGAGTAGACCCGAGCGGAGATCATTGCTCCATCATGCGTCCTGATGTGGATTCGGCTGTACGGCAACAGTTTTTATTTCTGATTGCTTTGCTGAAAGAGGATTTAATTAGACGATTATTAATTAAAGAGGATTTAATTAGATGATGCTAGATGCTCTAGGTACATGTGTGAGGATTGAATAACAATAATAATAATAATAATAATAATAATAATAATAATAATAATAATAATAATAATAATAATAATAATAATAATAATAATAATTATTATTATTATTATTATTATTATAATTATTATTATTATTATTATCCCTCTAAATTACTTTCATAATTCAACTAGTAATCCTGTGGTATTTTCTTTTAACCAAAATATCTATACATATCTTAATATTAATAATTAATATTAATATTATGTTAATAATAAATTCAATAAATTGGTAACAGAATATTTGCCTTCTTTTATTCAAAATATAGCTCTCTCCAAGACGAAGCACACGATCCAAAGTTCAGCATTTTGGCAGTATTTGCAAATTAATGGCAGAAAATAGATTAAACTATTAATTTGAGTTGATTATTTATATTGGCTTAAATTAAAAACACTCTCCTACCAGAAGAAGTGGTATTTAGGTAGATTTCACATTTGATTAATATAAACATGAATTATTAACAAATTGGTCCAGACGACATGCTATTTTGGGCTTAGCTGTAAATTTGTATTTTTTATTTTTTTATTTATTTATTTTTTTACATGGTCCAGTAAACAGTTATTTCCTCACTCATACGTTTCAACCAACCCCACACACACACACACACACACACACACACACACACACACACACACACACACACACACACACACAGACAGACACACTTATCCTTACACCAGATTGGTCCGCATTCGTTGTGTCTCCTCCGTCGCCTCCAAGTCCTCCTGCACTGAGTGGATTCTGGCTGTCCTCTAATCAATTATTAGACCTTTCCCCTCACTGTGCCGCCATGCCCAGTGCTCCAGAGAGGCCTCGGTGTGTGCACTCAGGGGATTGGCACTGAATTTACTTCTCCAGGCCAGCTATTAACCGTGCCTGTGTGTGTGTGTGTGTGTGTGCGTGTGTCGCTGTCTCTCTCTCTCTCTCTTGTCTGCTAAAACCTCAATTTCTCTCTACGCAGCTTCCTCTGCTTTATTATCAGCACACACACAACACAGTGGCCTCGTCCCTGTAACCAGATTTACATACCAGGCTCTTTATGAAATCCACTCAAGCACACTGGATAACTTCATGGGTCTCGCCTACACTCCCCCCGTCCTCCACCCCTCCCAATCCCGTTTTTCAGGCCACCATTTTTCCCATGCTGCCTGGGCTTAACGCAGGAGCTGTTTGTGTCTGTATTATAAGCCTACGATTGGTTAAAATCGGATCCTGTGTGTGTGTGTGTGTGTGTGTGTGTGTGTGTGTGTGTGTGTGTGTGTGTGTGTGTGCGCATGTGTGTGTGTTTCTTTTTTCCTGTTCTTCCAAAGCAGGAAGGAGATTAGTTAGGCAGCGTGTAAAGGCAGGATGCGGTCTGATGTGGGGAAGGAGTGTGTGCAGGTGACAGGTTTGAGACCAGATGAGATGTGAGCAGCTTAACTTAAAAAAAAAAAAAAATAAAATAAAAAAGGGCTGTAATTATGAAGACAGAGTTTATTTTTAAGTCCGTGTTGAACAAAGGATTGTCAGTAAACAATGCAGTCTGAGACAACTTCCTGAATAAACAGGTGGGGACGGATGATTAAGCCATCTGTGGATGAGATGACAACCTTATCAAAGAAGCACAATAAAATTACCCCTCACTGTCCTTCCATACGTACATATACTGTATGTGTGTGTGTGTGTGTGTGTGTCTGTTCTAACCAGAAGCCCATTAGACATAGTCAGTAGTTGCGTATCTCCTAAATGCATGAAATTCGAATAAAAAGATTGATTTATCTCTCAGAAAATAAAAAAGAGCCAATATTTATGCTAACCTGTCTGCACGTCTTAAATGTTAAATGTTCTTCCATCTAGAGCAGATCCTTAATTAACGGCTAATATTAACTGTTTTTACCAAAACTCGGCTACTAGTATGTAATATATAAAGAAATATACGGTGAAATGGAGGTTTATTTTTGCTTCAAAGTCTTAAAAACAGAGAAATGTAGGTCAGTTTCAGCATCGTATTTAAAGGATCTTCCATACAAATGAACTCTAGAAGGTTTGTACCCAAATTAGCAGCTAGTGTCGCTGGTACAAAGTGAAAAATCATTCTGTATTCGCATCATCAGTCATTGGCTGTATTTCTTTTTTATTTTGCCTATTTATTTTCCCTCTAAAATTTTTATTCTACCTTTAAATTCTATTTTTGACGCTATCTTTATTTTTAACAACAAGGACGGTCAATAAAAGCATTTGACTGCATGCCATATTATGGATGATTGTTTATGTAACCAATAAAAAAAACAAAACAAAAAAGACCCATTTTAATCACTTATATTTACAACAGTGTGTATACTGAACGTAGATCAAGACTTGAGGCAATACCTAACATGATGTGGCTTTAACAGGAAGTAGTTCATCCCTGATTAAGACACGGGGAAGCAGTTAACGGCTGTCTGTGTCTCTCTCTCTCTCTCTCTGTTTTTATATCTCTCTCTGCCTGTCTGTCTGTCTGACAAGTTGTACTTTTGTACTTCACCCATAAACAAATGAAGTCGAATTGGATTGGATTTAACCAAAACAGTGACTCCGATAATCCGCCCCTTTCATCTTTCACATTTCATTCAGTATTTGTGTAGCAGGCTGGGAAAATGCATCGTCCTGTGAAGATCAAGAAGCCAGTTGAAGAAATACTGTAGTAAAAACAGTCAGGCTGCATGAAGTTGTCTAAAACCCTGCTAGCATGCGATATCCTCACACTGTGAATGTCACACTTTAAGTTCTTGGACTCATCAAAGCTACATGACACAAGTCCAAGTTTCCCATATTGACTGAAAAAAATGTCCTCCTTAGCAGAGAAAGGGATTTCTGTTCAGAAGTATGCTGTATTAAGAAAAAAAAAAATATATATATGCCATCTGTCTGCTAAACAAACACATTGTGTGCAAGATTGCAGGTTGATCTGTAACATTTTGTGCTTCTGGAGGAAAGAGATCACATGTCCAGACGCTGTCTCGTATACAAGTAGCTGATTTTTAACTTTCTCATCTCTCCTGCTGTTTTAATGACGTTGCCAAATCCAGTGATTCTTACAGCCCATGCGAAAACCTTCCCACATCCTCGTCCTCAAAAATGAAAAGCGTTTTGCAGACATGATCACCAAAATCCTGTGGTTGACCTGCTCGTGTTTAAAATCTTTAAAATGACCCAGGAGGACGGATATGTGAATATCTCAGACCCCAGCGCTCGCTGAACTGAGCTGCTCTCACATGCAACAGGTTTTTCCTTTCATTTTTAACAAATTGCTCACCGATTCTGTTATTAAAGATAATGATTTATTATGTGGCTTGTATTACTGGAAGATGATGGATTTCCAGTGATGTCCACATCATTGTATGTTTATTCAGTTTTATTTGTTCTTCCCTTCATTAAAACGACAAAGTACAGTATTATTAAGGGATATAGTATCATGTGGTATAGCATCAAGTAAACCTGATATTAATATAAGTATGGATGCTATCATATGATCCTTATTTATTATTAAAAGTGCTCAGTGTGCGTTAGCTCATTGCCTTTCTTCAGCCCTTTAAATCTTTAAGAATCTCCTGACGCTCTGCCAAGACAAGCGCGTGGTGTGGCTACGAATACAGTACCAGTCTAAAGCACTGCTGGCAACCGGAATAATGTACTGTGTGTAATGATGTCTGTCTGGACTTACGTGTGAATGTGTGACAGCAGCAACATGTCAGCGGTTGCTTAGTCAGCCCTGGAGAATCCACAGCCCTGGATTTGTGGGAACTCGTTTTCTGGCTCTAGCCGTCCGCAGCTCCCACAGATGGGCTTCAGTGATTGTCACTCACATGTAAAGATGGGGGTTGTTGAATGCACACAGCTTCAGTTGTCAGTTCAGTTCTTCAGTTAGCTCCAATAGTGTATACTTCACTGGCCTCATCATGGGTGGCGCTTGTGTTTTCACAGCTGCCTGTGAGCTGGAGACAAGGCCTTCAAAGCTCATGGTGATCCTAATAAGGAGGTTTTGTAACCTTGATTACCAGTGTACACACACACACACACACACACACACACAAGAAGCTTGGTCTAGTTTTGCAGCTTTGTAGGACCCCCAAACAAACCCCTCATCTCTCCTTCAACCAGATAATCAGTCGCTTTCTGATATGCGTGTGCTGCTCCTTCAATGTTTCACTGAAAAAGTATTCAGCGAAAGGAGTGAGGACGGAGATGCACACAAGAGCGCAGATAACATTCACTATTGTACGAATGGGGCGCTTTGTCAGGGAAACAATACGCTTATCAGCATCCATCTCACCTTTTTGGGATTTGAAAACCGCTATGATTAGTGGACATAAAGAAGTTTTTTTTTTTTTTTTTCATAAACTGAAGCTTGTTTCAGGAGCTTATTTAAATTCATCCTCACTTCCTCCCTCCATCTCCCCCTGAGGTATTCCTGAGGTTTCAATGAATTTCAAACAGGCTGCTGGCAGATAATAATTTTAATTTGCTTTTTTTTTTTTTTTATCCGTCTTCCATGAAGATGCATGGATGGGACTTTGGTTATTGTTCATAGTGAAGACAAACATCAACACAAAAAGATGAAGCGTCTGAAACGGATTGCTTCGTTCGCTTTTCAAAAGAAAAACACATACTTTACTGGTGGTGTTAAAAAGGGAAATATGCTCATTGTGGAGATATAAAGAGCAAACACATTTCCCAGTGACACAAGGCATTATTACTCCAAATACAGTTATTTAAACTTATATATATATATATATATATATATATATATATATATATATATATATATTATATATATATATATATATATATTATATATATATTATAAAAAAAAAAAAGAAAAGGAATGGCTGTGCGTCTCAAGGAATCAGCAAAGCGGAGTGCTTAACTAATTCTTAGTGCTCTCTTTCTTTCATTTTGGCCGAGTTATTTCGACCACAGGAGAGAGGGGGGAGCAGTAGTGATGAGCTCTGAAAGGATTAAAGTTTAGTCCGTTTGATTGTCTGTGCCTTGTGGGCCTGGTGGGCCGAGCCGGTCCCGATTCAGGGAGTCGTAGAGCTTGAACGGAGAGCAGAGAATGACACAGAGAGGGGCCTGGCCCCTAATCCACTGATATTGAGCCGGATTCCTGGGACGCGAGCGCTTTCCGCTCCTTTGCTTCTTGAGGTGTGACAGGACACTAGTAGAACAGAGGGTTTTTAGGGGGTTGGGAGGATTCTCTGTGTCCTTTGTCGAGGGAAGTTTTCACAGTTTAAGGGCTCAGTGGTTGGGGATTGGGTGCCCAGTGGAGTGAGTCAGGAGGTGGAGGGATGGAGGAAGGGAAGGAGAGAGAAGGGAAGGAAAAGGAAGAGAGGCAGCGAGCAAAGGCCTCTGAGGATTAGCGACCCAGAGGATAATCACAGGATCAGCTCATATAGAATATTTATTTTCTCTAGGAGGATCACTGAAAGTAGGAAGAGAGACTAAGATACAGGGAAAGTGTGGTTATATTTATGATTCATATCATGAAGGTCATGAATTTGGTCAGGGATCTGTTACAAAGGAACGCTCTTTGAATAATGCATCATTTTTTTCTGTATATTTTATTTTCAGAATACACATTTTTGATAATGTTATAGGTATAAAAAGAAAAAGTTTTTTACAAACCGATGAAAATTACAAACAGTTCAGAAACAGCTGAGTTGGTGTTAAAACTTTTTGTACTTTGAAAATGTGCAGCATGTTGTTTATTTATTAAATTTTTTGTTATTTATTTAACTAGTTTTTTATTATTTATAATTTTATTTTTTAAATTTTTTTTTTTATTTATTTATTTATTTTACTTTTTTTTCCATTGATCTTTCTCAATGTTATATATATATATATATATAAAATATATATATATATATATATATATATATATATATATATATATATATATATATATATATTTTTTTTTTTTTTTTTTTTAAATAAATAAAAAGTTATTCTTTCAAATATAAATGAATGCATCACTACTATATAGCTGTATAGGAAATTGTTTTCAAAATAAATAATGTGTGTCATAGAAACGTCAATGCCTTTGAGACTCACGATATAATATGATGCATAATTTTTTTTATTACCACAATTTTTTTTTTTGTCTCTTTCCAAAGCTAGTTTAGTTTTAAGGCTAAACTTTCCCGAAGTCACCCTGTATGCATATTTAATTTGAGCAACAAAGCCAGGAGCATTCATAATCCATTTATTGTGGAGCAGATGTTTGATACAATGGAGTGAAAATGCTAATCCCTTATTCAGTGAAATTAATCTCTTAAACTAGCTCCTGCAGTATAATCTGCATATACATTAATGGGCTTTTGCTTGTGTGTGGATTATGCTGTGTTTACTTTAAAATTAAGGTGCGTGAGCGATATCAAAGAAAAGCCTTTGCTTGGGTATTGTATTCTCACTCTGTGTGTACCTCGTTAGACGATAACAAACGCTTCTTAAATGCCAAGCAAACTTCTTTTAAAGACCAGACGTCTGTATATAGAAACATATATCCTGTGTGGATTGTTCTTACTTTTCCTGAACACCACGGCCTTCCCTTCTCATAGCGCCCTGATTTTGGGGTAAGGAGATCCCGAATTGAATGAGCGACATATGCTGTACTCATTAAGTGGCACGCCTGGATGCTGATTGCGTCAACAAAACAAAGGCACATGCGAGGACGTGTCTGCTTTTTTGTTTTTCTTTTTTTCCCCCGCACAATACAGGGAACAGGAGCAGAATCTGCGACGCTGCATGTGTGCCAATGTTAAAGGCGAGCGTTCATGAGAATGGGATATGGAGTCAGCTGGAAATGCCAGACTATTGTCTGAAGTAAGCGTTTTAGCAGACGTTATCAGGTGCTCCGTGGAGGACTAGGACTTGGTCCTAAAGCTGATTGGAAAGAGATTCATAAAGAAATGTAAGGCATATGAGGCATCCAGTACATTCATATTGGATACCAAATTGATCATTTTTTTAAAAAAGAAAAAAAAAACATTTTTAATACATTTAATCTGTATCATCCAACTCATTTAATCCACCATGACTCACTGTTCGAGCCTTTGCATACGTGTACTTGTGCCGTTACTAAGAGATATCGGCTCCGACCCCAAACATGCGGCGTAAGCCGGCTCAGAGGAGAGCGCAAATGCTCTCTGTTGGCCCACGACCGGGCCTGAGTGTAGCAGACAATAAGCGAGAGAGAATGAGAGAAGGACATGGATGTAGTGAGCATTGTGGCAAAGCTCATTTCCTCAACTCTATCCGAGGCTTAAACGCTGAGAATCCGACTAGACGACAGTTACAAATTTGAAAGGCTAAACACCACATGCACTCGTACCCTCATCACAGAGGATAAGACCAGGATTGGACGGGTATCTCTACGCTGGTCACACACTTGTGTTTGCCTTCAGGATGATGAGGTCTTCGCAAAGATCTGCATAAGTCGTCTGCTTGCACTTTTATCAGACTCGTCTTTTAATATTTGATTCGTATTAGCTCGGATAATGTTGTATGTTTTAATAAAGTGATCTTTTCTAGAACAATTACAGTCTATAACATTTAAGAAAAATTCATTTTGTAAGGAACGAAAAAACAAGGTTTATTATTTTCCAATTACAGTCCCATATTCTTCTTCTACCACATATGGAAAATGAATCAACAGGCTCTGATTTAATTTATTATTTTCATTGGCAACAGTGACAGTGATGTTAGCTGTGCTCTCAGGCTTAAGCCAAGAATGTGAGATATTGCAAGCTAACCGTCACATAACATGGTTGTAACGCGCACACACACACACACACACGTAGACACGTAGACAGCAGTTTGGCAGCAGAATTGCAGCCCAGCAACACTTGCTAATACTCTTACCCGAG
>JAUCMX010000002.1:5202075-5264575 GCA_033459395.1 Hemibagrus guttatus | reverse complement strand
TGGCATCCGAGATTTAGCTTTGTAATGAAATTTTAATCTTCCTTCATCGACATGCAGATCTATTTTTACTCTGGATAATGGTTTCCTACATTACCCACAATGCTATTTGTCTACCTGCTGATCGTGATGCTAGTTCAGGGAATTCATCTGTTTCTGAATAGAGTGATGCAGCAGCAATTTAGTCCTCGTCCGTACATACAGCTCTCACGCGAATATCTTCGTCCTCCGTCAGCGTTCTTCTCGTATGAAGAAGACGCTAAATAAACCGTGTCTCTGCTGTAACTCGGCACAACATAACGTCGATCTTTGTTGTCTGACAAGGTGAAAGGCAGAGGAGCAGAGAAGACTTATGTTGTCCTGTTTTGTTTGTTTGTTTGTTTGTTTTTTCTATTGTTCTTGCTAATAACTAAGCTAGCAGCGTCCCACTGTGACGTCAGAACCACAGATGCGCTAACTTCTCTCATGAATAATTCAAATACAGCGTCGGCCAACGAACTCGCAGCGGTTTTTATGTGTGTGCGGTCCACATCAGTCCATCCTCCTCCTCTTCGTCGCCATGCACTGGCATTAGCTTCACCTCTGCGTTGCCAGATGTGTTCCTCTATCTCCGTCGTTGCTGTTGTATCGTGATAACACAGTCATCTTGCTGCATTAGCTCTAATCTCTAACGCTAATCGGCTTTCATGGCTGATTTTAGTTTTTTTTGGTTTTGTTTTTTTGCCTGAACTTGCTTGCTTAGTTACCCAAATGTAAATGGCAGTCAGTCAAGGTTAATTTACTTGCTGCCAAGTCTCACCTCATCCCTGGCATCTCTAAACATTTCTCCTCGGCAGGATTTTTTATTTTTGTTATGTTAGGAACTGATAAAAGAAAGAAAAATTCTCCAGCTTCTATTCAACTTTTTATTCAAATTGTCTGACTGTAAGCATGAAAACAAAAGCCCAGTGCTTGGGTACGCTCTTAAACTTCGCTGATTAATTTCATGCTTTTAAAAAAGGGTTGTTCTATCTCCGCCTGTGCGTAGACACTCAAAAGGGTTAAAGAGCACCTTGATTAAGACACATAAGGAGCGCGTGCGATCGTCAGCGAGTGCCAAAACCACCGTCTGCTCATCAGAGCTCATGAATATGCGGTAAATATTCATAGCGTTTAGATATTATGTAAAACCGGGCACGCAGAGCCCGTATCTCACTGGGTAAAGGTTAATGACTCAATGAGGGAATGCAGCCTTGACCTTCCCACATCTCCTCAAGTGGATCCTCCTGACCTTTTCCAGGGCTGCGCTAACATGGCGGCGCTATCTCTGTCACACACTCGTGCTCTTCTTTAAGGATGCTTCATGCTCATCAGCTCCACTTGTGAATAGATGCCGAAGACACTTTTTCAGTTTCACCTCTTACCGCTTAGTTCCTTTACCAGACTTTTTTTGCGTCTTAAAAAAACAAAGAAAAGCCCCACAAGCTGCAGAAGAAAGAAAAAACATCTTGGAAGAACCTGGTGCACATCTTATTTATAAAACAGATATCCTGTTAAATGATATGTGCGTGACAAATTGTAATAAATGTCTGTCTGTACCGCTCTTGAATAGTCGAGGAGGAAAAAATGCTACAATAGGATGAGTTTGGTTTGGATGATAGTGATTTGTGATGATGATGGTGGTTGGGGGTTGATGGATGCGTATGAATAGCAGCCATTCACGTGACTCTTTGCTTTTCCTCTCAGGGGAAAGAGGAAGGTACCGAGAAGCTCAGCTCTAGATGGACTTAAATCCACTCGGGATGCTGCCAAAGTGCATTCAGTAGACGAAATACAGCGATTATGTACATCTGCTAATGTGATTAAAAGCAGTTGTTTTTTTTTAGTAGAAACCATTTAGTAGACGACTCTGATTTATTGCTACTCGTCATTACATACCTTTCTCTTTCTTTTGCTTTTTATATCCGAGTTTATAACAAATTTTGATTAAAAGCACAATTTAACAACTGTGTTATGAAATCATTACTAAACCCAGCGAGAAACCCTCTGCACCTCCTGGTGATGTTCCATTCAGCGGAGACTGGGAGAAAACGGTTACCTTGAGTTCTTTAACAAGCTAGAGTTAGTATGCGGCACTCTCCGACGTTTAACAGCTGATGAGGAGGCATAATTAACGCTCCTTTTAAACCTCGTCCTTCACCACGTTGCTCGGCTCCGTCGTAATTCCCAAGGCAGCGCATTATTTTAGCTTTGGCTGTCGACTAGCAGACCTGTGTCTTTTTATAATGAACGGCTGTAGTCAGCTGCGCCTTCTCGTCCCCGCTGCCTGCCACTTCAGCCGTCATTCTGAAGTATTTTAATTGTCCTCGCTTTAGAGATGAAGCCGGACAGCCGGTGTCCTGGGAATTCTTTAGCCTCCTTCGATTGCCACCTTCCAACTGTGCTGGCAACATGCATCTTTTTTTATTTATTTTTTCTTGTAAGTGAAATGCTGGACTTAATGGCCCTGTGGAATTGGCTTTACTTGTTGGGAAAACTTGCAGTGCAAACTTGTGTCATGTCACATACTCAGCGAGAGGACTCTCGTGTTTGTCCAGGCGTAAATACGACACACAGGTGACCGCTTTCGCTTTCTTTCTTTCGGTCACTGCTAGTGTAACATGATTTAAAAAAACAAAACAAAAAAAAAAAAGAAATTGTTAAATTAAGTCAGGACAGCATAATTAGCTTAATTGTGTTGCTTAATTTATGATGTACTCAACATCTCAAGGTCATTTGTAATAGCATGTTTACATATGAATCGGTTTAGGCCACGCCCATTTTGGGTTTAAATCAGTATACCGAAAAAGTTCATGGACAGCCAGTGACCCAGGGGACTGCTGTGGATAGAACCACTTGGAGACTATCACGCCATTTCTGAATTTCGTCATTGCATTGGTCAGCTTTCGCCAGGAAGGACTACACTGACCTATTAGTTCCTCAAGAGCTCTTGGTTGCTGTTGTAGAAAGGACATTATTAACATTTACATTATTTACTGTCCAGTGTCACCCAAATGAGGATGGCTTCTCTTCTAAGCCTGGTTCCTCTCAAGGTTTCTTCCCCATGTCATCATGTTTTTCCTCACCACCGTCTCCTCAGGCTTGCTCATTAGGGCGGGGTTAGGGATAAATGTTAGGGATAAATACTAACTTAACTTTAAGCTATATAATTTTTCTATGTTTCTATATTTCTGTAAAGCTGCTAAGAGACAATGTCCATCGTTAAAAGCGCTACACAAATAAATTAAATTGAATAAACAGAGTGTCGTTGTGTTAGAAGCCGAGGAGGATTTACATCGAGGTTCACATTTTATCCCCTAAATATAATATTTCCAAAAATTCGTCAGCCCAGGAATAAAAAGACATGCGGTATAGAATAATAAAAAACAACAACAATGGTATCAGATATGTAACCATTGCATCAGCGTGTGAGGTTTTTTTTTTTTATTTTATTTTATTTTTTTTTTATTTTACAATTTTTTTTATTTTTTTTTAACCTGTTGAGTCACTTCCTGTTTGCATCCTAACCTGTTTTCCCAACAAATCAGTCAACTCTTCCTATTCTCAAAAAATCGAACGAGAATTTTTGAATATTTTGCTCAAGCATGTTGAACATGAATGATTTCCCCCCACCACTCTTATCTTCTCTGAAATACTTCAAAATCTAGTCCTTTAAGGTCAGCTCTTCAGGGAGCCCTGCCTCCATTAGCAGCCCATTAATCTGAGAGCAGGAGCTTGCGGCCGTGCTCTTGGCCCTTGCACATTTTTTTTGGCCTGTCTCTTCATTGCGACACTTCTCGGCAACCCCGCTCTCAACCCAAAACACACTGTAATTTATCCCGCCTAAAGCTTCGCACAAATACAAATATGTAGCCAAGTGTTTTCTTTAGTGAGCTGGATCTTTTCTCGGTCTTGACCCGGTCTGATCCCGTTTCCTGCACTGTGTGTGAGGTACGTCTCTCTCTCTCTCTCACACACACACACACACTGGCTTTATCCAGGCAAACACCAGACATCAAGTCTGCATCTAAAATATCCATCTTTTACCAAACCATCACTGACTTTAATTTGTCTTTTAAGCTCCTCCCAAGGTTATGGGTCACATTTTTTTTCTTGGTAGCAAGTGAAGATGCAAAACCAGCAATAAAAACACAGAGTGTGACTGATGTTAATTAATATTCACGCTTTATGAGCTGTGATATGGGTCTCAGCGTGGCTCTTTGCTGTCTGCCGGCCAATAGAGTCATAAGCTAAACACCCATCTTGCTGGCTAAGGCTAACGAGCCTTGTCTTCTGAAATGGAGCCAAACCTGTAAATGTACCTGAAGGGTGCATTATCTTAACACAACGAGAGCGATTACGTCTGTTTATACGCTGAGAAGCATTTAAAGCAGACTTTAATTTCCTTACCTTAATGCCCTTGGTGTCTTTCTTTCTCGCAGTGATTTATCGAGGCTCGGATGACGTAGATTTATTGATGAGGCTTTTCAAGGGTTTCGCTCCTACACGCAACTTCATTCTGGCTTGATTGATTGGAGCGAAGAGGTTTTTGTTGACGTCATTTGGACCTCGAGTCTCTCAAGGATTTAGAAAGACATGTCAAATCCCTATTTATATAAACTCCAAGGTCCTGCAAAGAAATGATTAAATTACATTCGTCGTCCATCTGAAAAGTCAAAATAAATGTTTCATTACATTTTTTTTTTAAACTCTCTCATCACATTAGCATCATCTAAAACTTAGTCTTACTTTTCAGGCTCATTTGAAATAATATCTGTTTTTCAAGGTTTCTGCAAAGTTTATCTGTCACCATCATAATTACATTTTTCCAGAGAAAGTCAAGCCCAAATATAGCCTTTTTTTAATACAACAGTGCACTTTTACAATGTCAGTCAGTTGGACCTGGTTGTTTCTGGTGTGGAAAACAATAAAAAAAAAGAAAAGAAAGCAAGCTTTGAATGAAAGACAGCCTTTTCTTGTCACAATGCCTTATTGTGTATTGAAAGTACATGGGAGAATGGCCAGACTGGCTCGGTCTAACAGGAAGCCTATTGTAAATGCAAAATGCAAAATGAAACACTCTTTACAGTTGAGGTGAGCAGAAAAGCATCTCCGAATAACAAATATTATCGCCACACGAACATTACAGCACAATGGAATTCTTTTCTTTGCATATCTCAGCTGAGAAAGTTGGGGTCCGAGCTCAGGGGCAGCCCTGGATCAGTGGAGGTAAAGGGCCAGGCCCAACAGTGGGCAGCTTGGCAGTGCTTTGAGCAACAAGCCAGACCCTTAACCAATTGATCCACAACTGCGCCAATACACATTAAGCCTTTAGGCAAATGGTCTACAACAGCAGAAGACCACATCAGCTCCAAGGCCATCAGCTAAGAACAGGAATCTTCCTGTTCTGATGAACATTGATTTCTTATGGGATATGGAGATGGTGCAGTTAATTTGCCTTAAATAGCTTGGACCCATGAACCAAGCCTGCTTTGTGTCAGCAGATCAGATTGTTGGTGGTGTAATGGTGTGTTTCTTGGCTCAATTTGGATCCTCTTTAGCACCAATCGAGAATTGTTTGAATCTTCTAGCCTGTATTGTTGTTGACCACATTCAGTGGTCACAATTTACCCATTTACTAATGGATATTCTAGCATGATAATGCCCCGTGTCATACAGTCATCTCAAACTGGTTCCATGTACAGGATGATCATTACATTTCTAAGCCAAGAACCTTTGGAATCTGGTAGAATGGGAGATTCGCAGTGTGAATAAACAGCTGAAATAATCTGCACCAAGTACATGATGTGGTCAGGTCATCATGGAGCAGAAAGAATTTGGACTTTACCTTGTGGTCTGCATTCCAAAAGGCAGTGGTTAAGATGTTGGACCACCAAGCTGCCGCTCTTGGATCTGTCGCTCTGAAGAATCAAGGCTCTTTACAGAGCAAAGCCAGGTCCTAGTTTGGTATATTAGAACTATTATTAGTATAGTGCTGAGCTTACATGTCTAATACTGTAGGTTTTTTTTGTTCTTTACACAGCTCAGCTTGTTAGGAAGATGGCGTCAGAGTACAGGGTAGGCTCAATATGTGCTTTGTTATTTGTGTACGTTTTTTATATTCAGTTTTTCAGGTAGGCTTTATTTCTCCATTAGTGAATGATTAAATCTGAACTAAAGCAGTGTATTATCCCCTTTTTATTGCAAATATTTTGTGGTAATGGTGCTTTTATGCTAAATTATGGAACTAATGGGTGGACTCCTTTCCTTTTTAGCCAGTTTAATCCTCATTACTCTGATTGTATTGCATGTGCTGGTCCTCTTTAAACACGTAATAAACTAATACGCAAGGATGGAAAGAAAGAGTTGAAGAATGTTCACGTTTCTTTCTTTTTTTCTTCTTCTTCTTTTTTTTTTTTTTAAAGAGGTGAATATTAGTAATCTCTTAAAGTGATATGTCCATCTTTGGCATGTGATTGCTGAGAGTTACATTTTTTTGGGGATCTTTCTTTTTCTTTTCATCAAAAAAAAAAAATATATGCGTAGCAGTTTTCAAAAACAAATGAACTAAACTCTAGTGAGTGTGCTTTATAAGGATACTGACATGTACATCATAATAAAACAAACTTGTAAAACATGACGTGACCGCGTCCAGTGGGCGGTATACTTGAAGGTTTTCATTTATTATTTTTTTTGCTAGAGTTTAAGAGTAGACATGTTATGGCTGTATTTTATCCAGAAGATCCTAAAAACTATTAATGTGATCAAAATTTCTAACCGTAGTGTCTGGTTTAGATTCAATTACATTTATACATTATTTATCGGCGAATAGTTTTGTAAACTTAAAATATATTCATTAGTGTTCATTTTAATATTTAGTCATATAAAAACTTATTTGTTTGTTTGGTTGTGTAAGAATGACTCTGTATTGACTGTACAGTAAAGTCTGGCATCTGTCCACACTTGTACAGTGGCACAACACTGACACACATTACCCTAATCTATTGATTTCTGCCTCCGTGATGTCTTACCTTCTCGTAGGGTGTATGAGCCGTGCGTCATGGCTGGAGACTGGAGCTTTATGGTCAAGCCATGGATAAGCCAGAGCCTCTCCAGTCATAAATTAGTGATCACACTAATGTTTGTAGTGTAAGTGATCTTGTGGCCTGCCGGAGGGTGTCTTCCACCCAGAGAGCACTCACTCCACAATCCATCTCTCGCTGTACTAATGGATCAATTTGGGATCTGGCACTTGGTAATCCCCATGGAATCCTATCGATGCAGACACTTATCAGGTTCTTAGCAGGCGGTTTAACAGAATCAGTAGTAATATTAGCTGTGGAGGTGGGGTTAATGTCCCGAAGTACGTTTTAAAGCGTCATGCATGATGCATTCGGGCATTTCTGTTCATCTTTACCACCTGGTACATAATACGCCACTGGTACTTACACTCTTATTGCAGCCATCTTGTAATCTCATTTTAGTCACCTTGTCATTTATCCTTAATTCTTCACCGTTGGTTGGCCATGGTGTGTTCTCAGCATGCCGTTATCATTCTCTCACCCCTAGTGAAGTGTGACCTCACATGCTTGTTTGTGTGGAGCGATGCTCCCCTCCCCCCTTCTTTTTCTTTACACGACCTTGTCCTTGTTTTTCTGTCGGCTGGTAAGAGCTAATATATTGCATAAGAAAACCTGCCTCAGAAAGCCGTCTCAATCGAAGTGGAAGATACAGGTAATTTGTTCGTATGGCCCTTTTTTTTTTATAGCCTTACAGAAATGTATGTGAGCAATGAGAGCTGTTGGCATTTCGAGCTACGATGGTGTAGCTAAGCATTCGAGCTAAGTGACTCTTTAAAAGTTCAGTGATGCTGAGCATCAACAAATGTGAGACAAACATTTTCTTGCAGCAAGCTAACAAGTCTTCAGATGATCAAATGAGTCGTTGTATCAGTGTAAATTTCAGTTTGGACTTGATAAATTTATCAAAACCTTTAAACATCAGTGCCATTTCATTAAATGTAATATTGGCAGCATTAACCGAATCTCATTTGCAATGACACGGGTTTGGACCGAGTTCATTTCACTGTTTGGTCATAACCAGTTTAATACAGTGGAGCGATTTATTAATTATGTATACACAGTAAATTGGGTCCACAGTCAGTCAGCGAGTTCCTCAGGGACGCTCTTCTCTCCAAGCCGTTCAGCAGGGTAGTGTCCTGAGAGCACCATTAGCACGCTAAAAACACTCGTCTGTTCCCTTCAAATAAAAACCGCACTGTATGAGTTGATTCCTATAAAATCTCCACCAGATTCACGCTGATTGATGATGTAAACTGTGTGTCTAGTGTGTCTGTTTAAAAGCCTTCTTCAGTATGTGCTTGTGATAAGAGGATATTTTTCAGTATGTTTTGTCATTGCTGTAAATTCAGTAGTGGCACTTTTGCGAGAAGCTTTAGATGAACGTCGTAGCGGTGGTCACGGTAACTGTCACACATGCTGTGATTTTTGTGGACTTGCCCTGAGGTTAAGAGGGCAAGCCCGTACATCAAAATTATTTCCTGATTTCCTTAACCAAGGAGTTACCTGTGGTCAAGAGAAAACAGACCAAACTTATTAGCCTGGGGCTAATTTTCGTGGTAATGTTTACACCGTGCTGCATGCTCGCTGTGTCCTTTGCTGTGTTTTCTGTTAAAATACTGGATCTAAAACACCGGTGGAAATGGTCTTCTTCTTCTTCTTCTTCTTCTTCCGGCTTTTCCCTTCAGGGGTCGCCACAGCGAATCATCTCTCTCCACCTATCCCTATCTTCTGCATCCTCAACACTTGCACCCACTAGCTTCATATCCTCATTAATTCCATCCATATACCTCCTCTTTGGCCTTTCTCTTTGCCTCCTGCTTGACGGCTCCATGTCCAACATTCTCCTACCAATATACTCACTCTCCCTCCTCTGGACATGTCCAACCATCTTAATCTGGCCTCCCTAACTTTGTCCCCCAAACGTCCAACATGAGCTGTCCCTCTGATGTACTCGTTCCTAATCCTGTCCAATCTTGTCACTCCCAAAGAGAACCTCAACATCTTCAGCTCAGCTACCTCTAGCTCTGACTCCTGTCTCTTCCTCAGTGACACTGTCTCTAAACCATACAGCATGGCCGGTCTCACCACTGTCCTGTACACCTTCCCATTGATTCTCGCTGATATTTTCCTATCACACAGAACTCCCGACACCTTTCTCCACCCATTCCAACCTGCCTGCACTCGCTTCTTTACCTCTTACAGGTGGAAATGGACGATCTAGGTTAATACCTGATGACTGGATGTGTTCTGAGACTCCCAGAAATTTCGACCGTCTTTGTTCACAGTGACACTAAATCAGCCACCAGTGAGCATGTATAGTATTATACAGTGTTTAATATGATGTTATGCTGGAGATGTGTTAGCTTAGTGCTTAAGGTGTTGGACTACTGATCAGAAGGTTGTGAGTTCAAATCCCAGGTCCAGCACACTGCCACTGCACTTCCTGTGCAAGGCTCCTAACCCTTAATTGCTCAGTTGTATAAAATGAGAGGAAATTTTAAGATGAGATGAAAAAATGAGATCAAATAAGATAAAATTTTAATAATAAGGGCGTCTGCCAAATGCCGCAAATGTAAACAACCTAAATTGTAAAGCTGGCTTTGGGGATGGAAATATCATGTAGCTGTGTCATTTATTATAAAAATGACATTTTTACAATTACTAATGTCTCATTCTCTGACACACATCATTGTCAGGACCACTGTACTTTGCCTTGCTGTGATACCAACATTTTCGATTTCTCCATCGTCAAGGGAAAGATCAGGTGACTTACATCGATCTACAAGCTCGCACTGAGAAGAGTGATAGGATTTGCTCTTTGAATTGGAATTGCATTGTTTTCTCTTCTCAAGACCACACTACACATGCACACCAGAGCAGAGCGCAATGTCAGTTAGTCTCGGAGGAGACTGCCGAGAGGAGAAACAGAATCTTTTCTCATCTGGAATTGGTCAGTGGAGTTCACTTTTAGTCTGTTTAGCATGCCCAAGCTGTATCTGAGAGGAGGTGCATCCAAGGCTCTAAAACAACGGTGACTAGAGACGACGCTGTGTGTAAGGTTTCAATTAATTGCTCGGGAAGAGAGTCCTGAATGTTCTGAAGATTGTGTTTCATCCGTTGCTGTGCCCTTTGTTAGTTACCACTGGCTTTGAGACGATGTCTAAAGCTGCGTCCCAAATGACGTACCATATACTGTGCTCTTACAATATGCACTATATATTCTACCGTCCAGGCGATGAAATTTTAAAAGTGTAGTCTCAAATGGAGCAATATCAATCTGGTGAAATCTGTAGAATATGGGGAATTTTTGCAAACGTTGAAAATCGCATAACCTTGGTCTAAATTAAAAGCCTTTTTTAAAGATGATTTTAAGAGGACACTGTCAGCCATCTTGAAAATTTTTTCTTATTCATCAGCTCCTGGTATCCACGCCCCTCTTTTTTTTTTTTTAATTATTATTATTATTATTATTATTATTATTATTATTATTATTATTATTATTATTATTGTTGTTTCCCAAAATTATCTAGATAATTTAGTAGTGTAATTTACAACTGCCGTTACCTTGCCCAGGCTAGTTACTAGGGATGGATGAATAAACGCTGTAGATGTTAATGAACATAATCTTTTTTTTTTTCTTCATCACAGACATTATATTTGACCACTCTAGTCTTAACATCCTGTCTAGTCTAGTCAATCTCCTATCCCTCTATCTATTGGGATCTCCCTTGATTCTTTCAGGTATATATCTACAGAGGATATCTAATGGAGCTTTTGCTTGAAATCCCCTGCTTCAGCCAGAGCATTGACGTGATGGTTCTGTATTCATTGTGAAAAAATCCTTCAGTGAATTTTTAAAAATGATTGCTGCTTATTGCAGTAACGCTCATTGAATAAAAAACGCGTTAGAAATTCAAGTTCCAAAATAACAGCCACATCAACAAATATTGGACACTTTGGTATTCTACCTCAGTTGCACTCCCCGTCTCTCCTGACTCATCTTCCCCTCTGTCAACAGTGGGATAATTAAAAATGATTCTCGGCGAAGGCCCTTCAGGACAGAGCCAGTACCAGACCAGCACAGGCCATCCTGAGAGACTCGTATCCCCTCCTTCGGTTCTGATGATGGATGGACTGAACGTCACTTCAGTGGCATTGCATTTCTGTTCTTTTTTTGTATGTTATCTAATAACGTATTGGCCCTGCATATATGAGAGGAATTACTTATGCTTGGCTAAGTGAATCAACCTAGAACTAAGGCCATCTGGCTCATGAAAATGAGAGTGAGAGAGGAAGATAGTGAAAATTTCTGTTAGGCCCTGAAATTTGCATAGCAATTTTTTTGTTTGGTGTTGTCACTCCCAACAAAAGTTACAGACTACCCACATATCACGTTGCGTAATTCGACAGTTCCACAGCAGGCGCCCCTTTCAGGAGTCCTTTCAGTCTTTCAGGTTATGTTTGTTCGGATCTCTGCAGAGGCCTTGGCTTCTTCACAATAGATTGCTAGGCATGCTTAATGAATTCTGTGCCTTATGTTCCCTTCGCTTATGAATGTAATTTGATTAGTGACCTGTTAAGCATGCATGCGTTGGACCTCTTCATTCGAGTCCGTTGGGTCTCTAGGAACTGGCCCGTGTCTTGGCCGTCCACCTCTGCCCCCTCTGTCACATTGGCACAGAGCGGACAGACAAGATGATTAATGGCCTAGCTCCCTGAACCATTGTCTTCGGCGGGTGACAGGGACAAAACCACCACCTACCCCCTGTCACATTAGCCCTGCTCCAGGAGCTTTTGGCTGGATGGAGTGAGAGTTGTCTGCATCCAAAGCATTGTCATGTTGCCTCTCAGGAAGCTGCAGCAATGGCTTGGATCCTCTGCCAGAGCTTGATAGTCTCTGTTAAACAGGAAGGATGAAATCTATTTCATCCAAATTGGGACCTCACAGGAAATAGCAAGCTTGTCGACGGCCTTTGTCTGTGCAGGCAATGAAAACCACATCTGTTGTTATATTGAGCCTTCAGGTTTTTTTTTCTTTTCTTGCTACATGCCTCAGGCCATTCTGGCAAAAAAAAACAAAAACCCTTTGTAAAATATGAGACCAGCGCTCTGATCAGACCTGCGGTTTTAATCCTGATTACCTCTGGATACCCGTCTGAACTGATTTTGTAGCACACAGCCTGGTGACCAGACTCTAAATGTTTCATTACCACCCTGTTGCTGTTAGCGCAAAGTCAGTTTTCTCCACAGATAAAAGTATTCCAGCTTATTAATGGGAAATTAGCCTGCTAGACTTCCCAGCAGAGTTTCCAGCAATTGAATAGAGCTTCATCTCTTGATTTAAAATGTTTAAAGGATATTCCCTCATTATAAGGCGGCGGAAATAATTGTCGGAGGCTGAAAGAGACGGCTAGCCGAGAGTTTGTGCTGTTTTTTCCCTGGTAGATTTTTTTACTTTTTTTTACTCACGAACGGAACAATTTGACCTGAATCTGACTGCTTTCGTTGGATGCTGAAATTTTTTAATTTGCAAACTAACACCATGATATCAAGGCAAAAAGTCAGGATCAACATGACTTCAAATAATTCATTAGCAATTGGTTCATAATAATAAATTAGATGAATAAATCCACAGAGTCTGTGCACATTGATATAACATTTTTTCCCACATAACATTCTTGCATTTTAGCTATTTTTCATGTATATTTATTTCTGGCAGAGTGGATTTCTAAAGCAGAACTCTGTGTCACTCCAGCACTTCTCCTCCCACGATCCTATTCTCACAGAAGCTCCTACTTGCTTAATCAAACCTGACTCCTGAACAGATCTAAAACTATATCACAGCCTCTAACATACAAAACACTATCCACAGCTCTTATTCCCTCACCCGCCTATTGAAAGGCCATTTTATTATTATTATTATTCTTATTTTTTATTATTCAGACAAGACAACTTGAAATACATCTCGGCTGCTAAGAAGAAATATGATTTTGTTCACTTTGTCAGCGATGCTGTTGATTTCAGGTCTTTTTCTTGAGCACATATACAGTAGCCCTCAAGGTAAAACTGCTTTATGCTGTAATTGATCGCTTGAGCATGCGGGTGTTGGATCGTTTTATTTAAGAACCGATTCCATGAATGAATTTCCCTTATGAATTCTCACCTTAAGAATTAAAATTTTGGAAGAAATTTGCATCAGCATACGAAACATTTTCAGCATACGAAAGAACCAAATGGCGGCTAAAAAACTTGTTTGCGTCAGTGGAAAGCCAAGCAAAGCCAAGCGAAAATGTTGTTTTGAAAGACTCAACCCACAACACCAGCATTGCCTTGGACATGCGTTCAAAAGCTACATGATTTTTCGGGTGTTTTTTCCTTGACAGATTGGTGGCGTGGGTGCTCTGTTCTATTTTTAGCCCAAGCTTGGTGGCACGACTTCCTGTGAGGAGCCTTGACATGGAATGCTTGGCTTGGGTCAGTTCTTTGTAAGCAGCCATACACTTTACATACGCTTTTTAATGGTAATATTGGTCATATTTTTGGGCGGCTGTAACGGATTATCTGCATTTACATTATTTCTTATGAGAAAATTTGTTTTGCAGTAAAAATTTTTTGCCTTAAGAACTCTCCTCCAAAACAAATTAAATTCTGAAGGAATTAATTCCGAATTAAATTCTGGTTAAATTTTCGAATCTGATGTTCAGTAGGTGTGCAGTATTTTTATTGTAGCAGCACTGCTCAGATCCGGCCGTAACGTGAAAGACTTTAGATGACGTAGTCTGTAGTAGATCTTAACAGTCCAGTAATGTAATAATGTAGTCAGTTTAATAATAGTTTATAAGTCAGTTTAATAGTGCATGGCTTAATATCCAGAAATAACCAGTGCCCTTTTTAACATCACTAACTCCATGTCTCCAATTAAGCAGCAGTTTCAACAGAGCTTCAGGGAATTCCCTAGGCATTTGAAACGAATCATGTTAAAAATGTTGGGATGTTGTATTTAAAAGAAGCACGGCAGGGGAATGTGTAATAAACTTGTCCCGGCTCAAATGATCTCATTCTTGAAATGTCCTTCATTTCGATGCTTGACATGTGCAAGCATGTTTGTGTAAATGAATGCTCGCGGATCAGTGACGGCGGGTCTGACCCAGGAAAATAATGGTAAGGAGACAGCTGTCACTAAGCCGTGTGTGTGTGTGTGTGTGTGTGTGTGTGTGTGTGTGTCAGTCCACACAGGCCCTGATGTAGTGTTTGTCATCTGGGTCAAGCAGTCACAGACGAAGATTAAGCAACAGAGAGTGGTGGATTAGAATGGCTTATTCCTTTAGACTCGTCTAATCTAACACTGGATTGCAATTGATTTTTTTTTTTTTCTCTCTAAATGATCGAATAAGGAGGTGCGCAGTATTTTTTCCCCCCTAAAGTTTTGTGCAATAACATGTCCAAATGAAGTTTGTTTCTTGATTTGAACCAGTGTAGCAGGGAAAAGCCCTGTCTCGGATCAGCGAGCGCCTAAGAACGTTATACTTCGAGTTTGTGAGGCAAAGAACGACTGAAGTGTCACTGTAATAAAGCCAATAACCATAAAGTTGGAACATTTGTAGTTTAATCACCTAGAAACATTATTAAAACGCAAACTCTTGTCTAACTGATTCTTGGAAGACCCAAAGGAGGTGAATAAAGAGGTCCATCGCTTAAAGCAATTACGAACAAAAGTACACTTCTGCGACAGAGGAGAGTAAGGCAGGTTTAACTTGTGCCACAGTTCTCAAAGTTTTTGGAACCAGGGACCTTTTAAAGTGTAAATTAAGCAGTAACTTTCATAACGCCGGGTTCCACCACTTTGACACGTATAGTGCAGTGGTAAAGATCAATTAGACCTTGAAGATCCTCTATTATTGTTACAAATCTGTTCTCACCTTCAGTTTGGTCACCTGTCAATGCACATCTACCAACTCTTCCCGATCATATGACCGCTCAATAGCTGCAGCTGTTTTTGACCTGCTGTTTGCTGCAACACGGGGGGAGAAAAAAGCGTTATCTGCCTTCTTCTTCTTAAATGATCTCACAGACGACCGTGATTGGCCAGTTTTACTGTATTAGACAGACATCACTTTGAAACTTTAATGCTAATCCCCTTCCTCCCTGAGATCTGAGATCATGGATAAATTTGCTGTCCCGGTCATGGATGGCTATGGCATCGTCAGGATCGAACTCGCACACTTAATTAGGATGACACTTGTGATGCGACTTCTATATGATAGTGACCATGCTCGAATGAAAGCCAATTAAGCTGCTCAGGTCAGACCTGTTTTTGTCTGTGTCACAACAGAATATACAATCAAATAAGAACCAGCATTAGGGAATAATAAATGTAATTAATTTGTCCCTGGTTAAATGATCAGTTTCTTTCCTCCTGTCATTTCCTCACCCTCATTAACTCGGTGTGTATGGTGTGTGTGTGTGTGTGTGTGTGTAAGGTATGCTTACGGTCTGGAGTCGTGTGGAGGACTTCGCCGAGGGGGTGATGCGTGTTTATAAATGGCCACTGGATCTTCTCAGCATGAACAGAACATTGAGGAAGTGAGACTCGAGGAAGGATTGTAATAATCATCTTCCTGACACGATCTAATGCTTTCTTAATGATGTCAGTGATTTATCTCCTTACTTTATTTGAGGCTTGCAGTAAATAATCAAAGAGTCTTGCTTTTTAAAGGCAGGATGCTTACTGGGTTCTTCTTAAATGAATTAAACGCATAACAAGCATGAATGTTCGTTCTGCTTTTTTACAGCTGCATTCTTTTGTGCTTGGTTTAAAGACTACGGTTGCAGCTGCAGAGCGTTTTAGCCTAAAAAGGCCTACTTTCTACTCTGCCAAGTGGTTGCATGACTTTTCCGATCATGTTTGCAATTAGACCCTCTCACTCAGCGTTGCCCGTCCGCTTAGCTTGCGTGACGTCTGCCAATTCTTGCTTGGCTAGATCATAAGTCTGGTGATGGAGTTTATTTATTTATTTATTTTATTTTCTAAAAGGTGTATCAGAACCACTTTTGTTGAGCTGCATAATTCCATAAAGATATAGATTGCACTGCATTGGGGTTAATCAGTGTAGTTTTTATAGCACACACACACACACACACACACACACATATATATGTTACACACATAACAATTATGAAGGATGTATGGATTAATCCATGGCTGATTTTCTGGTGGTCCGATTTTTTAAATCTTACAACACACGCATTAAAAAAAACAAAAAACTAAAATAAGTGATCATTTTATCTTTGTAACAGTAGAACAGTGGTTACGTCTTATTACTTGTTATAACAGCTGTTCTTCCCTTAACAACCTCGATTTTTTTTTCTCCCGCTTGCTTTTGAGTGCTGTCACTGGAGATGATTAATGATTAAACGTTTTCCTTTCTTACATAACAGCACATTTTATCAACCTGTTTATCATTAGGTTAGGGTCTGCCGTCCAATTCGCTGTGAGCTGTATACATGAATGTAACCCTGTGATTTGACAGCCCGAGCTACTGTCAGAGCTGTGTTTATAATTCAACACCTTAAGATTTGAGAATTGCTATAATAAACAATCATTCTAAAGATAATAAACTGCTCCAGCCACTGCTAAGCACTTCTAAAAGGTCCAAAGGGCTGTATGTATAGGATATAAATATGCTGTAGTTATAGTAAAGCTGGGCAGAAAGGCATGCCATTTGACCGAGTGTGACTTCGGCGTTAAGTAAAGAATTTATTTCAGCCCTCAGTCTCAAGTCTGAACATGTGAAGGTGACTTTTTGCTCTCTATTGGCAGGGAATTTGATAGGGCCTCCTTTGAACGCAGGCGTGGTGCCCGTGCGAGTGTCACGGTGTGTGATTAGTGACACGGCGCCGAGTGATGCGCTATGGCTGGCCTCAGCCGGCCCTGTGGGAGCTGGAACTAAATGGGATGGAGGCTCCTGCTCTCTGCCGTCATCTGTGTCAAGCGCATGATTATACAAGCTCTAGTGCAGAAAAAGTATAGCGGGTCTGGATTCACAGCAGCTCCGCCTGCATCAGTGAGTTGCATTGAAATCGCTGGGGTAACCTTCACCTTTACCTGATACTCGGCACAACACTTGAAGAATATTTCTGATCATATTTAAAAAGTGCATCTTGCTGATGCTGGCAGAGCTTTCATAGGTTCACATGAATGTACTTGTTTTTAATTCATTATTGTTTCTATAGAAACGCATTCACCGTGACCTGTATGGCAGACAGGCTACGTTATCTAAGGCTCATAATAAATAGGAAATCTTTGAGACGGCGCATCCTTTCTGTGCTTTGTCTTCTTCCAGTGGAATGTATTAAGAGGATTTTGCTCTAGAAACTTTTATTTGTCAATTTAAGAGGAAACAAGGAGAGACTGGTGAGGGAACGAACTGTGTATAGCAGCTAGAATGGAAGTATCTCATGGAAGTCCAACAATGTTACATATAGCTACAAATGGTTAAAAAGCATGACGTGTTATTTATGATTAAACTGTTAAAAAAAAATAATTAGCAAGAGGTCGTGTTATAAGAGGAAGAACACTCAGGCTATTTACTCTCTTGTTGTGTTTTATTCCTTACTATCTCTATAATATATAGATATTTCATACAAATTAGATCACATAAAATGTTTAACAGAAACAATCATAATAATAATAATAAAAAAAAATTCCAGTTGAGTTCAAATCGGTATAAATTGGCATTTATGACCACGTGGATGTTGGTTATATCGGTGTAACCGGAGCGCATGTGAATGAACCTGACATTTCACCTCTAGCTTCTGACAGACAGGAATACTAACCAAATGGAAACCAGGTATAGATCTGATAGGGAGCTGAGCGCACCGACACCATGGAATACCAATGCATGTTTGAAATGCACGGGACCTTTCTGAAGAAATGCAACAGCGATTCCCAAATTCCTGGACAAACGCGGCGCGTGGGTCGATGGAGCTTCCGGGTGGACGCCTAAAGGGCAGAAGGATACAAATCTCCTTTTAAAAGATCATCTACACCGCTTATTGTGTGACACGAACGAATGCCTCTCAACCTGGAAAGTCAATTAAGTAGACATTTTCATAACGTATGATGCAATCCATCACATCCTGATGCTAATACTCGTTCATAGGCATCAGTCGCTGTCTCTTGTCATTGCTTTAACAGATGCTGCCTTGAACGAGGGCAACGTTCGGTGCAGAGCTTCAAAGATGTTATTTCTGCCGTTCAATAATTCAGCCGTTTCCGTCGTGGCCGCGTGCTATCATGACGGTCGCCTGCGGTAATAGTCACCCCTGTTAATTTGCGATAATGTCAGACGATTTTAAGGGGAGATAGAAGTACAGGCATGCTGTGAGCCCGTCAAGCTAAAAAATTGGATTCATTAAGATGACGGGAGACGACGGCGTTTGTGGCCTCCGCGTCTCGGATCGATACGAGCGAAGAACTCCTGGCGTTTTACGGCGAGCCGAATTGAAGAAACGAACAGGGACAGGTTTGCGGGAGAAAAGAACTGGAATGAGAGATGGAGTGAAAGCGAAAGAGAAATGGTGTGTGACAGAGAGAGAGATGGAAGAACAGGCAGGAGTTTAAAAGAGTGAGGGGGACGTTGATGAAGAGAGAAGAAGAAAGAAATGGAATGTAAGGACCAAAAAAGACGAGACGAGACGAGAGGGGGAAAAAAAGGGAACGAGATGAAAGATGGAGTGGCGCAACTGAGGGAGGGGGAGAAAAGGAATGAAGTGAGAGAAGAAGAAAAGACATGAGAAGAAATCATTTCTTTAATTAATTATTTATTTTTTAATTGGATCATTGGACATCTTTAAAAAAAAAAAAAAGTTTTCGCTCTTTTCATGCCGGTCAGATCTTGGGCCGTTGCGGTCACTTCTAGGCGTATGTAAGTAATGTTGCGGTTGCCATACTGTGCAGTGGAAGATTCCAGAAAAAGGCTTCTGGACTTTTTCTCCCTGCATTTGGTTCGTGTTGGTCCTGTCTACAGAGAGAAAGTGTGAACAGACAGATGAGGCTGGTGAGAGAGCCAAGTGATCTGTGTTTCTTTTTAATGTCACTATTTCTAACCTACGGAAACGCACACACACTCGGCACACACCCTCTCAATCTTGCCCCACACGGGCGTCTGCACTCCATCCTCTATCCTATATCACTCAGGAACATGCGTGCAGTCATGCTACACACACACACACACACACACACATGCACACACACAATTTCTGGCATGAGAGAATGCGAGCCGTCTCTAGGCTTGTTTTTTTCTGGCCTCGGTTCGTGCTTGGTTCCTAGAAACCGTGCACTGAGAGAGCTTTGGCTTTGATGTGCAAGATGTCTTGGACCGAACAGACGATGAAGATGCGAAGGGAGAAAGAAAGGCAAATGGCTCATTAGGAGGTTTTCTATTTTATTCAGGAAACCATGTCAAAGGACTGCAAGGAAACATCAGGCCACGCAACGTAAACACGTGTATCACGTTGTAAGGTGAAATCTATTCATTTGATAATTAACCCTTGTGAAATGATATTGCCAAACAGCTCTTTGGCACTAAACTATTTTAAATTGCTCAATAATACGTTCAAGGCGGCTGCGTTAGCTACTATTCACCCTCTTGATCGAGAGCAGCTGCTCTGGAAAGTTCTTTATAGCTTGTACAGCATTTACACATTCATGACAATAAATATAGTCATAGTATAATCATTAAAGGGGAAATAATACAAAAAGGTATTATTAGTGACATTCTGGTTTGTCTCATTTCTTCAGGGTTTGGGGTTTAATTCCCATCTCCTTTGTTCTCCCAGTGCTTCAGGGGTTTCCTTCAGGTGCTCTGGTTTCCTTCCCTAGTCCAAAGACATGCGTTGTTGGCTGATCGGCATTTGTTTGTGTTTGTGTGTGTGTGTCTGTGTGTGTGTGCGTGCCCTGTGATTGGTTGCACCCCGTCCAGGATGTCCCACACCTTGTGCCCCGAGTCCACCGGGATAGAATCCAGGTAATGTTAAAATACATGTAATTAAATGTAAATATCACTATGTAAAAATAAACAAGTAAATATAAATATAAGTAAATGTAAATATAAATACTGACAGGCAGCAAAAGTATCTGTAAAGAGAAATAAAATAAAAACAGTATCTAAATATAATAACACTAAATAAAAATGTTTAAGTAAGGAATAATAAATCATTAAAAAAAAAAAGTAAACAAGCTTGCAATATATAAATACTGACAGAGAAATTGTGTAAGACACATTAAATACACAAGTAAAAGTAAACAACTAAGAACAAAATAATAACAGTAAGAAAATGGAAGAAACAAGACACATTTTTATTAAAAAAATGATAAATTAAAAGTGTTGATGATAAAGAATTAAATAAAGTGTTGATGATAAATAATAAATTAAGGATTGATGATAAAGAATTAAAAGTACACCAAGTAATGCGGATACAAACGGATAAAGAAGAATAATTCTGTAAACCTAAACAAATGGAAATGTAATAACATGAAGTAAAAATGTGTAAGGAACAACGAATAAATACATAAAGTACAAGTGAGTAAGGATATGTAATTATGTGAAAGTAATTCAATAAAACGAATGAAATGAAGTAAAGTCATTTCTACAAATAGATATGAAGCCAGATAAAGAAGCTTTTAATGGAAAAGTCTAATGCAACATAGTTTTGGGTAAAACTGAAAGAGTTTTCCTCTGTCTGCACTTTTAGTTTATATTTAAAAAAAAAAGAAGATACAAAGAAATTATGTAAATGAATGGAAATGAATAATATAATGTTATATTCAATTTGGATTAAACTGCTTTCCTAAGCTGCTAATCTTCAAACTGGAATTAAAGCTCTACTGATCTGTGTGTTCTTCTGGCTTCGTTACAAGTCAGAATGGTGCTTAAAGGAATAATGTAATAATTTGGAAATGAGTTTGTAAATTAGTATTCTAGGATTTCTGCTGTTATGAATCATTTCGGAAACGTAAGATGGTGCGTTACCTTTCTGGACATTTAGATGAGAAAATAATGAGGAAAAACAATGCTATAGGGTCACTTCCTGAGAAACTGAGACAATATTATGAATGTAATCTGGATCTAATGTATTGAACATGAGATTTAACATGCCATATAAACACAGCCATACATCTATAGTTAAAGATCCGGAGCTAAATTATATATAGATACCTAATTCAGGTACCATGAGTGGTGCTGGATCGAAGTAGTACACGTTAAAGGAGAGGTACTGTAATAAGTAATATAGATGTACGTAAGGCAAGTAAAATTCAACAAGTAAAACTGTTAGGGATAACATAAAGTAAGAGTGTATATATAAGTAAGGAATCAATTAAAGAAGTAAAAATAAATAAGAACAATTATAGTAAAACTGTGTAACGCAGGAATAATAGATAAGAACATAAAATTAACCAGTAAAAATAACAATAAATAACAAAGCAGCAATAGATAAGTATGTAAAAGTAAACAAGAAAAAAAATCAATTAAAAAATAAATAAGTACATAAAAGTAAATAAGTATAAATCAATTTGAAAAACAGTAACTGATGAGAACACAAAACAAGTAAAAATCAATTAACAAAGCAGTAATAGATACGTATGTAAAAGAAGTTTAAAAACAATTTAAAAAATAAGTACATAAAAGTAAACAAGTAAAAATCTACTTAAAAAACAGTAACCGATAAGGTCATAAAACAAGTAAAAATAAATAAAAAAATAAATATGTACGTAACAAGTAAATTTTACGTAATAAGTAAAAATCAATAACAAAGCAGCAATAGAAGAATATGTAAAAGTAAACAAGCAAAAATCAATAAAAATGATAAGTACATAAAAGTAAAAAGTAAAAATCAATTAAAAAATAAATTAGAACATAAAAGTAAACAAGTATAAATCAATTTAAAAAACAGTGACAGATGAGAACACAAAACAAGTAAAAACAATAACAAAGCAGTAATAGATAAGTACGTAAAAGTAAACAAGTTTAAAACCAATTAAAAAGTAAACAAGTACATAAAAGTAAACAAGTAAAAATCAATTTAAAAAAACTAACATAAGATCACAAAACAAGTAAAAATCAATTTAAAAAAATATGTACATAAGTAAAAATTTTACGTAACAAGTAAAAATCAATAACAAAGCAGCAATAGATAAGCATGTAAAAGTAAACAAGCAAAATTCAATAAAGATAAGTGCATAAAAGTAAAAATAAATTAAAAAATAAATTGGAACATAAAAGTAAACAAGCAAAAATCAATAACAAAGCAGCAATAGATAAATCCATAAAAATAAACAAGTAAAAATCAATAAAAACAATAATAGGTAAGTACACAAGCAAACAAGTAAAAATAAATGATAACAGAAAGTAAAAATGTATAAGCAGGGAATAATAAATAATTATGTAGATGTAAACAAGTAAAATAAAAAAAATAAACAGTGAATAATAAATATGTAAATTATGAACAATAGATGTAAACATATAGTTAAAAGTAAAAATAAATAATAACAGTAAGTAAAAATGCACAAGGATGAAAATGTAAACACGTTAAAAAAAAGAGTAATAAAAGTAAGTGAAAGTGTAGAAGTTGTAATTTCTTGTAATTTATATAATTGGTGTAATTATGTGCTGGGAAGCCGAGGGATTATTCCCGAGTATTTTAATTCGGAGCTTTCACAGGCTGCAGGCAGCACAGACACGATCAGTAGAGCCACACTGTGGGAACGGTTTGAACATGGTACAGTAAAAGCAGAGCTCTACATAACCTGAGTCAATTATGAGCAGCGAAGAAACTGACCCACATCATACCCTGCATTTGAATGAATGAATTCAGCATTTCTAGACCGCACTGTCAGGGTGTTTAACCCGAGCTGCCCGGCTGCTGCCGTCTGCACTTCTTTTCCTGCAGAGGTCTCAGTATGCTAATTTTAAGCAGTACGCCTGGTCTCATATGAATAAGCAGTAGAAAGGATTTTATTCTTTACTGCGTTTCTTAAACAAGTAGGCAGCGTGATTCATGTCCAACACATCTGCCACTCAGGTACATCCAGGGAGAAGTATCCACTAAGCTGACACAACACTTTCAGTAGCTCCTCCGGGACTGCTACTGATCCGCGTCTGTCTGTAAGCTGGATGGAAATGAAATGTTTACAGCATCGCTGTCAGTTTTCTACACGTTTTAATACACAGTCACGTCATTTCACTTTACCTCACACTCACGCACTGCTGGCAGAGTGAAAGTGCACGTCTAGAGCTCTCTCTTCACGACGTACAGCTTTGTGAACTCAGTAGATCTGTGTGAGTGTGTCACGAAATGAAATACCTGCAAGGATGTAACAGTAAGATAAAGAATAATAGAAAGCAAGAAATACGTTAGTAAAAATCATTAAAGGTATTATCAGTAAGGAAGGTTAATTCACATTAATAAGTTACAAATAAGTAACGACAATAAGTAATGATTAATAAATAAACAAATCAATAAAATACTTAAAGTGTACCCATGGTGTTTGTGTATGGACCAACGTCTAAATAAAAAAATAAACAAATATGTAAAATAAATAATAATGTGATGAGCATATATATATATATATATATATATATATATATATATATATATATATATATATATATATATATATATATATATAATATATATTTATTTTATATATATATATATATATTTATTTTATATATATATATATATATATATATATATATATTTTATATATATATATATTTTATATATATATATATATATATTTTATATATATATATCTATTTTATATATATATATCTATTTTATATATATATATATATTTTATATATATATATATATTTTATATTTATATATATATATATAAAGGATTTGTTATACTTTATTTAGTCAGTAAGCACCTTAATCAGATAAATAATTTCTGGCACTACATAAATTATTTAAGTAAACAAGTAAAAAATAATGTGTAATGACAGTAAGTAAAATTCTGTAAGTAGAAGCCAAAAAGTGATGGTACATAAAAGTGTGTAAGTAAGCAATGATAAATTACTGGTAAAAAAATAAAAAAGTAAACAAATATGTCAAAGAAGAATGACCAATAATCTTAAAGGTGTGTAAATACAGGACAATATATAATTAAAAATAAATAACGGACAGTAAAAGTGTATAAGCAAGGAATAATAAACAAGTAATTTAAATTAATAGAATTAACCGTTATTCTACTACTAATAACAATAAATAAATAAATGAATAAACAAACAAACAAATAAATAAATAAAGGAATGATGAACAAATAATAAGGAATGATAAATAAATAATTAAGCAAATAAATAAATAATGGCAGGCAAACAAATAAATAAATAAATTAGTGATAGTATTTAATTGATGATGTGAAAGTATTAAGGATGAAGGATGAAAGTTAAAGCCATTATGTAACAAAGTGAAAGCAAATAATAAACATAAGTATATAAGAATTGCATTTGTATCGAATTGAAGTAATATATAAAAAATATGTCTCTACTTTTCTTAAACAATACTTAAGATGTGTACCTTGTTCATTTTTATTCCTGAGCAAATGTGCTGATTTTGCCGAAGTCCCTTCTCTCAGAAAGACGGCCATATTCGATTTTCTCCGCCGTACTCGCATCGAGGTCAGAAGACACACGGGCTGCGAGTTCATTAAAATGATTCGATGTAATCATGGAATTTTCTCACTGTTGTGGTTTAAAAATAAAAATAACATGCTGTGGGTTAATACATGAGCACTGAGACTCAGATCCAGGTCTGCTCTCAGCTTTGCAGGACATGACCAGATGTGCAGTTTATCCCTCGGTACATGAGTGAGACTAGAACAATGCTGGAAAGAAGTGAAGGGGGAAAAAATAAATAGCAGAAATCCCCTTGGGCAGCAGTCGTTTTTGCTATTAAAAGTTAAATGAAAGAAATGTCATTTTCTTTTGTAGTGCAAATATATAGATCAGGACAAGGATTTCAGGTCGTAGTGACGCCTCGGACTTTAATCGATGACTGTTTCATTCTAACACTTACAGTTTGGTGTATAAGATGTCAGATCTGCCAGGAAAGAAATATTACCAAGGCTTAAGCTTATGCAGCTGACGGAGGTGTGATGTGGGTGAATACACACATTGCCTTAGCTGCTTTTGTGTTCAGGGACCCACACACACACACACACACACACACACACACACACTCAAGGATGCATTACTAGCAATAAAAAGTTCATTACATTTATGATCCCAAGTACAGTTAACTTGGAAAAAGCATGTATCATGCGGCTCTGATATTTAGAACAGAGCTAACGTCCCCACTGTATCGTGTCTATGTTCAATACGTCACACTAAGCGTAAATGATTTAAAGTTTCTTTTCTTTAATGAAACGGAATTTATGGAATCATTTACAAAGCACAAAGCTACATCCAGTCCTCTCTCTCTCACTCTCACTCACACACACACACACACACACACACACACAAAGAAGCGGACGCACACAATCTGCCTTTGTGTTGGCAGAAGGTATGAGGCAGCGACATGGCACAAGGAAATTGCTGTGATCTCACCAATGTGACGTGATCCTCGAAACGATTCCTCGTATCTTTTCTGTGAATTCAATAACGACAGGTCATCGATGCACTCGGCTTTAACGCTATTGTAGTACTAAGAGTGGGCCTATAAGAACTACTCCGACACAAGTCAAGCTAAAAAAATATGAGAGGGGGAAAAAAAGGAAATGTGCATCGATCTCGGTCGAACAATCCTCATCGTTGTGTGCATCCTTTGAAGCTGCAGTCTAAACTATATGTAACTCTGAAATGTGGAGAGTTTAAAAGTGATGTTTTGTCCTTGATGACTGAGTAATATGTGTCCTTCACGTGTGTCAGACTCTTTTATTTTTTTTATACAGGATGCAAGTACAAAGGCGGGAGAACATCTGAACCACACAATAAGTTGACGTTCTTCGGATCTGACTGTAAAATTGACAGATAAAGATAAAAATCCACTATAGATAATAAAAATGGATCGTTTTTCAGATTTTGTGGTAGAACTCCAGCATTTTCTTTGAATTTGATACCTTTTTAGAGGGTGTTTTATTCCTGGTGCTAAATTTACTACCAGCATTGAACATGTGCGAAAATGTGAAAAGAGCTTAAATCAGGAAAAAGAATAAGAGTACAATTTTACAACTGTAGAAAATATTACTGTTAGTTTCGTAATAAGCTATCTTTCTTTAAATGGAAAAACAAAAGCCTGTTTAATTGCCCTTTTGTTTTGGTTGATAAAAAAACGACGCACTTTGAGCGTTGCAAAACCGATCGCGGTATTCGTCTTTATGTGATGTAATACTAATAAAGAGCAGAGAAATCGCCAAAAGCAAGTAAACTTGCTCTATTTTTGCCGTCAGTAATAAAACTACGTGTCGTTTTTGAGTCGTACAACAACGTTCGACATGTGTATCAAGCGTCTGAACTCTATCTGAACCATTAAACACGGCGTAAGCTCATGAGGCATTTTATTTGAAGTTCTGTGATTGTAGAAGGTGCATACTTAAAGTTTGGAACTAATTTGCAGCCTAAAGCAACTCATTTGAACAGTAATTAATGCTCTCTGAATATGCGTACGTGTGTGTGTGTGTGTGTGTGTGTGTGTGTGTGTGTGTGTGTGTGTGTGTATTCAGCCATATGCACACAGCTGAGTTTGTGTGTAAATGTGAATGGCACTTTGTGTATGGCATGACTGCTGCACTGACAGGCAGCCCCAGTAGGGCTCATGTCACTTTCCGTATACTAGATCGTTATTAAACACATCCCCCCTTGTGGTTGGCAGTCACGTGAAACCCTGCTCCACACTGTGCCTCATTTAATTCCTTCATGATTAGCCACACAAATGATTTCCTTTAAACACTCGCCCTGCAATGTAAATGCATGCAAAAGAAGCGGAGGCCGCCTAGTTGATTTTTGTCCACTTTTATTTTGCAATATGACCAATAGTTTATCATATTCAAGTGTGTATGAAAAAAGTTAACTCACCGATTTATTTTTTTAAAAAGCTAAATACAAGAAGCATTGTATCAAGGCACATACAAGACTGGCCAAAGGGCATATATATATACATATATGCACTTTGGTCTTCAGTTGGTAAGGAACAATTAACTTTCAGTTGTCGCAACATAAAAGTGGCTTGAACTTTGGAAAAAAAAAAATACAGATAATAATTATAAACAAAAATAGTTCACACTTGTATTCCAAGTAAAAAAAAAAGAACCCATGTACGTATATCATATCTTTATCTCTGCCCCGACTGTGTTCCTCTTCAAGAGCATCATTTACAAGTACAATCAGTACACAACTGAGACATTTCTCCCTCTCGACAGGAACACTGTCACTCAGTAGGCACCGGTCATTATTTCTGTGCTTTGCCGGTCCTGTGCTGGACGAGCATTATATACCCAGCTGAGGAACACGTTACTGGGCTCTGTGCTGTGCTACCTCTCTCAGGAACAAAAGGAAGCAGTATATCTCCATACTCCAAAAATAGCAGAGACTTAAAGCCTGACAACACTGTTGAAATGTCAACTAAGATCCCTAACATATTCTTGAGGCTCTGTTAAACCGCAACACGTCTATGTTTGTCCAATACAGATAAGACGAAAAAAAGCTCTTCTACCCATTTAATCAACTGTGCCCTATATTCCCGTCGGCCATTTTTTTGACTTTTTTTTTCTGAGAACGACGTGGTGAAAATGATGACCTGTGCTTCTACAAGGTTCTCTAAACTCTGATTGTTTAACACAGCAATGAAAACCCACTTTCACAGTTGATATCTCAGTCGAGCACAAAGACTTTTTTTAATTGGTCTGAAACCTTAAGCAAAGGATGTACAGTACAAATTACTACAAACCTCTAAAATATATAATTGCAGTTGTTGACAGCACACACTGAGGACTCAGTGATGGCCTGCAATTGTAGCCATGTTTCTTTTAATAAACTGTCCTTAAATATAAATTATATGGCAAATGTACAGAACATTGCTTTCTCAGTCTTTTCAATCCAGTGTTTTGTAAAAGACCGGGCAGTCCTGATGTCAGTCACTCGTAATAAAACACTTGTCAAATCTGCACACGTTATCATGAATGGGAGTGGTCTGAATCTGGTATTCCACTGTCTCTGTAGCTTCTGTTGTTGATATTGTTTTCACTGTGTGGACTCTTGTAAAGGTTTAAGCCATTAGGAGGAAAAATTGTGTGTATCACAAACTCTTCCTTGGACACCGGCATGTGATTTATGGGTATCATTTGAAAAGAAGTCTCTCTAATCTCCAAGATGGAGTTGTCCTTCTTTGTGCCAGCCTCCGCATAGTCATCCTTCCTCCGGCGCCCTTTATTGTACGTGCAATTCCTGGAAAACAAAGAACTATTCCTGTGGATGTACCAGCACACTAGTGCCAGCATTATGATGGCCGAAAGTGCCACGGCTCCTCCAATAATAGCAGCTAAAGGCAGACTAGAATTTTTGTAAGGCTCCTTCTCCTGCTCCCTGTTTAAGGTTGTAGTGGGGTTGTACGCTTTTAGGGAGCCCGTTTCTGTCTCTATGCAAACAGGTGTCTCGTCCGACAGGTAAATGTTACTGGTCTCCATAGGAACCATGCATATCCGATAGGAGGATTCGGGCTCCAGAGCTGTAAGCAGGTACTCGGTCCTATCCCCTTGCACAATGGTCTCAGTGATGGACCCAAATGCAGGGCTGTGGCCCAGTTTTAACCAGCTGAGCCGCAGGGCAGTCATTGGCTGAGATACCCTCCAAGATATATGCACTGTGTCTGGAGTGCTGGATTTAACACTTATTGTGATAATCTTATGAGTTGGTGGGGTAGTACTACGATAGTTCTTTCCAAAGTCTGGCCCCTTAATCACTGGTCTTTTAGTCACATAAAGTGGCCACTGGGGTCGAGACGGCGGCAGCGTGATGGAGACCGTGCTGGTCTCGTATGTCGGAGACACCTCCGAATCTGAGCAGTCAAAGAGCTCTGTGGATAGATCCTTAATAGCCATTCCTTTGACCTTATCAGGACCTTGGCACATGAAGCCACGCACATTGACCTTTGAGGGCAATGAGCGCAGCCAGTCTCGCACCCACTTCATTCTGCAACTGCAGTGCCACGGGTTGTTGCGCAGCAGCAGATGGGTAAGGTTATCTAGGTCATCAAAGACCCCCATGGGCAGGCTGCTCAGCTTGTTGCCAGACAGATCCAGGCGGTACAGCTGGCGTAGGAAAGCAAAGGCACCTGCTGGTACCCTGTCTATATGGTTGTCCTGCAGCTGTAATTTCTCAAGGCCGGGACCTGGTAGGTTGGCAGGTGGCGATGTGAGGGAGTTACGCACCAGTGAAAGCTCAGTCAGGTTGACCAAATTAGCAAAGGCCATTTCCCCAATACCCCTGTTGTTCAAGAGATTGCCATCCAGCACCAGACGTTTTAGATTGATCAGGTCTTGCAGGGATGCCTCAGAAATGGAGGAGATGCGGTTGTCATCGAAGCGAAGCTCCTCAATGGTCATGGGAAGACCAGAGGGAATGGTGCTCAGGTGATTGCGTGAAAGGAAGAGTAACCTCAGGTGGTTGCTGTCTCGGAACGCTCCCTCCTCTATACTGACAGCAGACACGGAATTGTCGTCCAAGTGTAATTCCTCAATGAAGGGAATTTGTGCCAACGAGGCATGGGTGATAGTCCGGATGTTGTTTTCCTGAAGGTGGAGCTCCTTGACGTTCAAAGGAAGATTGGTTGGAAACTCATCCAAGTTGTTGCAGTATAGGTAGATCTTCTCCACGTTGTTGAGTCTCCGTAGATCAGCAGGGATGCCTGCGCTCTTAATTCTGTTGTTCTGTAGGAAGAGGACAGTGGCATCCTGTGGGATTCCTGTAGGAATAGAAGTCAGCTCTCGGTCATTGCAGTAGATGAAAGTCCCATCACACCGGCACTGTGATGGACAGGAGGCTGAGGTCACCAGCGGATTGGCCAGACCCAGGAGAACCCCGGCTCTGATGAAGAAGACGAAGAAGGACTTGTACTGGCACGCCATTATTAATGTTCTCGGTTTGTTTGTCCTCCCTGAAGGAAAAGGGGAAAAAAAGAATCAGGAGGCATTCTGAAATAATGACAACCCTTCTGTAAATAATTGCTGTTTGTGTGCATTCTGCCTTGAGCACATTTCTGGTATTAAATGTAATAATTTTAAACAAATATTGCAAATAAGCCACAACTGAAAACATACTATTTGGGAACAAGTGAAAAACAATGTCAACAGAATAAGCCTTTTTTTTGTTGTTGCTGGAATTGGATATACAAAAAATAGAGCAAAAGGAGGAAAAAGATGAAAGAAAAATGGAGTCTATGTCTGAATATCAAAACAAGTCTAATTAAACTGGAAAGATATTCCAACTCAGACATGGATACAGATAAGAGATCTTTCAACCAGCTTTCTTTCCCTGAATGAAAAGCCTGTGTCACTGGTTTTATCTCTTACTGGGTGTAATGCAGACGAAGTCCTAGCTGTTGTAAATGTCTGCAGCAGGCCAGTGCATTTCAAAGCTGCCTTTCATACTTGCAGACTGTGCCGGATGAATGAACTTGGGTCTTGCTTGTTAGCTTTAGAAAAACCTGAGACAGGACTCACTTCTCTTCAAGGATTTGTCAGGTCAGGCCTAATATACTACTTCTAATGTACAGCAAAATGCTGTATCCTAAATAAAAAAATGCAGTTCAAAACACTGTTATTATTTTTTGTGCAAAGGTCTAAGATTTAAAATGTTAATGAATTGTTTATATGAATGATTAGGGGATAAAGCCTCATATATATGCAAAACTATGAAATGAGTGAGTGATGCAGCTCTTTGTAGATTGTCTTTAATTAAAAAAGAAGCTTGACTTAAAACAATACCGAAAAGGATTCAGGTGTTAATTTATTAGATTAAAACTGAGAATTTTCCAAGCTGTTTCATTAGTAGGTGCAGAACCTGATGATAAAGAAAGTATAAAGTCGGACACTAGCGAAATCGAATAGTGCACAATTAATGCAGCACTAATTTATCAACCATAATGCTTTCAGCTTTTTTTTAAAAAAAAATTCTATTTGACTTTGACATTTTTGCTTCCAATAATCTCCTTTCCTGCATTCTTGTTAGAGACAAGAATGATCACTCGAGTAGAACATGGCACAGCTGAGCTATAATGCGCATACCTGATTTAGAGGAGCCAGATAATCCTCTTCTTTCACCCAAAAATCCAGTGATGCTTTAAGCTCCCCCTTTCTTCTCTGCACTGTCCGAAGAGTCTTCTTTGGTTATATCCTGATCCAGCTGATCCTTGTTTGTACCACTGACCTCCTGCCTTGTACTGTGGTGTCTACAGTTCATACCATCAAAGGCTTTGTTGTAGATAAACCTCAGATGAAAACTCCTCTGCTTCCAAACAGACGTCTAGTGCACTAAAGCAGGCATGCAATTCAGATAATTAAAAAAAAAAAAAAAAAAAGCAATAGGGGGGGAAGAAAAAGATACAGAAGGAGTCCAGTGCGCGAAGAATCCTTTTACTTCACGGCGGAGTGGCACCCCTAATTAGACCCTTTTGTTAGTCTGGGAGACTCCTTTGTAGGGTTCCGGTATGTCCTTCGGCAGAATGGACATGACATCAAGAGCCCAGAGCCCACTTAGCCTGCAGGTAAAGGCAGGCTGAAATCTGAGGAGGCTCTTGTTCTCTTTTAGAGTTAGCCCCAAATCGTGTTCCTCCTCTTGTGGCAGGAGCATGAAGAACGTATCCAGCCTGGTGGCTCTACGGTGGAAGAGGTTTGCTTACTCTCTCCTGTGCCGTGAAAGCATCTTGTGCCCCTTTGCTCTCCTCAGGAGCGTGAACCTCACACAGACAGGCGGCGGTTCATGCTGGCCGAAACCTCAGGAAAGATCCTGTAAGGCAGAGAGAAAGGGATTAAATCCTGTCTGAAACAAAGTATTCAATTCCTGAAAGCATGAGAAAATCGAAATCTCCATTCATCCTGGAGAGTGGTTTTCCTGCAAATACATTATTGAAATTTTTGATGGTTGGTGTTCGAATAATGTCCATGTTTTCACCAGACCGATGAGATCCTCTTACAGGAGGCTGAAAGACTCTGAAAGTGTATTGAAAGTATTATTAGTTTTATTATTCTGTTTTCTTTCTCTTTTGATGGTCCACACTGTTTAGTGGAAACCCAAATGAGAAGAGACTCGGAGTGTTTGTTTAGAAAAAGGAAACCAAAGAAGTATTCTTTTCCACAACCACCAGACTGTGCCACCACGATTGTTTTCTCTGACCTGTCTGCCCGTGACCCTGTCAGCCCCTCCCCTCGCTCTTCTCTATGGAGACAGGAGAAAAGAATGTCTTTGCATTAGAAAAGCTACGGTGCTCGGGGGCCCTGCTGTGCTTGCAGGAAAGTGCTCCTTCAAGTTCACTGTAGTTTGCGCTTTCTTGTTTTTTTTGTTTTGTTTTGTTTTTTTAAGTTAAAACAAATATATTCAAGACAAGGAGAGGCAGAGGCATTTAGTTGGAGGGGAAAAAAACTGGAAGATTAAAATGTTGTTCTCGGAGCAGGACGCATCAAAATGGGTTTGGTTTCTGAACATACTTCAGTAACTCTTAAATATCACGCAGCTTTCTAAGAAATGCTTTCAGACTGCTTAAGAATGCATGCGGTGGATTATTCAAAGCTCATCTCTGAGAGCTCATGAATATCCAAGCAAGAGTCTTGTCCATGTCACCTCCAGTGCCCTTTCTTCTACCTGCTGCATCTCCATGACTTGGCCTAAAAATACGCCTCTTCCCTTGCCAAGCCAAATGATACGCTACATCTCAGAACACAAAAGCTTCTGTCCTCAGCACAAAACCTTCCTCACGTTGTAGCTTGCGTTGTGCAGAACGACGGTAGAGTGAAGCTACACACATCTATGGCTCTTAACAGTTGTAACCAATGACATGAAGGAGATTAGAGAGCTGGGTAACTCAATTTGCGGCTCCAAACAGCGTTGTCTAATAACAACCTCCTCTTTCCGTCATGCCTGATCACAGCCACCAACCTGATGTCTTATAGATTCGAGTAGTAAATTACTCTTTATTACATTTTTTCTTTTTTTTTTTCCTTTTAAATATGGGTGTGACAGTTCTTTTTCTCAGCCTAGAAATCCAAACATTGTGGGATTTTTAGACAAATAAAAAGGAGGCATTACAAGATGTCTTCATCCAGTTCAGAGGAAAGAAATATGTTTTGTTCTGTGCTTCTATTTGTTTACTCCCCAGAATTATGAATGAAATTGAATTGTAGAACAGGTCAGACAGAGCCTTATTTCTTGTTTGTGGTATTTTCTGTGGATAACATTTCAGAAGCCCTGCAGTCACACCATCAGAGAGTTTTGAGTAAAAAAAAAAAAAAAGTTGTGGAGAGGCTGATGTAGGGGATCCTGCACTGTTTAACACACCAGGCAACACCTATTGACTTGATGGAGTGAGCTAATCATTTCTGAGCTTTAGCTTGCTTAGCTGATTGCATTTTCTCTCCGTGTTCATTGGATTTCTACAAGCTGCATTGTCCTGTGCAAAACAGGCACGAGGATTCGGGAACCTGATCTGAAACACTTCTGCTAAGCTCCTCCGGTCGTGTGCTATCAGTTTTTCCTGTGGTTAAGTTTTCGAGTTTTTAGCTCTCTTCAAAGCTTGGGATCTTCTAAAACTTCTTCAGATGAAGGTCTTAATGATTGACATTTCTCCTTATCATTCTGATAGGCTGCCTTTGCTGGCAGATCAGTGAGACCTGCTTCTGCTCCAGTGCACTACCCAAGCAATGCTAAATTGAGGATTTTTTTTTTGTGTGTGTGTGTGTGTGTGTGTGTGTGTTTGTTAGGGGAAACACACCTTAACCAGCACTGGATGTTATTTACATTGTGTGTGAAGTAAAAGGCATGATCAGTGGCTGGGGCTCATTGTGTAAGCAATTAATGTTGCCTTAAAACCGACTACATTATTTGTTTGATGGATTGCTTATAAGTTTTCGAAGCATTATGCAAAAACTTACAGGATAAATAAACTTCAAGGTTAAATCCATCAGAACAGGTTTACAGTTGATATTTTTTATTAGTTTCTTAGTTAAAAGATTGTCATTTGTAAACAATCATTTAAATTTGCTTCATACTCTTGCATTGACCATTAACTTGAACGTCCATTTCATTTGTACCTCAGCCTTCGTTTGCTTGTCCCACACAAGGAAGGTGGATTCGCCATGTTGAATATTATGTCTAATACTAGGGGGAAAGCTGTATGCTTGTTTTCAGCGTGGTATAAATGCTAATTTCAAATCAGACTAAAGCTAATTTGAAAGGTTTGTCAGTTCATGGGCCTCAGACATCGGTTGAGGAGCCTGGGCGACTCGGGGGGTAGGCGTGGGGATCTCTGTTCTTTTGAAGAGTCTGAAAAGGGTAAACGGTGCATGGCGTGGCAGCTGCGCTGCTTTTCCCCACTTGGGGGTGGTAGGAGCTTCAGTATCAGGCCTGCGTGGCTCACGCACTCGCGTACACGCAGAGCTGGTGCTTTAATTACCACATGTGCACCCCCTGCCAGGGTACAGAGGGTTTCTGCCTCTGGACAATGGTAGAAAAGAGTCTAGGTTGATTTACAACCCTGTACAATCCATGCTTTCTCCATGAAAGGAACAAATTGCTTCCTGTACTTACACAAAGGCTTAAATGCGTTTCACTTAACTATCTATCCATTTATCCATCTATTATAACTCCCATCTCAATGATGGTCATTTGTAAGATCGATTAATAATTAGATTTAAAAAAAGAAGAAAGGAAAAAAAAGCAGAAACAAAAACGTATCTTCATAATGTATAAGGAACAAAATAAAGTGTTGTTTCTGAAGGACATTTTCTAAAAGGCCCCACGGCTGGGTCAGAGGTCAGCTGCGAACATGAGTGCTGAATTCTATTGGACGACTTCTTTTTGTTTGCCACACAAAAACGGTCTCAGAAGTCTCAGGAGGCCCCAAACACACGACCATTTCGTGTCGAATCTCAGTGAATGTAGAGCATTCTACAACAAAAGAGGAGTAAACGCAGGGTCTGGGTGCCATTAAAGTTCTCTTTCTCATTTAGTGACTTTTAGTTGTTTGAATTAATGTGATGGTTTTCTTTTTCGTTTTGTTGATTAGTTTGTTTCCATGACTATTCTGGAGAAACGAAATAGGGGCCTATCATTAAGTAGCTCATTCATGTGTCTCTGCTTTTATCAGTTGTTATTCTCCGTTCTCAAACCTTTGTGTTGTGTATATAAATAAAAAAAAATACTCGTTGATTTTTCTAGCCTTGTAATCAGGGTGAATTAGCTGTGTACTACAGCAGGAGCTGCTCATGTCTGGTCTGAGCTGAGCTTTGGCTTGGTGGACAGCCGCTATTTCAGCCTGGACTATTGGTTTGACATCAGCTGTCTGAAATCCCAGGTTAGGCCGCTTAAAGCCTTGGGAGAGACACAAACACGTTCTTTAACTCCAAGTCGACTGAAGCCACTGATCACAAATAGCACACAACATATCAAGACTCTAAGACTCTGCTATTTTGGCTCGCTTAGTATGCTTATGATATATAAAATTATAACCTTGCGTTGCAGTTTGTTTATGTATTTAATTAATCAGATATTATTTTAATAATTAACTTGTTCACTCACGTCATGGCTCTTGATTGTCCTCTGCGTTACTTCTGTGGCGTGGTGTAGTCTCTGTGTTTGTAATAAAATGATGCGCACCAGATCCGAGCTGCGCCGCAGAAATCCAGCAGCAGCAGCCGGAGCGGCGTTGCCACATCGTGTGGTTCTCTCTCTCTCTCTCTCTCTCTCTCTCTCTCTCTCTCTCTCTCTCTTTAATAATGCTTTGGAATTGGACTCGTTAATAGGGTTTGGCAAAGAGAACCGGGCTGTTTTTTTAGTCGAGACAGCCTGTGAGTAGCTACTCTTTCACGCACAGAGTGATTCTCGGCGAAAACGCGGGCGTGTGTTAGAGATCGTGGAGCGCCAAGCTGCGCGCATCCCCGACTCTGCGTAAAAACCCTGTCTCCCTCCGCGACGCGTTCAATCGATGTCAAATCGCTGCATAATTGCCTAGAAGAGTTTTTAAAACGAAACCTGGGTGTTTATCCATTTTAGACACGCGTAGTAGACTAGATCTGCTCTGCAACTCGGGCAGAAGCCGCTAATAAGAAGGAAAAACCCCGACAAATCCATTATTATTATATCAGCGGAGAGATTGTGTGGCAAATTCAAGTTTTATTGAATGATTTAGGGAAAAATAAATAGTCAATAAAGCAGCGCATTTACTGCGTGCAGAAAGAAACTACACAATGCATAAGCTATACATTTCCCATACTTTATCTTTTAACGCCGTTTTTTTCCTCCATTTATTGCATCCCAGAGATCCAGGCGCAAAATGCGTGTTGCACTCTAAAGCCAGGGTAATAGATCTGAAATGCGCATTTGCTCTGTCTATGGTGAAGAGCAGCTTGGGCAGTAAACTGACACAGAGACGATCAAATATTTTCCAAATTGCTTCGAGAGAATAGTTTGGTGATGGATCGCGAGTGACCGCCTCCTGTTTTGGGATGTTCAGTGTTTCTGCGTGATTTTATTATCTTCACCTAATGGGAAAGGACTGAGAATAAGATGGAAGAAGAATCAAAAACCCATAAAGAAACACTTACCTGCAGAGCATAAATGCAAAAAAAAAAATGAAACTTAAAAAATATCATCCAACAAAAAAAAACCGAGTCAGTCCACAGTGTGTAAATCCAACGTCTTAGAAATCCAAAGTAATAAGCCCAGAAGTCGCAGAAGAAAGAGCTGTGCTGGTGTGTTACTGTGTCCGCACATGTATTCACACGATAGCGCACGCACACACATGCGCTCACACGCACGCACGCACGCACACACACACGCACGCACACACACACACACACACACACACACACACTCCTTGGCAAATAGCAAGAGAGAGGTTGAGAGGATTCAGCAGGTCTGCTCAGCTGCCTGGAGCTCACTATAAGTGTGAAGTTACATCTGCCTCCAGCTCTGCCTCAGCCCTGGTGCTGATGTCATCCAGAGGAGGGGCTTCACACTTTCCCTTGCCTCCTCCCCTTTGTCACTCTCCCTCTCTCTCTCCCTCCCTCCCTCCTTCCTTCCTTTCCTCCCTCTCTCACTCTTATAGCTTAGCTAAGATTCACACGAGCGAATAATGTGTTTTCCAGGCACTAGGGGGAGTTAGAGAAAGGAAGATGATCAGGGCGAAAAGGGCCCTTAAGAGCCGTTTCTGGAGTGGACACTTCTTGTGCTGGAGGAATAAGAGCCACAAGGAACAGTGTGTGAATGAGACAGACGTAGGGCTGCAAGGATTATTGCATGTGTTTAATTAGAAACAGAGATGTATTCGTGTGTGTGTGTGTGTGAGAGAGAAAGAGAGAGAGACTTATAAATTAACCTCTGTGTTTCCCAACACGCCACGTTTGTTTTTTGCGTGGCAGGCATTATGGTCAGCTTAACCGTACTTGTGAAGTATTAAATTGAAAGTCCAGATGGAAAGCTAGTCGACTTCCTGACCACACAGACAGTATATGTTTTATTCAGAATTGTTTTGTTTATTTCACTCCTGATCTGATAACTAGGACAAACTGTATATTAAGAAACTGAAAATTCATGTCGAGATTCCATTTTGTAGAGATTCCATTCATTATATTGCATCCAATATTACACGGTCATCTCGTTAACCGTCTTGACGGAAACCAGACACTTCTGAGCAATCGCGTGAATTATTTTCTTTTCGCCTCACGCAGGCTTCTTTGTGACATTCTATATCTTCATGCCAGCATGAAACCCTGTCTGTTTTAACCATCATGGAGGTCCTGATGTGTTAATCATGTTAATTTTTGAACAAGTCAGTCGTGAGTAATATTTCCTGTCTGTGTCCTGGAAAATGGGAACTGTTAAGCGTCTTTGTGGATCGTCTCGGATTTCAGACACTTTCGCTTTTGTCCTGTTCTCTTTGCTTTGTTTACTATAACAACCGTCCATTTAATCCTTGAAGCACACTTGGGACAAAGTGGCCCACTTCTCCTGTAGGTTTTGTGGTATTTTTTGCCCTTAAGTGTCTTTGCCCTTTAGTTCAGACTGAGACAATATGTCAGATGACCTTAGTGAGAAACCGACATACCTCGGAAAATTTTCAAATTTAGCCTCAAGGCATGTTCTCTCTTTCCCACTGTTTTTTATGCATGTTTCAGCTCTAGGCATCGTGGTCAGAGGTCAAGAATAAGAAATGATTTAAAGGTGGCAAGGGTGTCAAAGCACCGGACATTGAGGATAATTCCCATCTCTTTAGTTGTGCCACGACTCCGACCCTTCCTTTGTAGCTTTCTTCCTTAAATCTAGCCCGACTCTGTCTGTCATCAGCCTCTGATTGACTCTCAATCTTACAAAGAGCACTGGAGGAGAGACCAACCTGGGTCCAGTTACCTCTGCCTCATTGGCAGGGAGGGGGGAATGAAGACATGTGCAGCTTCGTCTTTCCCGAGGATGCAATTTACTTTATCTGGCCCATCTTGGTGTGTTTTGACAACACTCGTGGCTTTGAGGGAAACAGCCTGCCTCTCTGTTTCCTCTCTTTTCCTGTCTTCGCTTGTATGTTAAGGCAGAGCTAACGTCATTAAAACACTTGATTCGGTTAAGTGTACGAGGGCTTTAAGAACTTTAAGATGGCGTAGATGCCAGGGGATTGCATGCTGTCTCTTCCCAAGGACGCTCCTGCATTCCTGAGTGACCGGCAAATGGATTTACGGCATATTTCTCAAATAGTGTCCTTATATTTATGATAGATCTCAACATAATAGCTGGTTATCAGAAGATAATCTGTAGATACGGTGACATGGGCAAAAAATGACCATTTTAATGCTAAATACAGTTACATGTTCATCCGGTGATTCTGTTTCAGCATTTTGCATCATTTGTTTCTGTTGTTTTGTACTGAAAGGGTGAATATTATTTGCAATTCAATTTATTCTTCTGGAAAAGAAGGACATCTTATTATACACCCTGTGTTAAATTAGCGAAGTCACCGAATCACATGTTCACTGCACTAAGATGAAATCAAAACTTTTTACGAAACTGAATCAGGAGTGTTTAAAGGTAAAGAATCACACATGAAATGATCTGGATTAAATTTTTCAATCCTGAATGTGATGGGAAAAAAAACCAGTCAAGAATGAGTAGAAAGCTGTGGAATGCGTACATACAATGATGACGATGTCAGCAGCATGCAGGCGATAATTCAGCTCTGTAGGTGAGACAGAATGTAGATGTGTGTTCGCAGGAATGTGTGAAGGTGTCGTGGCTCTGTACAGAGCACCATATTGAGCTGCTGTTCACATGGTGTTACAGTATGGCTGATGTGATAGCGGCATTGTTTGCACCAGCCTTTGACATCCTTACTCGCAGGATGTCCCTTTTCTTTCTCTCTCTTATTTTAATGCACATCCCATATGTTGAAGCTTAACTCAGGTTTCTCCCTGGAGACCCTAGGAGAGCGAGGAGGAAGCCCCCCCCGAACCATTCAAGCCTAAAAAGAAAGTGACTTCCTGCTGTCTTGGGTCCAAAAACCTTAAACCAGGTTCCCTGTCAGGATTCTTAGCCTTGTGTATTTGCACCAAATCCTCGCTGCTGTTTCCTTTTGTCCCGGCTGCTTGTTTTTTTAAGTCTTCCCTTGTCTTTAGCGGGGGTTAAAGGAGGGTACTGACGGGGTGGGGGGTGGGGGAAGGAGCTGACTTGTCAACTGTGAGGAGACCTCTGGACCTCCTGTAGCTTAATGAGCTCTCAAAACAATGGCCTCTGATCAGATTAGGGGAGAAAAAAATTCCCCCTCCCTTCCTTTAGCTCTGTCTTTTAGCCTTATCAGCACCCAGAGAGAGATAAACAAGATGGCATCAGTATACAATGGCTTCCCCAGTAATGCTATTCTGCTTTTGCGTAGCTCACTGGAGCACCTCGCTCTCCACCCTGTAATTGGTTTACTGTTTCACTCCTAAATCTGTAATTAGCTCACTCACCGTATCCTCACAACCTAAAGGTATTGCTGCCTTGAAGAATGGCATCTATTTTGTTTCATCATTTGAATTTTAAAAGAGAAAAGGACTGTGGTTTAAGGGTTTCTGCTTCTTTAAATAACTGTGGATGCCTCAGACTATTGGGATGATAGAAACAATTTTCTTATCTGCTGTGACTGGATTTTTATTAGCTGTTAAACGTAAAAGCAAGTTTGCCCACGCTCTTCGTGCGCGAAGATTAACGCTATCACACGCCTGCAGTTATAAGTGCACACGTGGGAATGATAGATCAGGTTTGATAAAGGAGTGTTGTTTGTCCACAAGGATCTGATTAGTACAGCTCATCTGGCTTTGTTTGACTAACTGGGGTCATCTGCCAAATTTGCTATACAAAGAGTCTAAGTATGTAAAGTTGATTTTGAGTTTGTTTATCTGTTTGTCCCGGAGGAAGGAAACAACCTGGGATATGCTAATGAGCATGGCGGCCTAACAACTTTTCCTTTATTGTCTTCCATCCTAAATAAATTCATTTTCGACAACTTTCTCTTCTCTGTCACACTGTTCTTAACTTCAGTAATTAAATGGAAATAAAGTGAAACTGTTATTCACAGCTGTTTATAACAGCTTTCATCATTAAGGCTACACATACAAACACACACACACAAATTCTTCAAACCACAGTATTTTACATTAACACATCAACACATCTGCCGTGAATCAGCATGGTGGAAAATCGCATACTGGAATCCTGTGTGGTCATTGGAAAAAAAAAAAAGAAATAAAAAAAGTGAAGTTGTCGATATTATAATTGTTTCCTTAAAGATCCAAGCAAAAAGGAAAAAATAATGTAATCCATCTCGGTTATGGGCAAAATTTCATTTGGTTTTGTTTTACATTGGCATTACTGGCAAGCGGAAACACGTCCTTTTTGCAGGAAAGTGAGATGCCATGACAATTTTTTCCAATAAAAAGCGAACAGTTATCACTGAAACATTAACAGCTATGAGCGAGTTAAGACACGGCCCACATCGCAATCCTCACTTCCACTTATTCAGATATCCCCGAAGAGCGAAAGACTGATTATCAGCTCGTCTCCATCCTCGAACGGAGCGGGCCACTCGGCACTTTGAAAACACAAAGGGGTGAAATTCGAAGCCATCTCTCAGCATCAGAGGTGTTTTTCCTAACGCCTCAGAAGCATCTAAGTGCTGTGAAGGTGCCCAGTCATGACACCGTGCCCAGAAATCCTTCAGACGCAGCGTATCAGATGTTGCTCCTGTCTTTGTCGAGTGTCTTCTCAAAGCAAAATGGCGAGAGGGGGTTTACGATAGAGGGAAATGAGAGAAGTTCCATCAACACCAAGCCGTGTTTATAGTCCTCTTCCTCCATTAGCAACTGTCAGTTGGGTTGAGGGCTTGGGATTTTTTGCCACGTTTTAGAAGAGCGGATGATTGACTGTGTCGGCGTGAAGAGAAGTTGTAGCCGTCACCTCAGATTGCGTCACAAGTGGACTTTTTTTGACCCGAGCCATATCTTTGACGCATATGAAGAATAATCCAGTGCTTTAGGGAATTATTATCGACGGCGCATCCGGACATCTTTTATATTCTCAGCGTGATTTGAAACAGGCTCCTGAAAGTGAGCTTTATGAAGATGCATGACTTGCAAATGTAAAATCATCTTTCTAGTCCTTGTGGGCTGATTATGATATCACGGCGGGATGAGATTCAATCCTCCACCATTAGCATGGGCTGCCGCTGAGAAATGGAGGCTAGCGCCAACTTCATGCTCAAAGAGAAGGTCAGGCTAATAATGTGAAGATGGTACATCTGACTGCATGTATATAGCGGGAATTACGGGCGTGCTGAGTTAAAAGAAGTCTTAATGTTTTTAGAAAGTCCTTGCCTGTGTGAGTGTGTGTGTGTGTGTGTGGCTTGCTAACTCTCCTGGAGGTATCATTCGTTTTCTGTCATCCTGTTGTTTTTTGCTGAGCTCCTCGCAGTATTTTACATGTCTTAGCCTTGGTAGGAAGAAAGGCCCATTACCATCTGAGGCACAGCTCTGCCTCCTAAACCCCACCCGTCACTAAGAGATAGATGGATGATGCGGATCCATGCAGTGCTCTTTTAAAGCCGAGAGAAGGATGGTGCTTCCGGTGTTGAGGGGGAAAATAGAAGAGGAGTGAGGCACCTCGGGTTTGGCATTGATTTATTCATCTCCAAGGCTCTCCTAGTTTCCTCTGTACTGCTGACTCAGTGACTGTATTCCTCCCTGCGACATTAACCTGGAGTTTGCATGAGAAAAGGGAAGGAAAGCTCGAGCGTGTGTCGCCTCCTAAACTGCTCGGACAAACAAAAGCAGCCACGTCCTAAGTGATGTATGGTAGAGGAATACAACCCAATACGAATACAAATTATCTGCTGAAAATATGGATGCAAATACAGAGGCCTACTTTTTTACTTCCAGCAAACTTTCATTTACTTTCCAGTGGCCAGATATGGAGCGTGTTGATGTCCTGAACGAGCGGTGCTCATCTATTCATCCTTAGTAACTGCCTGGTCAGGGTTGCGCTGATTTAAATTGGGCTACTTTTTAAGGAAATTGTTGAAGGCAGGTACAAATTAAACTAATAAATGGGACTCATCTCTAGTGATGCAGCTAAAATTTAAGCCATGCCCATTTTTAGATTTTAATTCCGATAGAGTCAAGGATATTTCATGCATTTAAGACAGAGATGTGTGAGAATTAAAACATTTATTTACTGCAGTTGATGCTAAGCATCTTGAATGAAATGAAACTTGGGGACGAATATTTCATTAACACTTAAACCAGCGTTTTCCTAAATGTTAGTTATTTAGGTCAAAATTAGTTTCAGTTTTTTTCATCCTAACCTCTGCCTGTCTGTTCTGTGTGTAGCATGTGTATGTTTACAATAGCCAATGCTACAAAATCATCTCTCAAAAACCACTTACACAGGAGGTCTTCCACAGATAAGCCGAATCCCCACAAATGCAAATGCTATATTTAAAAACAAAAAACAAAAAAAAACCCCACTTCAGCTTACAACGGTGCTTGTAAAAGAAGCTGTAGCTGTCTAGTCCTTTCATCAATAATTTTGTGTTAAAAGCAGAGGTATGTGGGTATGAAGGTTGAATGGATAGAGCAAAATCTTCAGTAAGTATGTAAGTATCTGGAATTACTTTTCACTTTATTGCTCTTGAGGTGAATAAACTCCTTAAGGACAGTTTCGGTAAGACTTTCTCAAGACTTTTACCGCTATTTAGATCGTGTTGTATAGTTTACGGTTTTTAAGAACTGCTCTTAGATTTACGTTACAAGTGAGTTTATAATATGCAAGCGTTTTGTTTTTCTCAGTAAAAACGTCAAAGACCTGACACGTGCGATTGTCCTCTTGTGTTCGCGAGTGCTGGGAGCGAGTCATGGTGTGTAGTGGCGAGTGTGTGTGTGTGTGTGTGTGTGTGTGTGTGTGTGAGAGCCAGTTCAAGGCTAGCAGGTGACAAACAGCCCTCAGCGTGTCTGAGCTTGGAATACCTTCATAGACGCTGCTGATTTAAAATGGAAATGTCTCTCACCTTGGCACGTACAGTGGGCCGATTACAAATGCCTGGCTGACTGACGTGAATGACAGATGGCTCACGCCTATTGTCTGTGTAAGTGAGTGGCTGTTGTGTGAGCTTTCAGTATTTGCTTTTTCGAAGGATTTCAGCAACTCTATCACTCACAGCTTAACCCCAGCATTCTGAAGTTGTTTTGCTTTGTTTTCTAGCCATGACCTTGTGCCTCACAGAAGAATGGAGCGGTTTATAGGGGAAATGATACCCTCTTGGGTAATAAAATGTGATTTTTTTTTTTTTTTTTTTTTTTTTTCTCCAGTTGTGAGATAATTTACTGTGCGGAATGTGGAATATGATTTCTGGAAATATTAATGCTACAGTGCTGACGTTTTACTTTACAGCTTTTGGAAAAACAAACCATGTGAAGCTGCATAAACAGGGTTGAGGCTGTAGTCTGGTTTTTTGGGTTTGTGTGTGATGTGATGGATTTTATGTAAAACAAATCATGTTATCACAAGCTTCTACAATACCCCAAGAGTATTCTTTGTACGTATTCTGTCAGGTGATAGACGCGTGCAGCGGAGAGGAGACGAAACTCCTAGAGGAGGCTTGACTTAACCCTAATAGGATTAGTGCTTAGCGAAAAGGAAAATGTCTTAACAGACTAAACCTTTGCGAAAAGATGGACCAGATCGAGGCAGTGGAGGTCTGAGCAAGCCTCAACTTGACGGAGAAGTCGGTAGAAGCTATGCATCAGAACTCGAGGTCTTAACTTCATGGCACTACATCAGAAGAGACAGTAAAGTGTTCTCTGCTTCTATTTGCATGTTTCATATCCTCTTGTCTTTTCTGCTCCTCCAAAAAAAACCAACAACAACAAAAAAACATATTTTATTAGTTGTTTTCTTTCACATAACTTTTGTCCTCGGAGTGGGCAAATGCGTAATTCCTGTTCTCCCAGGGCTTTAAAAGCAAATAGCTTGGCTTATATGTATTCTCCCACTGTTCCCTCCTGTAATGTTTGATCCCTCGGTGATTGGCCTGGAGACACGTTAGCTCACGAGATCTTTTCAGTACTTAGAAACGTTTACCCTCTCGAGCTCTGGCATTTCTTTACTTCCCAGTCTTTCAAACAATGCTCTTGAACAACCCTTTAAGAGTATGATGGGATACTATTATTATCATCATCTCAAACATTTTGACAAGGACTAAATCTTTCTCTAAATCATTGTTCGAAAGCTTTTTCACATCGGATTGGATTTTTAATCAGTGCACTCACTCCACCGATAAGATTGCTTTTCGACTTAACTGTAAAATATACCTTAGGCAGTTGGTAGATGGAGTATGCGGAAGCACTAAGCAGAAGTAGAGCATCAGGATGAACCCGGGGATGGTGGCATCAAAACATCCCCGCATTTTACCACAAATCTCTAAACACAAGACATTTACCTAACCAAAAGTCTATTTACCAAAATGTCTAAGTAACCAAGCGTAAACTTAAAAATTGAGAAAACTGTTACTGAGTCTCAGGCACTAACTAGAAGATTAAAGCAGACATGGCCAATCATAATAGACCAAACGTTTGCTCAGGGACTGTGGCGGTCATGCTGTAACACACAGCTGTGTGTCATTAGCAAAGCTTTGGAAGTTAATACCATGTTTTTGAATAATTGGACCCAGAACAGCAGTGGGCCTAGAAAAGAGCCTTGTGGAGCACAAAACTTGGTTTTTCTATGCATAGAGAAGTGAATATTTCTCTTAACTAGAACGATATTTTCTAGTATGTCTAGGACCAATAGTATTGATATGTGATACGAGCTCTGATGTCGAGCTACTATTGTTTTAGGGTCTCGGAAATAAAGGGAAGGTGTGCATTTGGTCTGTAGTTTGTTTGATGGAGGAGTTTAGCAGCAAAGTAATATGTGAATAGTCAATCTATTCAAGGCGGAGATTAATTGTATGGAACGTTTAGCCAACTGTTTGCCCACTAATAACTTTTAACCAATGCCCTATACCGAATCACCCGGACACAGGTGGCTCAATGGCGCCGCTGCACCTCCTCCTCCCCCATGGTAGCGATTGGGATGGATGTGCCTCATTTCTCGGTTGTTGATGTTAATTTGAGCCGTGGTAGCACCCGTGTGACAGGAGCACAGGCTTTATGGATATTATATGTCTAAGCAGGGATGGCTAGAGGCAGCTGTGCGTGTGCTCTCTCTCTCTCTCTCGAGTTCGCTTGCCTGTGTATCCCATCATTTCTCTCCTATTATTTAATCAGTCAGAGCAGGTTGGAGAAGGCACACCTCTCCCTCTCTTTCTCAGTCTGGATCTTTGCTGACGGACATCGCAGTGCTAGATTTCACGCCTGCAGTGTCTCTGCTGAGAAGTGGGTGAGATCGGAGGAGTGGATGAGAACAGGAGAGTGACGCTTCACAGTGGATGAGGATTTAATCAGCTGAAGCTTCTACTGGACGTTATGGGAATGAGACTATTTTTTTTTTTTCTTCCCTCCATTATTTTCCGTTCCATTATTTCAGACACCAGGTGCAACCACACCTGCAATAGAACGTCTATCTCTGGTTAATTGGAGTGCATTATCCTCACTAATGAATATTTTCTTCTTGGCTCAAAGTGGAGCATTACTGCAATCTCAGGAAGGCCCAAGAGAGCCAGCCTCCCTCTCTCTTTCACTCCTCTCTCAACCCTTCTTGACTGCATTATCACAAGTGCTTATTATTGATTGCCTGTACAATCATAAATTGCATCCTGTTTGTGTGGGGAAGAGGTTGATAGATGGTTGCACTTCATATTTGTCTTTTGGCTGCATGTATATTATGTCTCAGAATGCCATTCAGAATATTTTAAGCAGAGACATACAAATGTAGCTCTGATGAAGCGTGGATGGGGTTTGCCAAATGTCTAATCAGCTGTTTGGGCAGAAATTAGCTGATGCTAGCTGCTTTACCTATCATAATTACAATCCATACACACACAGTAACCACACCCCTAAAAGACCTACCTACGGTAATATGCTTGAATACTGCTAACACAAGATAGATGAGTAGTGACTTCGACATTTCCTGATTGGTGGTTCACTTTTTTTTTCTTTTTTAACCCTCTACCATTTACAAAGCATGGATGGAGAGCCACAGAGATCAGAGTTTGTTTCCTGATCAGATGTTTTATTGAGTCAGAATCTGAAGAGATAACACCCGGGGATCATTAGGATGATGGAGAGATCAGCCTCAGCTCAGCTACGAAAATTTTCCCCCTTGCACTGAATCATCCATGCAATCCATATTTAAGAGTCTTCTTGGATCTCGTACTAGTTACAAATAGCAACTCTGCTGTGAAACCTCAAAACCTTGAAGCCCTGATCAGAAACCTGATCTGAACCCATTCCACATTCATCCCAGCGAGACCGTGCCCGACTAATGGTGAGCAAGATAAATGTTGCTCAATTTAATAGGGATATTGTTATTATTCCGTAGGCCTTGTTGTTGCATTATTAAAGAGCAGTCTGTTGAGGCAGGATGATTTTTTGATTGAAGCATTAAACAGACGCAACCGCGAGAAAGCACTCTTTCTCCCTGATGGGTAGAGAGCTGCTTGTTGAATGATGTAATGATGGATGGTATGATACAGTGGCTGCTCAGTCTCGCTGCACTCCTGCTTTCAGAGTAAAGCTCTTGTGCAGCTCATGTTGGTCCATTTTCCCTCTGGCTTCCGCATAATCTTGAAAGAGCCAGTTAAAGCCCTGTTTGAACAAGTGACAGGTACGTTGGAGGATTATGTTTATTTGGCTGTCAGTCAAACATGCAAGTGTGCATGCTCGCGCACGTCTGCGTGTTTCTGAGGATGGATGGTTGCTGAAGATGATTTATGTCTCTGCAAGTCCTGCTGGGGATTTACAATTTTATAATTACATCTCTGCCTTAAACCAGGTCTTAATATTTGCACTGACATGAACATAGAGTCTGATGAAATGACGTGTTTTATATTATTTTCCCAGAGGAGTTAAGCCTCACTTTTACTACATGAACTGACAAACTGGGCTTTGGCTGTGTTTCCAGTGACTGTTAATCTCACTGAAGGCCAGGACTGCTGTACAATCTAAAATCTTTTTTTTTTTTTTTTTTTTTGCCCCCGCTGTATCCCTCCCACACAAAACCCTGACTCTTTGTCAGGCTTACAAACATCAGTTTTCAGCATATAGCAAGCTTTAACCAAGACATCTTATCTCACATATTTTCACTGTCTTTTGCACAGTAACAGTCTATATACATTTTTAAGAAAAAATCAAAATAACTGCTAATTGTTTTTTCCTCTCTAATTTGGTTACCACCCTCCAGCCAGCTATCATTTATGATACAACAGAGTGTAAACGCTAACACAGCTTAGCGTAGCACAGCGTTATCCACCGTCTTCTGCATACATGAGCTCACAGAGGCCAATGATTGGCTAGTTTCTGTGTGATTGGTAAGTGAGGGTGAGTGTTTCATCCCTCCGACCCTGAGAGCACACCCAGTTTTGCTTCTTTGACTCATGACTCAGGATTTTAATGCTTTATTATTGCTAAATTTTTTTATTTAGAAGCCTTCTAAACACATACATTACAGCACAGTGGAGTGGAATTCTTTGCATATCCCAGCTAAGGAAGTTGGGGTCAGAGCACAGGGGCAGCTATGATGCAGCACCCCTGGAGCAGAGAGGGTTAAGGGCCTTGCACAGTGGCAACTTGACAGTGCTGGGGCTTGATCCCCGACCTTCTGATCAACAACCCAGAGCCTTAACCACTTGAGCCACCACTGTAAGTCTTGTACAAATTAAACACATATTTTTGAAATTTTGGTCAGTTCAGCCACATGAACTGCAACAAAACATACCAAAGAACTTAATGTTCTTGAGGTTAATACAATTGGGATTCAAGCCAAACCATCGTCTACGCAGCATTCAAAACCAAAAGCTAACCACGGTGATGCACAGCAGTGTTGCAACGAATAATGCAGTGATTGAAATGGGAAATAAAGTTAGCTCGCAGTTCTCCCATTCATTTAAGGCCTCCGAGCTACCCGGTAGGCCTGCTAAGGATATTTTTTCTGATGCAAATTTCTGGAAAAGCTAAGATTAAAAAGGCAGATTTACTGATGAGTCACTTCAATTAACTCTATTGTTTGCAATACTGAATACGTAAGGGATTATCTTTAAAAATTGTGCTGCAAATTATTTTGTTTGGGAGCTAACTTCTAGCATCACCTAAGCAGACAGTACGCATCCGTCTCTGACTTTTTCACCATTTTGTGTTATTTTTCTGTAAATTCTACTACACCTGACACTGTTATAGCCTCCTCTGGTTTAGACATCAGGAAGAAAAACCTGTCTAGAGTTCCACTTAATTAACCAGCTGCTTATGAGCCACACTTATATTTTGCATAAACAAAGAACGGTAGCATGTGTAGCTCTGTAAAAAGGGAAAGAAAGTAGGATATAAAAAATGAGTCGAGTTTCCTTTTTTTAAGCTCGGTTATTTTCTCGTGCTTAGAAAAATGTGTGTAAAACATACCTACCTCAATGAAACCCATAATCCCTTCTGTCTCTCTCCATTTCTCACCTGCTGTATCAATTAGTACACTTAGTACAAACACGATGTGCTGAGGTTTGTCTGTGTTTGCGTGTAGGTTTGTGCATTATGACCCGCTCAGCTGCTCTTGCCGTTTTTTTTTTTACGCTCTAAAATCAGGGCCGGGCACTGTGTTGCTCATTAGCTTGTCTGGCTGTTACGCAGAGCTTAACAAGCTATTTGTTTGTGTAGCTTCGGCAGGTGTGTTCCTGGGTTCACAGTCCGTGGCGGTGAGATTGGTTTGTGCGACTGTAATTACTAATTTAGCGAAAGTGCAGTGAAAACAAACAGCGGCAATGGAGTAGAAACTCCGGGTTGATGGAAGAAGAGAGAGAGAGAGCATAAGAGAGAGAGAGAGAGTCAGACAGACGACGGCCCTCTAACCTCCCCCTTTCAGCGTCGATGTGGTGCAGGTAATTCCTTTCTGAAGCCATAGATTCGGTGCAGGTGATTGAATTTCACTCTGTGCTACAAACAACAATCTCGCTAAGTGACGTGCTGCTTTGTGCACCTCAGCACCGTAGAAGTGACATCAGCACGCTCGACACCATTACGGTTAACGCACATTCCCCTTCGCCCTCCGTATGCTTCACCTAAAAGCAGATCCTGAATAGTTACTAACCTACATCTGTGTAGCCTGAAATAAACGCTCTGCTCAGTTCTACGGCAAAATATGAGCCGGCTTTGTACTTCCAAGTGCCACTGCTTCGGCTTCTGAGTAAATTAGGTGTTGCACTGTGTACCAGTTTGCTGTCTTTCCAAGTACAAATTGTACCTACAGTGACAGGAACATGCAAAAATTCTTCCCAAAAATTTTTTTTTTTTTTTTTTTTTTTTTTTTTTTTTTTTTTTAATTCGAGTTTTAATGAGAACTGCAAAAAATAAAACACAATGACAAAAATCATTTTACAAGAAAGTAATCAACAGTGTGGTGTGGTGTGATGCTGCCAAACGTGAAACCTTATCAGCAGAAAGTCCACTCTTTTCTGTTAACAGCTCGCTCAGTATGTTGCCAGTGATTACAATTTTAATCTATTATTAAAAGATCTGGCATGCTTTTAACTTTCGTGGAACATCCAGAAAGTAGATTCCTATAAACATGTATGTTATACAGTAGCAGTCTTTACATCAGAAAGTTCTAAAAGGTTTTCGACTGCAAATGTTTCGTAGGCTCTGAATGAGCGAGTTGTTTTCAGCATGGTGCCGCCATTTTAAATCACATGACCATCAAGTTGAAGCAGCGTAGATTGGAGCTCATATTGCTTTCCTTTAGTGCAGAAGAGTGCTAAATAAAGTGCTGTGTAGAGGGATTAAAAAGAAAATCCTCATGGATTGTGAAGCATCATTTGTCCACATACTGGCAGACATAGCAAATTGTCAAAAATAATTGACAATTAAAAAGAAAAAACTTGTTTCCTTTTCTTTTCTTTTCTTTTCTTTTTTTTTTTTTTTTTTTAAATTTTGTTGAGTGAAATACTGCACTGTCATCAGTCATGGTCACCTTGCACTGCTGTGATTGTTGTGTTCAAATGAAAACCACAAGCCAAATCCTGATAAAGCATTACACAACAAAAATTGGAGGGGGAAAAAAAAAATCAGTTTTCAAGACATTATGTTGTAGACAGTATTGTAAAGTTTACATTTTTATTACATGTTTTTAATTATTAGACTGTATGAGACTGTGTTTGCTGTAAATTAAAACTACTTCTGTAGTTTATTACAAATAAAAACAGTTATGTATTGTTATTGTGTTGGTTTATTTTTGGTAACTTTCCAAAAATTGTTTTATTTTGTTGCAACTCTACAGCAGTTATTCTTTATTTTGTTGTAACTTTACAGCAGTTATTCTTTATTTTGTTGCAACTTTACAGCAGTTATGGTTCATTTTGTTGCAACTTTACAGCAGTTATTCTTTATTTTGTTGCAACTTTACAGCAGTTATGGTTCATTTTGTTGCAACTTTACAGCAATTATTCTTTTTGTTGCAACTTTACAGCAGTTATTAGTTTGTTTTTTTTAAAACTTTATAGCACTTATGGTTTATTTTGTTGCAACTTTACAGCAGATATTATTTTTGTTTTAACTTTACAGCAGTTATTCTTTATTTTGTTGCAACTTTACAGCAGTTATGGTTCATTTTGTTGCAACTTTACAGCAGTTATTCTTTTTGTTGCAACTTTACAGCAGTTATTCTTTATTTTGTTGCAACTTTACAGCAGTTATGGTTCATTTTGTTGCAACTTTACAGCAATTATTCTTTTTGTTGCAACTTTACAGCAGTTATTAGTTTGTTTTTTTTAAAACTTTATAGCACTTATGGTTTATTTTGTTGCAACTTTACAGCAGATATTATTTTTGTTTTAACTTTACAGCAGTTATTCTTTATTTTGTTGCAACTTTACAGCAGTTATTCTTTATTTTGTTTTAACTTTACAGCAGTTATTCTTTATTTTGTTTTAACTTTACAGCAGTTATTCTTTATTTTGTTGCAACTTTACAGCAGTTATTCTTTATTTTGTTGCAACTTTACAGCAGTTATTCTTTATTTTGTTGCAACTTTACAGCAGTTATTCTTTATTTTGTTGTAACTTTACAGCAGTTATTCTTTATTTTGTTGCAACTTTACAGCAGTTATGGTTCATTTTGTTGCAACTTTACAGCAGTTATTCTTTATTTTGTTGCAACTTTACAGCAGTTATTCTTTATTTTGTTGCAACTTTACAGCAGTTATTCTTTATTTTGTTGCAACTTTACAGCAGTTATTCTTTATTTTGTTGCAACTTTACAGCAGTTATTCTTTATTTTGTTGTAACTTTACAGCAGTTATGGTTCATTTATTTGCAACTTTACAGCAGTTATGGTTCATTTTGTTGCAACTTTACAGCAGTTATTCTTTATTTTGTTGCAACTTTACAGCAGTTATGGTTCATTTTGTTGCAACTTTACAGCAATTATTCTTTTTGTTGCAACTTTACAGCAGTTATTAGTTTGTTTTTTTTAAAACTTTATAGCACTTATGGTTTATTTTGTTGCAACTTTACAGCAGATATTATTTTTGTTTTAACTTTACAGCAGTTATTCTTTATTTTGTTGCAACTTTACAGCAGTTATGGTTCATTTTGTTGCAACTTTACAGCAGTTATTCTTTATTTTGTTGCAACTTTACAGCAGTTATTCTTTATTTTGTTGCAACTTTACAGCAGTTATTCTTTATTTTGTTGTAACTTTACAGCAGTTATTCTTTATTTTGTTGCAACTTTACAGCAGTTATTCTTTATTTTGTTGCAACTTTACAGCAGTTATTCTTTATTTTGTTGCAACTTTACAGCAGTTATTCTTTATTTTGTTGCAACTTTACAGCAGTTATTTTTTATTTTGTTGTAACTTTACAGCAGTTATTCTTTATTTTGTTGCAACTTTACAGCAGTTATTAGTTTGTTTTTTTAAAACTTTATAGCACTTATGGTTTATTTTGTTGTAACTTTACAGCAGATATTATTTTTGTTTTAACTTTACAGCAGTTATTCTTTATTTTGTTGCAACTTTACAGCAGTTATGGTTCATTTTGTTGCAACTTTACAGCAGTTATTCTTTTTGTTGCAACTTTACAGCAGTTATTCTTTATTTTGTTGTAACTTTACAGCAGTTATTCTTTATTTTGTTGCAACTTTCCAGCAGTTATGGTTCATTTTGTTGCAACTTTACAGCAGTTATTCTTTATTTTGTTGCAACTTTACAGCAGTTATTCTTTATTTTGTTGCAACTTTACAGCAGTTATTCTTTATTTTGTTGTAACTTTACAGCAGTTATTAGTTTTTTTTAACTTTATAGCACTAATGGTTTATTTTGTTTTAACTTTACAGCAGTTATGGTTTATTTTGTTGTAACTTTACAGCAGTTATGTTTTATTTTGTTGCAACTTTACAACAGCTATGGTTTTTTGTAACTTTACATCAGTTGTGGTTTATTTTGTTGTATCCTTACAGCAGTTATGTTTTATTTTGCTGTTAAAAACAGGTTTTTCTTTGTAAAATTAAAGTAACAGTATAAAATCTCATTCTATTACTGTATATATTTACATTACTTTAGTGAAACTTACTAACTTACTGTAAAATTGTTTCTTTCAGTGACAGTCCTGTTGAAGGGTAAATCTTGTTGAATTATATTATTAAGTAGACAATACATTATAAATATAAAGCTGTTATACAGCTGTGATTATAGTGTGCCACATAGCTGGTAGAGTGAGCATTAAAAAGTAGTGCTCTGGTTGTGTGTTCAGAGAAGCAGTAAACTGCAGCTCAGTGGAAACCCCTCATACAGACAGTAACACATTATTGCCTTTCCATTTGTACATATTGTCCTTTATCGTCTCCTGAAGAACATCGTCGCTGTTTACCCGGAGGCTCATGGATTATTTGTGGAACATGGCAGATTTTTATCGGCCCCTCCACATCCTTCTTTATTAGAATGAGGTTCGCCCTGGTGAATTTCACACCACTCCCAGGCTAGCTCGTCCCTCATGTTTATTCGGCAGCGATCAGGGTCGATAAGACGGTGTCTCCTCTCACTCTGACGCCCATCTACACTTCAGAGAATGAATTTGTAGCATGTCTCTGAACTTGATTCCAATCAGACGTGTGCTTTTGGCCCCTGGGAAAAGTTTATAGCAAAGAAAAGGTGGGGCTTTTTTCCCCTGATTCCTGAAGCTGGTAGGGTTTGAAATTCTTACCAGATGATAACCTAGTCTAAAAATATCATCGGTTTTATATGATTTGACTTTCTATTTATTTTGAGATCTTTGCACATCCTAGTATATAGAACCAAATCCTTACGTTTTGCACTTTTTCCTAATGCTTAGATATTTTTATGGTTGAATTTCTGGAACAGACATAAGTGATTGATTTGAATAGAAATGTAAAAACCTTTAACTAGCCATTGTGGAACAAAATGCCATCATGCTTCTCTTTAGCATGATGTTTTCTTGCCTCTTTTTACAAAAACGTATGGTGCTGCTCTCAGTGGAGGACAACTTCCTCTCAAGTTTTTCTTCCTCGTGCAGTTTCTAGTTCTCTCTGTTGGCTCATTAATCGCTCAGGCCTTGATCTCAGGAAAGCTGATTTGCGACAGCGTCGTATATGAAAAGAGCTTTACACATACAACTGAAGTGAATCGAATTTCCCAGGCAGGATACTTAGCACCCGACTGTGAGCAAATATCGCAGCGATGCTGAAATTCTGAATACAATTCGCTGTTGTTCCGAGTCAGATACGCTGCTGCTGGGTGAAACAATGCTCGTCTGTTAGGCACAGACTCACCTAATGTTCTGTTTCCTCTTAGTACTAGATGAAGTCACGTCAATCACCACTTACAGTCTACACCCCTCGAGCAATTCTAACATAAAACTAACTCGACTAGAAAATTCTCGAAGCTCTCAGAAAATATCTCGACGCCTTTATTGCACTTGCAGTTTAGTCACACACGGAGTAACCTTTAGGATCCCCCCCACACACACACACACATTTAATCTCCGCAGCAAAACATTTAAATAACTCTCTCAGTGGAAGAGTACATTATCAAAACGTCCATTTCGGAATGTAATTGCGTACCTAATATAAACACTTGTCCTTCTTCATATCTCTGTGTGAAAAATGCATCTCTGCCGAACTTCCCCTGGCTGTTTGCAATTAAATAGTGGCTTACAATGACAGGAGGCAAGGAATCATACAGACTCTAATTGGCGTCCAGGGTGAAATCTCGGCTCGGTTTTGATCCTCGGCGACGTGCCCCTCGCGGTCATTAGGTCAAAGGTTTTTGAGGAGGTTAGCGTGGCATGGACGAGGAGTGTTTAAGCAAATGGCTTCCATTTTGAAGTCACACGGAGAAGCGATTTTAATGGCACCTCCAGAAAAGGCAGAGGTTGCCCTCTATTTTATTTAGTGACACCTGCAACCCCAGAAAATACAGACCTTTGCATTTTTTTTCCCCCCACTCTAACTAAATCTCGATGCACATCTGACAAGAGCTAACCGGTATTCCCCAAAGCATGGGCAGGGTTTTCTTTCTTTTTTTCCCCCCCAGAAGACCTTTTGTCTGAATGTTGATCTACCAATTACTTAATTGCCTGTTATAGGACTGCACTCATCCATTAGTGACCAGCTGTTGTAATAAGCAGACATAGAAATGGGAGTCAGTGGTGTAAAAGCCCATTGTCTCAAATGACAAACCCTGGGATTAGTAGGCGGCAGTATGGGCTGTTGGAGTGGGTGAGGGTTTTTTTTTTTTTTTTTTTTTTTTTAATTCATTACCAAGGAGTTATCCAGGGTTTAATCCGACTCCTCCAGGGCTTTTGGGCTCACTGAGAAGCAGCTGGGGTCCTACTTTCTCCCTGCAGAGGAGCAGGACTCTGTGTCCTCATTAGCTTAGCTTCATCCCTCCTCTCTCAAGTGTGGATCCAGCCGGGCTCAGGCTCCCTCACCATTTCCACCGAGCCTGCACACCCTAATACCTTCGTTTTAGGAAAATCTTCTAATCTGAAAGGAAGCAGGAGGTTGGGTTTGCAGATGGACCAGCGCTGTCAAGCCTGCCTTGGAGTGGATACATGTAGCACACAGGGTTCTCCTTGAACTGGAATCAAAAATTTCTTTGAGCTGGTGTGGCACGGGTCCATGTAGAGTTAAACTTATTTGAACTGTTTCAAATGTTTTTCTTTTTTTTTCTTTTCTTGAGGCTTTAGGTTTTTATGAGGACTGTGACTGTGCTCTGTTGCAGCATGCAAGAAATCCAGGAATCAATCTGTGATCTTTCACAGGACCTTCACACTAACATGTACCGAGGTATCAAACCGTGAGCCAGAGGATTAAAATATGTCGTCAGTAGTCTCTCATGTGCAAACCTACTGATCCCATGTCTCACTTCGCCCCTCTCAGTCCTCCAGACTTCAAAACGCAGATGACTTACTGATAAATGGAGGGTTGATGGGAAGCGAAATACAATTAGCATGTGACCTCTTCAGAGCCGGATTTGATCCCCGAGTAAGTGGAGCCGAGGTTCTTCACGTCATTCAGATAGACGTGTGCTTTCAAGAAGCTGTCTCGACGTGTCAGAGAGATCAGACGCGAACAGAAGGGGGATTCCGCCTGGCTAGTGCTCCACACACACAGAATCAGTCACAGGTCATTTCTTCTCGATAATTCTGCTTCATTACCTGAATGAAATAACTCCATACCTCAAAGGGTAGCTCTGAGCTCCTCTTGTAATTAGGAGAGAAGAAAAGCAGGGAGAGGGAGACAGCCGAGCTCATTTAATCACAAATCTTCAGACGTCTTCTTTGCGAATAGAAAAAAAAAAAGAATTTGCAATGCATTGTATCACGAGCCCAAATCGATCCTTTCGGTTTGTTGATATTCGATACATTTCTGATGGACTGAAATTTTCAAATGAATATAACCTTATATCCTCTGGAGACAATCAGTCTCAGAAACGTCATGCGTTAGAGCCGTCAGCTTCTTGACACTTACATTTCATCATTATTACCTCAGCTGACCTGTCGTTAATAAGTGCGAAACAATTGACTGACCAACTGAGGGAAGGAAACAGATTATAGACCTCTGGATATTTTTAACATGAGTTTTGCACTTTGTTTTTTTTTTTAACCTAAGTTTGACACTGTTTGTTACTTTCCGGTTCAAATAAACAGAACGTAATTAAAGAAAAATGGTCTGGAGAAAATGGTGCATGGCTTAAGCTGGCTGAGCTTTTGCAGCACGTAGGCCATGCTCCTCTGAAAGGACCTAACGCCAAATGGAAATTGCGTCTCAGACAAACACGTGGGTGTTCTTTTTTGTAGGCTATTAGGGCAGCAGCCAAGCAAAATGTCCTTCCACGCTTGCCTGTTTAGTGTCAGATTAAGCTTCTCGTAGAACCTGCCAGACATCCATTCTAGACGTTTTTGCTCTTCCACTAAAGTGCTCACGAGCCCTTCTCATTGCTTTACAATAGCGCAGGTTCATTACTGAGTGCATTTGCCTGGCTAAGCGAGATTGGGAATGAGGTGAACGGGCATAGCGAGGCTGTCTGGAGTTCAGGGTTATACCTCACTCTGGAGCTTAATTATGAGAGATCACCAGTCACTTGCTTGCAAAATGATCTACCAGGCTTAAAAGCATGGCTCATGCACTTCAAGCTGAGAGGTTATTACACCGCTTGGCTTCTCTGTGGGAAACCAAAAAAACCCTCAGCCTTTCTTGCTTGTTTTAGGTTCGGTGTATTAACATCTTAATGATAAAACTGAGAGTTTGTGTATGCTTGTTTGTGTAGGTTTCTGTGGTCATGTGGATGTCAAGTTCTGTCACGGTGACTGAGGGGAACCAGGTCATGCAGCAACCAGCAGAATTTAAGCTTCTGGTTCATTTGCACCAGTTCATTCTGTGCCAATAAAAATAATCATTCTGAAAGGTGACCGACTTTATGGACGTTTGAGACAAGACAAATATTTGCATTGTGACGAAATTAAAATGACCAAAATCTGACCACAATATGGTACCACAATAGTGTTTTTCAACATCTTTTGTACGTTGAAGAAACATAGACTATATTTTTTTAAAACTTTACCTAAAGCTGTTCCCAAAGATCCAATTATGTACCGTAAATACAGTGGAACCTCGGCATACGAATGCCCTCCCTTGGCTTGGGTCGGTTCTTTGTAAGCAGCCATACATACATTTACATACGCTTTGTATTGATAACATTAGTAATATTTTTGGGTCGCTGGAACGGATTATCTGCATTTACATTATTTTTTATGAGAAAATTAGTTTCGCAATACAAATTTTCGCCTCCAGAACTAATGAAACTCGTTTGCTGAGGTTCCACTGTAAATGTTTTGAGCTGAACACTGTATTCACACCCCCGCCATGAGAGGAGAGATAGTTTTATACCTTTTGAGAGTGTAAGCAGTGCTGGCTTTCTGTAGTATTGATAACATCCACACGGAGTTATTTTTGGAAAGCTACAGTTCAGTCTAAAATCCTTGTTTATGCAGGTTGGGAAATAAAATTGTGCATTGTTGCATCTGACAGCACGCAAAGCACTCAGGAGCCAGACCAGACGCCAGATGTTTCGTGTTTGCTATTATGTAAAATATTTCATTTAGGCAATTAAAAAAAAAGGAGAAGGTGCTGACAAGGTAAAGTGGAAATTTATGAAGAAGCAAAGCATTTTCCTGGCTAATAACAAGCAGTTTTCTTTATTCCTTTATTGTCTGTACGATATTCGATTTATTCTTTCTGAAACAATCCACTAATAGCAGGATGTGTGAGCGAAGATGAGGGAAGATATCAGCTGTCTGAAAGGGTCATTCTCCTGCTGTGCTACATGAAAGTGTCAGTCACTGGTTTTGACATTTGGCATAAATACACTGTGCATGCAAAGTGGTTCTCTGACATTATGAAGAGGTGTCTCTGCCAAACCCCCTCTCTAGCTTGGATATATTGAGTTCCCAGTATTCAAATGAAACGTTTTAGACAAAAAAAAAAGGAAGAAGTTTTCCAGCTGCCTCCATAGACCTGATAATTGCCAGTTTTGTGCAGTGACTGAATATCTTACTGGTTTCATTTGCATTGCAACCATTTTCAGTGCTCCCTCGGGTCTCGCCTTGACTGCCTGCGAAAAAAAATAAAATAAATATAACAATCAGCCAGGCAGCTCCTGGTTTGTTTTTCCTTAATGTGTTACACACAGGCCTATGGACCTGTCGTCGATAGTAACAAAACCTAAGCACTAATGTTGTAAGGATTCAAATCAGATTCTTTGCTTTATTTTTTTAGATCTAAAGTAAAATGCATACAACAATATAAAGAAGTGCGGCTGATTTCTTTCTAGCCCAGACTGTAGATTCAGGCAGTGATGCAAAGTGAAATATCCCCTGCAGTTTTTTGTGCAATAGGGCTAAAATTTTTCAGCCGTCCCGTCTGATACTCCAACTAGCCATCACTGAGTGACATACTGAACTGAAATTAAAGCGTATTCGAAAGAGTGATAGATTTCCATCCTCGCTGTCGAGCAGAATTGAGATTAAAACCGAAATGCAACCTAAAATACGTTATTGAGAAGTCGGATTATTGCACGCAGGACATCATCTCGAGCATGTCAAGAAGGTTTAACGCTGAGCTCATGGACACTGGTTAGTAAACCGCCAGCCGTTTCCCATTTTTTTAAAAAAATGTTTTTTTGATGTTTACTGTCTTGGCTCTTGTCAAAATGGAAACCCTCATTTTTGCCCCAGTTTTTGTCTCAGTAATTCTGTTAGTTCTTTTTTAAGCAGCAATTAATTTCGCCCTGAAAGTAATAGCGCGCTGCTTGTAAGTCTGAAAGCCGAGACAATTTGACAGAGATCACGTTAAAGAGAAAAATCGACCGGCTCTGCATCCGTTAATTAATAAGTAGCCTCTTTGGCTTCATGTGTTCCTCACTTAATTTATCGTTAATTGACATTTTATTTTCATGAATAATGATTCATGTTTTGTGGAATTAGCCAGCAGTGTGTGGAGTCCTAATTGTTGATCATTAAGAAAAAAAAAAAAAAGACTGCTGGTTTTTTTAGTGTTTTTTTTTAATTTAAGATCTGAGTCTACTTTTGGCGCAATAACAAACAGCCGTCGTTTGGACGTAACGCTTAGATAATAAACGATAAAGCTTATCTTGAATCTGGTTTATAGCTTTGTGTCATGTACTAAAGAGTTTGTGTGTGATTCATGCATGTGGCTTTTAATGAATTGTTAGAAGGGAGGGAGGTACGGAGCGTAAGGGAGTGTTTTGATCGGACGCAGGGAGACCAGGAGGAGGTGGCTGTTTTGCTAATGCATTTATGAAGCCAGAGCGAGAGAGATGGTTATCACTGCAGGGAGGCCGGGCTGTTTTCTTCTGATGGGAGGCAAATAAGAGAGAGGAGCTGGGCCTATACATGTTCCAGGCCTCCTGTGCCTGTTTCACTAGATCATCTTCCCTCCCTGAGGTTTGATTAGATCACACTCGGCTAGGGGCTGAGGCACAGACCCAAAGTACAAGTAATAGCTCCTGTTCTATTCCAACCTTTTGCTAAGACTCCCAGTGTGCAAAGTAATCAGTCAGGGAGATGAAGAGATTTTTTAGTAAGTAGTGGGCTTGCTCTAAACTCACAATATTGCAATATTTGTAGCTGGAGACAGTGGTTTATGTTGCTGGACGATCAGCTCAAAATCTGGTACTCTATTGGTGGTGATAAATGGCAGAAGTCTATAGGCCAGATATAGGTTTGTATTGTAGTTGAGGATCACTTTGGAAATCAAAATTTGATCCAAGATGCTATATTTCTAAAACAGTGCAGGATTCAATAATCACAGTAATATCAAGGAAATATCTTGACTCGTGTGATGATTGTCGTGAACTCTCTCAGCCTGGCGCATACGTTCAGGTGTCTGTCAGCTGTTCATGTGTTAAATCCTTGAGTCTGCAATCAGAAATGTCCTCAGACACCGTTAATGGCTGTTTTCATGCTTTTATATAAAGTTTTGTGAATACTGTGTCGGTGTCGGGCTTCTTGTGCTTGGCCAGGAGATGACTAATACTTTGGGAACGAATCCTTGCATTTTGGATGTTTAATGTGTAATGGCACTCCAAATAACCCCTTTCCAAAACTCTGTCACCAAATCCTGGTGACATATCAAGCAGACAGTCTTTTCATTCACCGCTGCCAAAGCAAATCTCTTTCGGTATTAGACATGGGAATGATATATTTTCACCTTCTTTCATTGCTCGGCCATGGTTTCCTGAGCAGAGCATATTAAAACAGTATTCTGCAAAGGTAACCTTATTTCTTCACTGTAACAAGCCATGAATGTTTTTCTTGGGCTTTTTCCTAATTGTATGTAGCGGTTTTTGAATCATTTTAACATGGATTGTGATCGTTGACGGTACTTGGATGGTTGCGATCTACTAAAAATTCCTCGAACAACCGATTAGATCACATTCGCCATGTTGACGCCAGCTGTTCTGTAAGCGCATACGACAAACTAGGAATCTGTGAATCACACTGCATCCACAAGGCATGTGTTCTTGTAGACTGAATGAGGCATGCAGGAATAGTCATGAATGTATAGTTCATAGTGTAAGTGGAGCATATGTTCATTTGTTCTTGAAGTATATATCATATACATTTTAAAAGGTTCGAGGTACAACTGGAGGATAATTCCATAGCAGATCATCGTGCATTTTGTCTGTGTTTTTTGTCATCTTGCCCTTCCTGTACTGTGTGTAAGAAAAGATAAATGGATCTTCTTGTCATTTCTCTAGTTCCAGTCACATAACTGACATGACTTGACATCCTGCCTCACTGACCGTCTCTCCAGAACTCTAGATCTTTCCATGTCATAGCACCCAAGCTTCTGTCAAATCCCAGCTCTCTTTCATCATTAACTAAACACTTCTGTACAGTCTCTTTCTGTTCTTCTTATCCAGCTGCTCTTATCGCCATTGTTTACTTGTTGTGAAGCGATGTACATTTTGAGAAAGGCACCACTGTGTCTCTGTGTGATATATATACATGACCCATGAGCACTTCACACAACCGCACCGGTTAATTCAGAGAAGCTTGGAAACCGCAATTGTGTTTTTCACCCGCCGACCCACTGGACCGACGCGATGTTCTGGACTCTCCAGATGGCCTGCACTGTAGCTGTTGCTGCGCAACGCACTCCCACGTTTCCCATAAACAGATGCTGCACTTAAAACGGGACGTCTGACGTTAAAAGCAGTTAGTGCTCTCCTAAGAGGTCTTTCTCTTGCAGCTGTTAGCCCTTTTTCTGTTTAATTGTGGAGATCATAGACTACATTACTGTCACTGCAGATGCCCAAAAGCCCCTGTTGCTCCTTTGCTAAAACAGATGCACCTTAAAACAAAATACAGAAAATTTGTTCGCACATTGTACGTATAGGAGCGTGAAGTGTCTGAATATTCACGTTCTAATCGGAA